>OZ026618.1:98588293-98809293 GCA_964020975.1 Hermodice carunculata | reverse complement strand
ATAAGTCTTGAAGAACTTGATGGAATTTGATGAAACTTAGTAGTATTATGTATCTAGGCAAGACCTAGGTTGGGATTGTATTTGGGTGACCTTGACCTAATTTTCAAGGTCACAGGGTCACTTATGTGAAATTGGTTTCCATTTGATAAGTCATGAAGAACTTGATGGAATTTGATGAAACTTGGTAGGATTATGTATCTAGGCAAGACCTAGGTTGGGATTGTATTTGGATGACCTTGAGCGAATTTTCAAGGTCACAGGGTCACTTATGTGAAATTGGTTTCCTTGGGCTAAGTCATGAAGAACTTGATGGAATTTGATGAAACTTGGTAGGATCATGTATCTTGGCAAGACCTAGGTTGGGATTGTATTTGGGTGACCTTGACATAATTTTTAAGGTCAAAGGGTCACTTATGTGAAATTGGTTTCCATTTGATAAGTCATGAAGAACAGGATGGAATTTGATGAAAGTTGGTAGGATTATGTATCAAGGTAAGACCTAGGTTGGGATTGTATTTGGATGACCTTGAGCAAATTCTCAAGGTCACAGAGTGACTTATGTGAAATTGGTTTCCTTGGGCTAAGTCATGAAGAACATGATGGAATTTGATGAAACTTGGTAGGATTATGTATCTAGGCAAGACCTAGGTTGGGATTGTATTTGGGTGACCTTGACCTAATTTTCAAGGTCAAAGGGTCACTTATGTGAAATTGGTTTCCGTTCGATTAGTCATGAAGAACTTGATGGAATTTGATGAAACTTGGTAGGATTATGTATCTTGGCAAGAGCTATGTTGGGATTGTATTTGGATGACCTTGAGCGAATTCTCAAGGTCACAGGGTCACTTATGTGAAATTGGTTTCCGTGCGATAAGTCTTGAAGAACAGGATGGAATTTGATGAAAGTTGGTAGGATTATGTATCAAGGTAAGACCAAGGTTGGGATTGTATTTGGGTAACCATGACCTAATTTTCAAGGTCACAGGGTCACTTATGTGAAATTGGTTTCTCTGCAATAAGTCATGAAGAACTTGATGAAAATTGCTAGAGTAATGTATCTAGGTGAGAGCTAAAATAGGATTGTAATTTTCAAGCAAACTTGGTCATTTGTTATTTGTTATCACCTGTAGCTTATTCAGAGACTTAAGTGTTCCACCGGGAAACATTTGATTTTCTGTTGGAAAATCAGTCTGTTCTAGTTCAAATTGTTTTTCTTTTGTTTCTGTTCTTTTTTGTGTGTGTTGAAACATTGCAGCCCGCCATCAGGTTTTGGCTGTCATAGGGAAGAAAGGCTCCCTTCACCTTTGACTTGCTGAAATACGTAATTATCTGCCATCATATGACCTACCCCCAAAATTCACTGCCTGTTGGATTTTTTTGTTTGTTTTGGTTTTGAGCTGTAAATTTACTGACTACCACCTTACCTGTGAGGAAACCAAAGTTTTGATGTGTTTTGTGGTGACCAGTTCCTATCATTCTGGGTGTTTTATACAGGCTGATGGGCACTCAGTGGCACAGGCTTCTATAAACCCAGCCTCCATGTACTCTACAGAGAAACCTCTCACAACTGTGTTCCCTTGAAACAGAAGAACAGTGATTGGTTAAGAGAGGTTCACACAGTACATGTATTCAGAAAGATAATTGCAGCTGTGAAAAGGCGTTCAGCTGATGGCCTGTTTGGCTCAGGAAGTTTTAATTCTATTTCAAAAGGCTGTAGTCTCTGACAGAAAGTATTTCCCAAATTGATGTGAAGAATTGTGTATCAATACTTTAAGAAAAAGCATGACCTGTTAATACCTGTTTGATAAGACACGTTTTGCCCTGGACTGTGTTTTTGCGAGTGATGAGTGTGTACTTTGCCTTCTGTTGTTATTCATAGATGAGGAATTTTCAGCATTTGTTCTCTTTTTCTAGACCAAACCGGTAGCATTTGCTGTCCGCACTAATGTGGCATATGAGGGCACGCAGGACGATGACTCACCGGTCCATGGTTGTGCTGTATCCTTCGGGGTTAAAGATTTTTTACACATTAAAGAGGTAAGTAGCCTGTAGTCACAGCTCGTAATGCCACTTGAACTAGATAGGAGATTCCAATGCAGATTGTGTCCAGAAAGCTTTCCTTCAAGCCCTGCCATGACTTGTGATGCTCCTGCTGGTCAGCTCTACTACCCATGTACACACAACCAATGGAAGCCGCAAACCACCAGGAAATAGACCACAGGCCTCACTCTTCTACGGCCAACTGCAACAACAGTTGAACTCCTTTAGAAGAACGGAACGGCTGTCAATTTGGATAAGAATGCTAGATTCATACTCCTTGTGCCAAGACCATTCATTCAAGTGCCAGCATGGCTATAGTTCCAGTCAATATAATGGTACGGGTCAACAGCTTTCCTTGATGTCCTTTGTGTGCATTGCAGGCCAGGCACAGCAAGGAAAGCTGTTGACTCAGTACAGAACTTGGCAGTGACAGAGACAAGATGGTTTTGGAAAGGTTTGCTGCACTGTACAATGAAGATGTGTGTGGTTTGCATGTCTTGGTGATTGTTGGCAGGATCCAGGCGGGGGGGGGGGGGGGGGGGGGGTAGCACTTGGTACACATTAACTGTTACCAAGTGACAATAATGAGCAACTTGTGCATTGATTTCTTTGTTATTTCATTGCAACACCAGAGAAATCTGTTCTGTGCCCCAGAATTAATTGTGACCGCCGGATACTGCGAGGAGGTGTTCACTACACCATCATCAGGGACTGCCTGCAACATAGTTGTCAGTTGTAGGTTTTTCTGTGGTCTTGTGTAAATCACAGGTTTGACTACTATAGCTTCAGTGGCTCCCCCTACCTCATATCCGATGCCTTAAAGTGACTTTGCCTTCTAAGGCCAGTCCTGGCAATGTGCTCAAATATCGTTTCTCTTATGCAACCTGATTTTCCTCAAAATGCATCAATCGTAGACTGTTTCTGGAAACTCAATTTCCAGACATGAGTTTGACTGGCATTGTGTGTGTAGATGGCTTTCTTCCTCGCTGTATTATCCTTGTGGGGCTTACTCCAGGATATTACTGGGGATGAGTGGAGCTGATCCTATTTCACCAGTCATTACTACTGATGGACTTTCTTACATAACCTGTACCAGCACAGATGCAACTCCTGGCTACGTCTAAAATTGTCCACCCATGCACATAAATAACTGACTGTCTTGTGCTATGTGCCAAGGTCCACTTACAGCTCCCACAGCCTGGTGCATATTTTAATGTAGGCACATACAAATTTCTGCCTGCATTAGAGCTGTATTGACTCTGTCACACCGGATGAGTACTGGTAAGAAACAATCTATTTTAGGGCATTCAAAATATCAGATTGTCACGCCAAGGCATAAGAGGAAACAAAAATGACCCAGTCCGTGTGACTCCCTGTCTAACAGTTGATCATAAAGTGCAATCACCTGATCTCAGAGTGACTGGAATGGCTTTAAAGATGACCAGGATATATCACAGCCTGAAAAGTGCACACCTTATTTTGAAATACTGTGAATTTATCTTATTTCAGTGGGTTCTAATTTTTGCATATTTCCCTGATGCTTTTAGACCGTGAAATTAAAACATCAGTGAAAAAAGACGACTTTCTAACATGACATGGATAGGACTAGGAATAAAACAGTGAGTTTGAAGTCTTAAGTGAAAGGTGCAAAATGCAAAAACCATGAAAACTAGTTCCCACAAAATATGTCTTAACCCTTGCCCTCCTTGAATTAAGACTGAGTCAACAGGTTTCCGTGGCATGAGGTAGACAGTAGCCAACCCACACCAAGGAAAGCTGTTGATGTGGCACACGTTATCTTGATAGGTCTCATCTAGAATTCTCAGTCAAATTATTTTTCCTTACTCTTGAAATTAGTGGAAAACACTGAAGCAGACAACATTTGTCCATCAGCTGGGTTTGGCTGGTTTAAGAGGGAAAGGGTTAAACTTATCTTGTATTGTTCCCAATTTTGCTGTGTTCTTATTCTACCTTTTCTTTTCTCTCTTTCTCTCTCAGAAATTTAACAATGATTGGTGGATAGGTCGACTGGTCAAGGAGGGCTGTAATGTGGGTTTTATACCCAGTCCGGCAAAACTGGAGAATCTGAAGCTGCAGCAGTCGCAGAATAGTCGAGTCAAGCTGGGCTATTCTCGACAAGGCAGGTGAGTACAGACCCAGTGTTATCCTGGGCTAAGACTTGCTATGTAGGCGTGGTGCTCTTGCTACGTTCTGAATCACGCAAGGAAGTGTAACACCATGTACTAATAAAACCATTCCAGCACTTTAATAAAGTATGGAACAGGGGGAACCAGGTCTAAGCTGAAAATTAACATTTCACCAATCTTTCGGAAATGTTTGATTTTACCTTGCTTTTTAAAAATTTTACTTCGACAATTCTCTTTTTGTAGTTTTATATATACTGCCACACATAAAATACACATGTATATTTGTATGACATGTTTCTTTGTTCCTTCGTGTATTTGAGTTCTAGGGTCTGCAGTGGCAGGCTGGTGTTATTAACCTAAATCCAGGAAAATGGTGATTTTGAGAGGGGTAAATCTCAGTCCATTGCACAAGTGAAGTGTCAGAATGGTTACGCGATTTCTATATGCCATATGAAGTAAGGATGAATGCAGCATTGGATATGCAGATATATGTATATCTACTAATATTGAGGCCAGCTGTGATATTGTGAACAATGAAGTAGTGCGTACTTTAGACAATATAATAATTCTGGTAGGTTTTTGGAGGAGTGTGCTATACACATGGCACAACTTTAGTCATTACATGAGATGGAAATAAGAAAAAATAAAGATGAGATTCCGTAAAATAAAAAGGTAGAAGCCCTGAGTGGAAACAGTGCAAGGAATTATTTAACTGATAACTGTCCAAACTATCCGGTCATGTATATCCACTAATTGCTCTTTGTCAAAGCTTAACATTTGCCCAAGACAAAACCTGCCACTTGATAGTAACTTATACTTTCTGTTGCAGTAAAACTAACTCATCCTCAAACATAGACAACTTACTGAACTCCAAGTCGTCAAACTCACGAGGCTCTACGCCTCCTACGCCAGGTGGGGAGATTGATCAGAACGGCCTGGACAGTAACCTCGGAGAGGACAGCGACAGCCTGGGCAACTCACGAACAAGTAAAACTAGTATCACTCCCCCAGCCAAGGAAAAACGAAAGCCATTCTTCAAGAAGGTAATTGCCTTCAAAATTTGTTATTTGAGTGTCTGCTCAAAGTGCACCCAGAAACGTATCCTTCAAAACTGAAAAAGAGAGGACACAAAAATATGAGCCAAGTGTCAAGAGATTTACATGTATTACATTTGACTTTACGTGGTTTGTAGAAAGAGTAAAATTTAAAAAAACATGTAATAATATTCTCAACAGGAAAATCATGCAGTTTATAGATTTCTGATGGGGTGAAATGCCATAAACCATATGTTTGTGTTAAAAGGTGTCTTTAACATTTCAGCCTTGGCTCTTTCTCTGTCCAGGTTAAACCTAGCAGTGATTCTGGTACATTCTGTAACTGTTGCCATCTCAAATTGCCAGAAAGTGCCCAAAGTGTTTTCTGCAAATATATTTCATAATTTTGGAACAAATTGTGCTGCTTACTGTCATGATAGTGTGGCTGTAGGTCACTGTCATGATAGTGTGGCTGTAGGTTACTGTCATGACAGTGTGGCTGTAGGTTACCGTCATGATAGTGTGGCTGTAGGTTACTGTCATGATAGTGTGGCTGTAGGTTACTGTCATGATAGTGTGGCTGTAGGTCATCGTCATGATAGTGTGGCTGTAGGTCATCGTCATGATAGTGTGGCTGTAGGTCACTCATGATAGTGTGGCTGTAGGTTACTGTCATGATAGTGTGGCTGTAGGTTACTGTCATGATAGTGTGGCTGTAGGTTACTGTCATGATAGTGTGGCTGTAGGTCATCGTCATGATAGTGTGGCTGTAGGTCATCGTCATGATAGTGTGGCTGTAGGTCACTCATGATAGTGTGGCTGTAGGTTACTGTCATGATAGTGTGGCTGTAGGTTACTGTCATGATAGTGTGGCTGTAGGTTACCGTCATGATAGTGTGGCTGTAGGTTACTGTCATGATAGTGTGGCTGTAGGTTACTGTCATGATAGTGTGGCTGTAGGTTACCGTCATGATAGTGTGGCTGTAGGTTACTGTCATGATAGTGTGGCTGTAGGTTACTGTCATGATAGTGTGGCTGTAGGTTACTGTCATGATAGTGTGGCTGTAGGTTACTGTCATGATAGTGTGGCTATAGGTCATCGCCAGTCTGTATCGTGGGTTGGGTGCATCATGCCCACCCCACCACAAGACAACATGTTGACATTTCCTTGTTCTAGCCACAAAAGAGTTCACTATTTCAGGATTCCGGCCCTTCATTAAAAATCATTAATTTTGGCTTCCTGTGTACAAGGTTCTGAAAAGGCCATAAATTTTGATCTGTACCTTTGAAAGTCATGAAATTTTAATTTTGACGGGCTGCAACAAATGTTTGTGTCTTTATATTGGCAGTATCAGGTCCAAAATTTGTTTACCTAAAACCTTGGTTTTTCCATTCACGTACACACTCTGTATGGGTCACTCACTGTTGAACAGACAGAAATTTGCAACACTAAAGTCTTGTCACACGCCTATAACAAGATGTGCACTAGCCCAAATGCAAATGGTGTCTCAAGGCTTAAGCAACGAACTGACCACTGACCCTTCAGTGTTCGCGTTTAGTCCGTAAATTACCATCAAGAATTATCTGCAACAGTCATTTAAAGTTATTAATTTTGAACTTCCCTGGATGGCAGGAACCCTATATTTGAAGTGGTTGCTATGACAGGTTGATCTGTTTCTAATGCTTTTGATTAATAATTCTCATTTTGCCTGTTTTTCAGTCGGAGAATATCCCTCCTTACGAAGTAGTGCCTTCTATGAGACCTGTTGTATTAATTGGGCCTTCCTTGAAGGGCTATGAGGTGACGGATATGATGCAGAAAGCGTTATTTGACTTCCTAAAACATAGGTTTGAAGGGAGGTAGGTGTATTCTATAAGCGCTACTGTGCTTTGTGTCTCACATTGGGCCAAGACGTGCTACTCTTTCAACAGGGACAAAATGTCAAGAGTTTCTAATGTTGCATGACAACAATTGTGCATTGACTCATGAGAAAGTATTTCATTGGACTGATTTAACCCTTCCTCTGCAAAGGATTTTTTTTTTGGGGGGGGGGGGTTAATTGTCTATCATGCTGAATTTATTCTTGGGATCCTCTTATAAATACAATCTTCAGGGCATCCATAGGGACATTTATTTATGTAAACAAAGACATTGTATACTTATTTCCGGTCTATCAAATTACACAGTTTTTGCTGCAAAAACAATTTTGTTGCATAAATGTGATAACTTTATTCATACAGACTTCAAAATAAACATTGCGGCAATTGTTTTTGGTAATAAAACTTTGCCAATAAAAATCTGCAAAAAAGCAGTAAAATTGCATATTTTACAGCCTCAAACTTTGTACAATTCTCTTGCCATTACCAGGCAACGTCACAATCTCATCAATATCATCATGATGCCTTCCTATTGGCTTAATTTTTTATTCCCACCCACCAAAGATCGTCATCTTGCATAAATTTATTATCTCTGAGATGAAAATGTAAGAATAGAAGGCAGCCAGAATGTGGCCCTGCTTCAGGGCACTGAGTTAGCTCACAGGTCATGCGTCAGGGCACTGAGTTAGCTCACAGGTCATGCGTCAGGGCACTGAGTTAGCTCACAGGTCATGCTTCAGGGCACTGAGTTAGCTCACAGGTCATGCGTCAGGGCACTGAGTTAGCTCACAGGTCATGCTTCAGGGCACTGAGTTAGCTCACAGGTCATGCTTCAGGGCACTGAGTTAGCTCACAGGTCATGCTTCAGGGCACTGAGTTAGCTCACAGGTCATGCTTCAGGGCACTGAGTTAGCTCACAGGTCATGCTTCAGGGCACTGAGTTAGCTCACAGGTCATGCTTCAGGGCACTGAGTTAGCTCACAGGTCATGCGTCAGGGCACTGAGTTAGCTCACAGGTCATGAGTCAGGGCACTGAGTTAGCTCACAGGTCATGCTTCAGGGCACTGAGTTAGCTCACAGGTCATGCGTCAGGGCACTGAGTTAGCTCACAGGTCATGCTTCAGGGCACTGAGTTAGCTCACAGGTCATGCGTCAGGGCACTGAGTTAGCTCACAGGTCATGCGTCAGGGCACTGAGTTAGCTCACAGGTCATGCGTCAGGGCACTGAGTTAGCTCACAGGTCATGCTTCAGGGCACTGAGTTAGCTCACAGGTCATGCTTCAGGGCACTGAGTTAGCTCACAGGTCATGCGTCAGGGCACTGAGTTAGCTCACAGGTCATGCTTCAGGGCACTGAGTTAGCTCACAGGTCATGCAAACAAGTTTGCCAATTCTCAGCATGTGGTCCAGCACACGCAGTTTTAACAAAACAATTGATCATTCAAACCAGGGAGGTGGATTTAGAGGGAGAGGTCACTTGCAAACTTCAAAAGCATGTGCCACTCAACATGAAAGGGTTAATCTGCTCATTGCCAAATCCTGTGTCTCATGGGAAATGAGCCCAACTCTGCAAGAAATCAGCCATTTTGTCTTCCGAAATTTGGTAGACAAAACAGTGATTGTAGTATACAAGGGAAGTTAACACAATTTATTGGATTTATTTCTTGAACCCTCAACATATTTATGTGTTTTTAGCTGAGCTGACTTGTCAGACTGCTGAGCTTATGTGGTGGTTAGGCATCCATCATCTGTCATCTGTTGGCATCCAGTGTACCCATTTTCGACTTCTTCTCCAAAACCAGTTGCCAGATTCACCTCAAACTTGGTGGGAATGTACCTTGGGTGGGTTTCTACCAAGTTTATGTAACTGTAAATGCACCAGCGATTTTTGGATTTTGTATGAATTTTTTTGCTCTTTTTTAGGGCAAACCTTAAAAAGTCATATCTGAAACCGCTCACCCAATTGCTGTGATATTACACAGGAACACTCCTAGTTAAGTGAAGAAACCACACCAAGGCAGACCTAGCTTCAAGGAGAGGCTGCTAGTGTCTTATCCCTCTGACATCACCCCCCAGTTCAAACCAAGGGGACGTTTATGTTTTCATGTCACATAAGGACCAAAATTAAGTGACATATCAATGGTAGATATATTGCAAACATTCAGAATGTTCCTGGTTAAATGCTTAAAGAAATACCGAGTAGAAACTCTATGCAATTGATATTAAAACAGGAAACTCCTGCACTGGTATGCATTGTCAATCAATTTCTGTGATGGTCCGTACTGAATAAAATTTCTGTGTTGGTTTTTTTTTTTTTTTTTCGCAGAGACACCACAATATTGATATAATTTTGGCCCTATTGCTCAATAGGTAAAGTGGAAACCATTTAATCTGCAGGAGAACGCGCCATGTTGCCATATCTCAGGAATTACATGCACTGAAAGTTGATTTTCAGCATATGCTCCACTGGGGGGATGGACTGGCCTGTAACATAGCAGAAGCAAGTATGTTTGGGCGGGTTTGTCCTGCCGTAGCAGAGGAAGGGTTAATACATATGGACAATGTAAAAAGACAACTGCTGGAAATGATATACATGTGATAGGACCAGGCTGAATTGTGGGTCATGGGCAAAACCATTCAAATTAGTTGAAATACACATATCTATCCCCCCCCCCTCCAACCCCCCCCCCTTGTTGGGGTGGGAGGATACTGATTTTGGCTTGTCTGACTGGGGGTCTGCAGCACAATCTGTGTGAACAAATATCTCATCATCCACAAGCCACATCAAACGCAAATTTACATCAGTTTGACGTTGACACTATTTTCTTAACCTGATTATATTTTGGTGACCTTGACTTCATTTTCAAGGGTATAGGAGCCATGTATGTGCAAGGGGGAGAGTTATTCAGCCAGTGGGCAATGACTGCTCTGATTATAATTGTTTATCATGGTGAGATTTGCAATCCAATACACAGGTCTCAATCAATAATTAAATAGGACTTACTATTTGCTGCCAGGTGCCTGGATATGACAACATTTATTCTGTAAATATCTTGATCCCTTCACCATATGATGTCTGCTAAAAATAGCATGAGATAAACATTACAAATGATACATTTGATTCCTTTTCAGAATATCTATAACACGGGTGACCGCTGATATCTCACTGGCCAAAAGGTCACTCCTTAACAACCCAAGCAAGAGAAATATCATTGAAAGGTCAAATAGTCGATCTTCATGTATAGGTAAGGTTTTATACACATAAAGGGAAGGAGGTTAATATGAGTTTGATGGTTCCCATTTTCTGCTTGGAAATATCACAAAATTGAACTGAAGAGGTTCTGCATATGCAGGGCGTTGATGTGGAACTAGATTTATTGGTACATGAATAAATGGTCATTTCATGAAGACTTTCAACATTTGATTCTATTTTATTTCAAGTAAGATTTACTTTATTTCAAGTAAGATTTACTTTATTTCAAGTAAGATTTACTTTATTTCAAGTAAGATTTATTTTATTTCAAGTAAGATTTACTTTATTTCAAGTAAGATTTACTTTATTTCAAGTAAGATTTATTTTATTTCAAGTAAGTATCCAGGAAGTTGTTGCTAGGAAGGACTAATTTAAGGCCACATGGTGGTGAAACATTGTGAAACAAATTGAGCTGATGAGGCAGCTGGATCATCTCATAGTTTTATCCAGACAGTAAATTATGTTCAGGTAGACAAATTAAACAATTTTCATTAAAGCGCATGACATGAATAAGTTCTGGAACTTAGTACCATGGACAGTAAATATTCAGATGATTTGGGGAAAAAAATGTTTGTTTGAAAGCTGGGAGTAAGATATACCCCATGATTCATTGCAACAGGAAGTGAGGTCAGATTGCAGTGTGACGTGCTGTTTCATTCTTTTGTGTTGGTATTTATTTTCAGCTGAAGTTCAGGCAGAGATAGAGAGGATATTTGAGTTGGCTCGCACGCTACAACTTGTGGTTCTGGACTGTGACACTATAAATCATCCCTCGCAACTGGCTAAGACATCGTTAGCACCCATTATTGTATACCTTAAGATTTCCTCACCAAAGGTCAGTGCTCTCTTTTCACCTCCTTTGCAAAAGAACTCCATATAGCAGCATAACAGAGATAATAACTTTTTATTTTGAATTGAATCATGTAGTTTATTTATGTCATCTCACTTTTTTAGCTCAGCTGACTTTTCAGTCTACTAAGCTTTTGTTACGGTCTGTCGTCCGTCCACAATTCACATTTTTGACTTCTCAAAAACCGTCCCTAGATTTGACTCAAACTTGGTGGGGAGGTGCCTTGGGTGATTCTCTACCAAGTTTGTTCAAATCAAATGGTCCAACGAGTTTTGGATTTATTATGAAATTTGTTGTTCTTTTTTGGGGCAGACCTTGAAAAGTCTTCTCCAAAACTGCTCACCCAATTGCTTTGATACAACACAGGAACACTCTAGGGACTCCTTGTTCGTAATTTGGTCCCCAGGTGGCGCTTTGATTTTGTAATTATTTTATGATAATTTCTGGTGCTATAGCTATTTTCAACTTCTTCTCCAGAACTGATACTCATATTAATCTGAAACTTGGTGGATATGTTCCGTATGGAAGGGTCAAACAAAGTTGTCCACTAGCAAGCAATGCTGTGGATTCCTGATTTTTAACAATTTTTTTTCAGTTTGGGTACTTACCAGTAAATGCTCCTTTCCTATTGATTACTGTGTAAGTCAATGGGTATTCTAATGCTAATTCACATTTTTGGCTTCTTCTGTGAAACTGTCTACCAGATTGACTTCAAACTTAGTGGCAATGTACCTTGGGTGGGTCTCTAGCAGAATTGTTCAAATGGTCATGATTTTGGATTTTTTATTAATTTTTTTTTGGGGGGGGGGGTGTTGGAAAAATCTTAAAAAATCTTCTTCTCCGAAACTGCTTACCCAATTGGTTTGATGTCATAGAGGAACACTCCTAAAGACTCCTAGTTCTGAATTTATTCACCAGGTGGCGCTACTTTTTTTTTTTTTTTTTTTTATGATTTTTAGTGTGTTTAAGCCTTTTTTAGCTTCTACTCCAGAACTTTCACTCAGATTAAGCTGAAACTTTGTGATTTTTTTTTTAATTTGGGTACTTGTCGGTAAATGTTCCTTTCTAATTGATTACTATGCAAGTCAATTGGCATTCTAATGCTACTTCACATTTTGGACTTCTCCAAATAAACTCTGCATCAGATTGACTTCAAACTTAGTGACAATGTACCTTGGGTGGGTGTCTAGCAAGTTTGTCAAAATGATCATGCTCCATTGATTTCTTTATTTTTTGTGATGTTTTTAAAAAAGTTTTAACAGGAAAGTTTAAAGTGAGAATTTATTGTAGTGGTTATAACTTCAATAATTTTGGCCAGATTTGTGTCAATCTTGGTAGGGATGTACCTTTGATAAGTGTCTACCGATTTTGTCCTATCCCAAGTTCACAGTTCACAGAACAGTAAGTGTAATGAATCTCTAGGTCAGATGAGCACGGGCTGTTCTGACAGGCCTCTTGTTTCTTTTTAGTGACATGGCGGCAAACAGTGCACAAATAACATGTAATGAATAAAATTTGAAACAAATTATGAAAGAACTGTGATAAATGCAAATGCCACAAAAAAGAAAGAGGGAAACTTGCTATAAATGAAGACAGGGTCTGCAGTGAGGTTGGCCAAGTCCAATAAAGTCCTGGTTTCAGTTAAATATTTGTAATAAAATTGCTATTTGTTTGTGCAACAAAACTGTGGGAAATTGGAAGTTAAAGTGTATAGCATAGTGCACAGTACTGGGTTGCAGAATTGTTTAGAATGACAATCAGCATGATCAGTGCAGTTTCACAAAGACAAAATAGGGGATCATAATTATTGGCATGAAAGAAATAGAAAATTATAAAAATGAAGAGGAATTAGAGCACAGAGATCCATTATGTAGCAAATTCACATTTTGAGTGTTCTCATCCAGGTTTGTGTAATGCGTCCTTTATCAGTGGCTCCATGGCAGCTTTCAGTGGCAGCATGGGCCCAAGAAGAAAGCTAGAGCCCTCTGGTGGGAAAGTGGCACATTAAAGTGCAAGATCCCCACAGTCTTCTGCCATTATAATCTGCTTCTTTGTACCTGCTGAAGAGGATGAGGAAGCAGAGAATATAGGATCCAATAAATTGACATTAATTTGTAGACCAGAAATAGATCCTTTGGGTAAAATGTTTTTTTATTTGTTTGTGTTTTGCAGGTACTGCAACGGCTTATTAAGTCCCGAGGAAAGTCTCAAAGTCGAAACATGAATGTTCAGCTGGTGGCCGCCGATAAATTAAACCAGTGCAATCAGGTAAGAAGATCATGACTTATTATACAACAACTGTTAGGCTGCTGTTTTGCAGTGTTACCTGCGCACCCTCTGTGTATCTACAAACTAAATGTTTGGAATTGGCCAGCAGAGGACCTCAACTGTCTGGAAAAAAAAGTGTTGGTCAGAGAGATGTATTTTACCACCACATTAGAAAAAGAGAAGCAGTGATTAATACCCATCCTGACTGTAAGGGACTCATTCATACCCGTGGGTGACAGGTGAACATAAATTGCGTATTCATATTGTTTTTGAAGGAGCAACTGTTATTTCTGCTGTCAGAAATTTCCTTTTTCTCCCACCAGGGGCATATATTCCTTTTTTCAGCCTGGCAGCTTTGTAAATTATAAGTGCTTCATTATCGAATTTTTTTTTTTTTTAGAACTGTAAAAACATAAAAATGAGGTATTTTCTTGAGTTGTGCTTGTCGTCCCATCAGTGTGGAAACTATTTGCTTCTTTGTGCACTGTGGACCCATTGTATTTTGATGCTATGTGGCAGACGATCCTGACAACGCTATAGAATGTTCAATGGCCATCCTTTGCTCTTGTTTTCCCTATCAGAAAGACGACACGCTCCACTCAGACAGCAAACATGGGGTAGGTGCAACCATCTTTGATACACATATTTTCACCCTGGAGAAATCCAATTCTTTCCCGGTTGGGGCCAGAAGTTTTTCATTAATAGTTTCACAGACATAGATGCCAAAATGTTGGTATGAAGAAATTATGAAACATATTCATTAAGGAAGTTAAAATTTGGTCCATATTATCAGAAAGGAGATCAAACATAACACTAGTATGAATATGTAAGCTGCACAGATTTTAAAAAGTGCATGTAAGGATGGGTACAATATACTGTACCAGTAGGTTTGTCAGGTATCACTTCCTGTCAATTTTTATCCACCTTTCTGCATAGATTGGTGGCTCATATAAATAAAACTGGAACTAAAACTTTCATTTTGTTTTTCTCAATGTTGTAAAATTTAGGGTCAGATGGTTTGTGAAACAAATAATAAAAAGTCTGGCCTTAAGCTGAGTGATACAAAGTGATAGATTTTTTTTTTTTTGCAAGTCCTAGATTGCTCTCATTAATACTCACAATCTTCTTATCTTTTCATTATTGCTGGACTTTTGTCATGATGTAACTTGATAGCTTTCTGTTACGTTGTTCTAAGCAGAAAGTCAAGGCAGCAAAGTACCAAAATTACTAAAATTACTAAACCTTTTCTTCACGAGAGGGAACTTGAAGGGAGCACCTGCTGACAGTATCCAGGGTGAAGACCAGGAGTGAACTTGTTGATTTGTTTGCTTTCATTTGTTTAGAAGTTGAACATTCTCTACCGTTGTGCAAACCCAACAGGCTGACAACCGACGCTTCCTACAGTCAGCTCCACGCGTTTTTGAGTCTTTTCTGTCATATGTTGTTTGCACTTGTTTTTCTACCAAAGGCTTCAATTATTATATGTCAGTATTAATTACATCTGTTGTGTTGATTTGATACATGTTACTGGTGATAGATTTGTGTTATGGTAATACATGTACATATATTTTATAGGAGTGTTGTAAATGTTGCATTATTACTCTTCTTGCAAGATCGTTCCTTCAGATACCAACTTTTGAAGTGTGAAGTCAGTGTAAAAACATTGCCTGGCTGTGATGCTTCAACGACTACAAGGGTGGCTGGAGTAAGACAGTCTAGTCAATGCAGAAACCACTGACCCAAGCCTCTGCTAACTTGTTGTGGAGTGGAAAAAAATGAAAGATTGATGCAATTTGCTTGCATGACGATCAGTAAAAAATATTTGGTATAAAAATGTTTGGAGTGAGAAGCAACTCCCTTCAAGAAGGCCATGTGGTGGCATCTTGACTGAGTCAGTGCTACACTTTGGACTGAGTCAGTGCTACACTTTGGACTGAGTCAGTGCTACACTTTGGACTGAGGCAACAGCTTTCCAAGGCATGCTTTGTATGCACAGTATTGCAAGCAAAGGGTTCTGAGGACAGCTGTTGACTGGGTCCATTATATTCCACTTAACTACAGGCATGCTGGGATCTAAATGGAAGGTCTCTTTACCAGGAACACAGATTTACTACCCGGAATAAAGTTCAGAGCAGTTGGTTTTAAATAGTTTGACTTCACTTGTAGTTGGCACTGAAACAGTAATGATGATCATGTCACCAGACCAGTCTCAGGGGATGAATATGCATATGGTCAAATCCAGGTGTCACCCTATCTCCCTAACACCAGCAGCTGGTCACTTGTCTGCTTCAGTTTTGTCTAGTTTCAACACTAATATAATGAATTACAATTTGAAAGAGAACTGTGGATGAGACGTATCAGAGTAACATGCCCCATGCATAAAGCTTTCCTCATGGCTGCACCAAACCCACGTAAAGGATAGCTTTGGACTCAAGTAATTGTCAGTCTGCACAAAATGTATACAATCATTATGGACAGGGCACCGTCTCATACTTTCAAGTCTGGCCAATTTACAGGGTTTATGTACTCTCTGTCTGCTGAGTTTTGACAAAATTCAGAATGTTGGACCCCAGTTAATTTCTATCTATACTATTGGCTTCTGGGAAAACTATATATCTACATAGTCACCTGACCTAGTACTCCTTGGGTTACCCCTCTAGTGCATTGATGGATTAGTTGATGTGTTTTTGAAGATTTTTATCTCAAAACTGAAGGATGTTTGCTCAGTTCATTGTGGTTAGTCACACAGAAAGATGCTGCCTTGCTCAGCAAGCACACAGGCTGCAACATCAGTTCACGTGAGTCCTTGCTCTCTCACCAAGGACTCTGACTGCAAAGTGTTAAACTTCCATGGTAAACAATTGGAGCACTTCGTAGTTCATGAAAGTAGTCTATCAAATGAACAGAGCCTCTTTTCTCTGTTCTTAAGGAGTAAAGTTTGAAAATGGTTAATTTGATCAAAAGATGGGAAGATTGACTGAAGATTAATTCATATTCAGAAAAATTTGATAGAGTGTAATTGATAAGCCTTTTGAGTCAGTTTGTCTTTGCCAAATGAATGTGGGGAACAACAGGTGACCTGACAAATACTCTGTTTGGGGCACATTGTGGCCGCTGGCACAGATGCCAGTTTTCTGTATTTGTATGGAAATCCATATTATTGTTGTGCTTTCTGTAGAAAAAAATGATGCAGATCTCTACTACAAATGGATTAAAACAGTCATGATATGTTAAATTTCAAACCTTTTCTGTATTTTTGCCCAGAGTGCACTGGCATCTCTGTGGTGGTATTGTGGAGAAAAACTGAAACACAGAAGAAGAAAAAAAAACCCTGGCCTTTAGTGAACAATTAGCTTTGTATTTCATGAAACTTCTTTGGAGGACATTAGCAGATCTAATAAACATGGCCTCTTTTGGGGACATTGTCACATTCTGTGAACAATTAATTCACCCTTTGGTGCACACTTTCCAAAAGTTATATGAATTCAGTTGGCCTTACATTGAAATCTTCAAACAGCAAATTGTATATTTGAGTACAGTAAAACCTGTTTTGAGAAACCACCCCTAGGGCAGGCCAAAAAGTGGTCACATAAAGGCAGGTGGTCTCTCAAAAGAGGTGCAATAACATGGGAAAGATGGCAAAAGGGACATGGGAAACATGGTCTGAAAATGTAGGTGGTCTTTCCTCTCAGTGGTCTCTCAAAACAGATTTCACTGTACATAAACTCATCTATTGATCTGCATAAAACTAGATTGTGTGGACTCATTTTCTACTGCAAATGAATCTGCATGTTTAACTAAAAGGAAATTATCATGGCATAGCAAAATTCCCTATGCAGTAATGAAAACTACTGCTCTTCAAATGCCAACATGCTAGACAGGACATGCCAGAAACACTCTGCCACTTGGTGGCAGCACCTGCTGCCTGGGTCAGATGACATTTCAACTGATGAATGAAACAGGTTTTTTGATAGACCTAATGCGTACATCTGCAACAGGTGTATACCAGTGGGAAGTAACCCACAATGCCACTTACAGGTGGCATGCTGCATTGGAATGTCGGTAGTTTTGCATTGACCGAAAGCTATACTTCAGGTGCTATAAACTGGAGCATGGTTTGTCAGATAACATGCACTCAAAAACCTCTGATGAAGGCGTTTTCTACATGTAAGCTACTATGGAACAGCATAGAAAATATGTGTAGATATATCATGTCAAATTCATTGATTTTACTTGTGATAATCATGATCCTCTTTTGTGTGTGTGTGTGTGTGTGTGTGTGTGTGTGTGTGTGTGTGTGTGTGTGTGTGTGTGTGTGTGTGTGTGTGCTGTTTTCTTTTATATGTCAGAACAAAAAGGTGGTTGAAAAATGACTAGAAATGTATTTTGCTACAAGTATATGTTATTGGAAACAGCCATATTTTAAGGCTGGTCCCGCATCAGAATAAGGAACAGCATCTGGACGGATGGTATTCGTCCCAGCTTTTGTCAGGAAACTGGACACACTGCTATTAAATAACCCTCTTTTCCAGCATTCTTTAGCTCCAGTCAGAGAGTCAATGTGGTGTGTGGCAGGTTATGGAGCAGCTGGAGCAGGACTTGACTGCCAGTGGAAGCACCACATTAACTCATTCAGTGCCAACTGTGACTAAAGTCGAACGACTTCAACGAACTGCTCTGCAATTTGAAAAAGCTGCTAAATTCAGGCTCCCTGTCAAAAGACTTTTCATTCCAGTACCAGCATGCCTGTAGTTACATAGAGTATAAGTGTCCAGGTCAACAGCTTTCCTCGTCGTGATCATTGCACCCAAAGCATGTCAAGGAAAGCTGTTGACTCCGTCCAAAATGCAGGTCTGACAGAGTTAAGGTGAGGATGTTGGTATTGTAAGGATTATGCTGTTTTTGAATGAGAAATCTGAAGCTTCAAGTCGTATATTGTTTATGAACACTTGATGGGAAAGATAGTTGCTGCATATAGAAGTGTAAGTAGATTGACCTAATTTTTGCATTTGATTGGTTGCAGGAGATGTTTGATGTGATCCTTGATGAGAACCAACTGGAAGACGCCTGTGAGCACCTGTCCGAGTTCCTCGAGGCTTACTGGCGTGCCACTCACCCCCAGGTAGCGCCACAGTCACCACGTCTTCTGAACAACCAGAATCAAAATTCCTTATCTCAGCAACTGAGGGCTCCCTCTTCGCCATTATCAAGGCGAAACACAACCCCCGTGCCTCACACTCCGACTCGGACAGCCAGTCTAGACAGGCACACAGATCGACGACAACAAGAGGTAGATTCTCCGGAGAGAAGTCATGGTCGATCTGGGCATGAGCGATCAAGGGATGAGCATGATCATGGAGATCGTTCAAGAACGGGGCACAAACATGGTGACCACAGCAGCAGACATGAGGATTACCCAGAACGGGAAAAGGATAAGGATCGATTCATAGCTGGGGATAGGATGCGGGATCGAGATAGCCGATCCCAAGATTATGACAGGGAACGTGAACGTGACTATCGATCTCTTGATTATGAGAGACAACATGAACGAGAAATTAGGACACGTGATTATGAAAGAGATCGAGATGTAAGAACACGGGATGATATAGACCATAAACCTCGGGATTATGAGAGATCACATGATTATGATCGTGGGAGGGACCTACGATCCTCCCGTGACCATGAGTATGATGACTATGTAAGACGGGAAGTACCTGTACGTCGTACTCACAGCCGGGATCGAGATATAGACCCTGAAAATATTCGAGAAAGGGATAGGCGGATGGACAGTAGGGACCGCTATGGATCACCAGGTAGAAATCGAAGATACCCACCTGTCAATCAAAGCAGTATTGCCATCTAGTGGTAGCTTTCTGTACTAGGATATTAAATTTTACCATGCTAGTTGGCATCAAAATCCCGGAATTTTGCATTGGACTAGTGCTATATGCTACAGTATAATACACCACAACAGAAGGACTGTTCGTGTTAATTTGTCTCTACAGCTCATATGTTGGAAGTATATATATAAGAAGATGAGACAACTTTTTTTTTTGGTTTCCATTCACAAAAAAAAAAAAACGTGGAGTACTGTTTGGAGAGACCTAAATGGATTCAGTGCATCAAAGGCTGGAGTCAAGAAGTGCTATATAGGAAAGTTTGGTGACTTGGTCTACCAAGCCCTGGAGAATGTTGTGAATTTTGTGCAAATTGTGATGTGATTTTTTTCTTTTGTGTGTTACCACGGATATCGTTTTCGAGTATTTGCTCAACCAACAGACATAGCTTACAAAACGAGCCACCACATTTCAGATACTCAAGGCAAGCAGCACATTACTGACAATTGTAGCTTCATGTGGACTGAATCACAGGGATAAGGGAAGCCATCATAAAAAGGCTGGAACAAGTGAACAGGTCGGGTCAAGGTCAGGTCAAGGTTTGATCAAGAGGAACACCATCTTTACAGAGCCAACTGCAACAAACTGTATGGACCTACAAATTTGCCGGGGTGGCTAGATTCCCTGCAGACATGGCCTATTTACTGCAGGAATGACCTAGTTTCAGGCAGGCTTGACCTACTTTACTGCTGGGATGACCTAGTTTTAGCAGGCTTGACCTAATCTACTGCAGGGATGACCTAGTTTCCAGCAGGCTTGACCTACTTCACTGCAGGGGTGACTTTGTTTCAGGAGCTGTGCATTTTGTTTGGTGACCTTCATCATTGGGAATGTTTTCTGCTTGTATTGGATTTTTTGGTTTGCTTCGTAGCAAGACATGGATTGGTTTTTTGAAGATTCTTATCTAATCTATGCATTTGTATATTTTTATTTGTTTACCTCTGTTAGATAATGTAATCAAAAACTCTTTAATTCTGGTTCTTTGAGTGATAGTTTGTAATTGGTTTGACCATTTTGGTCAGGAGGTGCTTTTTAATTTTGGTATCAATAATAATTGATGCCCCTTGACAGAAAACACGCCCAATTGGGCCTAACTGATGTATCACAAGGCTTTTGAACTGTGTCTTTGAAACTCAAGCTTTGTTTTAAGGCTTATGGGTGTAGTTCTAAAGTATTGCTGAATTATTGTGTTTGTCAGATGGAGGGAGATCAATTGGCAGAAGAGCAGATCAGAAACAAGATAGTAATGTTGACTTGGTCAAAGTGTCTTTACTGTAAATGCATTGCCCTGTAAGCATTTTGTGGTGAAATCTATTTTCTATGTTGAACAGCTTGTCTGTGGAATGGCAGGTTGAGGGAAGATTGCAAATACTGGAAAGAGCATGTTGAGGGAGAATGATGAATTCTGCAACAGCTTTTATGACCTGAAATTCCACAATTATCAGTGCAGTGTGGCAAATTAAACCCATGGATAGTGTAGAATTATGAGGCCGTCAAACTGAAACAAAAAGACTTGACATTGACACTTGGTTTGCTTGAGCAGAGCATCTGCTGGAGTCCATCAATCAAGGTGGATGGACAGCCTGCTCCTCTTTCATAACTAATATGTCAGGACCACAAATTTTGAGCCGAGACATTTTAGAGGAAGCCAAGGCAGTGTGGAAGCCTTACTCTGTTTGTGCCAGCGGTGGCGTGGTCAGACTGAGGATTGGGTGTGATGGTAAACATTGTGTGCCAAAGAAAGTGAAGACAAGATGTGACGCTGTGGACACTTTGCTCGACAAATTGTGAGTGAAATGTGAGAGCTGGCAACCAGTATAGCACGCTCGTGGTCCTAACAGCACTTAGTCACATACAAACCTAATTCATGGCATTGATGGGTTTAAAAACTTTGCATGGTTTACTTGGTTGTTCCCAGGCTGTGATATAACCTGCCTGAGCCAGAGCTGTTTGGATCCATCACTGTCCAGATTAGATAAGACCCCCATCAATTAGGACCATATTCCACATGTACCCAACAATATTTGTGCGCACGCATTCCTTATTTGGGGTTTATTGTTGCTCTTTATACTGTAAAACGCTCACGTTTCTCTGTGTGATGACTGCCTGAACCAAAGCCAGAGCATGTCAACTTGGCAGGAACTCCATACTGCACTGCTGTGCTTCAGAACAAAAAGATGTTTAGATCAGGAAAAGTGCTGACTTTCCAGTGATTCTTGCATATATCCACTCGCTCCACTGTCCTATGTGCCCAGCTGATTGGCTGTTTGTTGTTGACTTGCAGAGGACAGAGCTGTAACTTTGAATGTGATAATTGTTGAATATTTGGCCGTCTACAAAGGAACATGTTGTTCTTGGGTGATGGTCAGTTGGTCAGTCGTAACCTCTGGCACCTAGTCAGACAAATGCTGCTACGTCAGTTCAATTGAACTGTCTTTTCAGTCTGAAAACTGCAGTTCTCTCAAGTGTGTCTTTACCTGTGAATCTCAGATATGGTTTGTTGTTTCAAGTATATTAAGTTTACAGACTTTTTTTTTCTTCATTTATCTATACCTTGTGATTTATACATGTATTTCACACCTGCTTGTATACAAGGCCTGTGTTCCCATGGCCTTACTTTAAGCAGCATATTTCCTGTAATGAACTGTGGACCACGGGGTCACCCTCCTGTATCGAAAAAATATACTTCTGCTCCCTGTGTTACCTGAAAGGAAAATGGAGCCTTACTGGCATTGACCCATCTGGACCAGCAGAATCCTTAGCCAGATTGTAAACATCAATATATTCATTTTAAAAATCTAGCCATAGCCAGTAATGCTTCAGACGGAAATAATGTATCCATTGATAGCTTTGAGAGGCCATAATGAAGACCTATCAGTATTTGGCTAGTGGCTGAAGTGCCAAGTGGTCTGTGTTCACAGGCTCACTGGACAAAGATGTTTATATCAAGCAACATATGGTTTGTTAAAAAAAAATGTCCAAAAATGAACAAATCAAAGAAGATGGAGCTCATTTTGTCATTTCGCAATTGAATTCAGTGAACTGTATTGACTTATTTGGGGCTTCAAACAAAATGGCTGCGGAATTTGTTGCATGTACAGTGAAACCTCACTATAATGAGATTCAAGAGATCTAGCATATTAACTGAACAGCACAGATTTTGACAGGTCAGATAAATAAGTGAAATTCTTTTGCATTGTGACTAGTTTGATATTTTCATTCTGTAACACATTTGGCCGGGAGCAGAAGGTGAGAGGGAGGTTTCATTGTATTTAGATGTTGAAGTAAGGGAACTCCTTAAGACATTGGCAGACGCTTCCAAATTATGAATGACCTTGACCTTGGCTGAGTGCCAATCTAGTCCCGATACGCGAATTGAAAGGTTTTAATGCTGTCTACCAGAATTTGTCCACCACAAACCAAAGAATTAGCAGGGAGCAATGGGTGTACTGAAGACCATGACTCTTCTTTTCTGTCTTTGACTGTTGGGTGTCTAGGCAAGAAATGCTGGATTAAGCCCAGAAGGTGCCTCAATAAAATAGTGGCACTCACTAATAGGATGCCACAGCAGGCAGCTGTGATGCCAGACCACATCGGAATATTGTCGCACGGACAAAACCAGATGAAAGAAAGTGTAGGAAACAGCTATGTTTTATTTGAGTGACCTAAAAAAAGGTGCCCTACTGACTTTTGTTAATTTTATTAGAAGAATGAAAAAAGCATCAGATGAAATACGACATTGTCTTTGTGAAATCCCATTACTTCTGAAGAGCATTAACATTCAAAGCAAAATTCTGGAGAAGAACAATATTGTAAGAAGCTTTAAGCCTAGTACTGCCTTGTGACCTGTAGGTGGCATTGCCATCTGTACAGCGTAATTACGTTGTATATTTGTGTGGTGAAGTGCTGGGTGTAAGTCCATTAGTTATAATGTATTCATCTTATCACCTTTGGACCAAGTCTGACAAAACAGGTTGCCAGGAGCCACTGGTGTCCAAGAAAACACCTGGCCTGGGGTTCGAGACAGCACTGGGCTCACCTACAAATCTCATCACAAATGCATTGACAGTAAACTAACAAAAAAAAAGAAAAAGAAAGTTAGAAGCACACCACGGATGTTTTAGCACTTGTACTAGCTTGGGGGGGGGGGGGGGGGCAGAGGTTGAGGGCAAGTGCAGACAGGTTAAGACCTCAGGTTATTAGTTTATACAACTTTGTACCACTTTGTACCATGATAATGGTTATGCAGCTTTAACAGTGATACATTATCAAAGCAAAATGTAAACATACCAAAAAAAAACCCAAAGTTAAGTTGGCAAACTTAAGAGCCAAGGTCAAGGTCACTGCCACAAGGCAATGACTGGCAAAGACAGGATTGTGGAGTCCTCTGTTGATGCCAAACATATTCCTTCCAATAAGCATCCTAAATATTGACAAGATGACAGTCAAGTCCCCCCCCCTCCCCCAATGGGGAGGGGGTCCTTAGCAGAGCATTGACACTCATTGGAGGAATATAGTATTTCTGCTGCCAGGATACATGTGTTCATAAAATATATACATAATTCCCATATTTATAAAATCCACTTAGTCTGCATGTTACATTTACAGTGACTTCATGTTATATTTACATTGACTTCATGTTATACATACTGTGACTGACTTTTATCCCTGCAGTGTATGGGAGATGTAAGTTTGAGTGATTTGTGTGCCCCCTGGTGTTCATATTGTAAATTATACTGTTATTTGGGGTGGCTGAGTGACCTGACAGAAAACAAACTGGTCCCTTTTGATTTAGTTTGCTTTTCAATAATATGATGTAGTAACCATGGTAACCAAAGATACCGACAAGGGAATATGAATGTAAGGCTTTGTAAAGTTTAGAAATGCAATGTGATTGTTTTTTTTTCTCAACCACTGACTTGGCAATTGGGTATGGAGGTGTACATGTGTGAATGTATATATATATATATATATATATATATATATATATATATATATATATATATATATACACTTGTATGTGTGTTCCTGTATACATGTGTGTAATACATCGTGTACATCTTGTTACACTTCAGCCCCAATGTACAGCACTTACCTTTTTTTTTGGGGGGGGGGGGAGAAAGGGAGGGTGTATTTTTGAAATCCATTGCAGTTTGTTCATTGAGCTATATGATAGAAACTTCATCTGAAATGCAACTTCTTTCTTGTATGAACACAATGTTTATATTAGCCCTACAATTTGTGGTTTACACAGCACTACACAATTTTATTGGATATGACTGGGCCGGGAGGGTACACTACATTGGAATAGATCTTGCAACCTTGAGTTGCTATCATGGCCTTGTTGATTAAAAAAGAAACCTTGTGACTATGTACTGTAGCCACAAGCTTGATGTGGCAAGGTCAGAGTTCTAAGGTCAAAGTTCATCCATTTTATCCTCACTTGCATGCACAAAATTTCTTACCAGTGAAGAAAGCCCATGCCTCAAGCCTTGTACATAAATTATCATAAATTATCATACATTAGTCGTTGTAGCAGGTAGAACAATCTTAGAAATTCTCTGTGTTGTCCAAAATTCAGAACATATATATGTATAAACAGTATTTGCTATTGTTGACATAGTTATCATTATAAACTTGTAATGTGTTTGGCTTTATGGCAAAGAACTATGTATTTATACAATACCATTTTTATGGTTTATTTTAACTGCTCAATAGAATTATTAAGTCCTCTTGGCTTTTAAAATATGAAGCAATTTGTAAGAGGTGATATGGTGGGGGGTGTGGTTACTGACAGCTGTGTGGATTTTCAAGCCATCACACATTCCTGTGACAGCAAGGTCCAGCAAAATAAACAGGGATCAGAAATTAAAGTGAAACATGAAAACCACAGTGTCTCAATGAAGGAAATAGTACATTGCCCTGAGGCCTGTAGACAGCCAGGAACAAGAGATGAGTATTGATGTTCAAGAAATTGTATGCATATCAAAGAACAAGGATGTATTTTGATCTATATGGGATAGGCTGTTCAAAACAAGACAAATTTCTGGCGCAAATTTTCAGGAAAAGTGGGACACTGGTACTGAATATAGGAGACTTGATGCATTTGAATCGACAGAATTTTGCTTGTGCCCTGAGCACAGGCTGTTAGTCCAGTGCCACATGCTGCCCATTTTTTGACGTTTGTGACATGTTGCAATAGCAAGGGGAAAAGTGGAACAGTGGTGGTCTCTGCTGAAGATACAGTGTTCCCCCAACATTTTTGTGCAGTTATTGAATTATTTTTGTCTGTATTTTGAAACTAAATAGTGCAAATTTGGGTTTTACTTGGAAAGAAGAAGTACTTTTAATCTGTGTGTTGATGTAGTGTATCAAATATGATATAAAATTGAAGATCGCGAATAATATAAAATTTGATGCATGATTTGATGTTTTTTGGAAAGAAGAGGGAGTGCTTCATGTTTGTTCTATGTTGTCAGATCAGATTGCCAACCAGGGGTAATGTGCTTCAGTGGCTACGTGAAAGGACACAGCTTGTCATTGTGTAATGGACTTCCTTGAGCACATCAAATCTAAAAAGACTGTCACAAATCTTGCCTCTGCAAAGGATGCAAAAAATGCAGGTTATATACATACACATAAATAGCAGAGAATATAATTATGCAATAATTCAAAGAAAGGAATGATAAATTCATGAAATTTTGCAAAACTGGTGCAGCATGTGGATATTACAGGGGGCTAAATTGGAGCAATGTGACTGTTGCACATTGCTGAATTCTAGCATACAACTTTGACAGGGATATTATTGTAGCATAGGAATGTTATAACTGGCTAAATTGCAACGTGTGATAATACATGGCTAACTTATAGTCTATGACTATTTGAGATGGCTAACTTATAGTCTATGACTATTTGACATGGCTAAAGATAGCATGTGACAATTACACATGCATCAGTTGGCAGTAATCAGGACAGCTAGCAGAAATGTCTATCTGGTAACCGTAGTACCAGCCGATTTCAGGCTCAAAACAGAACGTCTGCACAATTTTGGCCCAGACCAGACACAAAAGATCTACAGTGGATGGGGATGAAGTGATTAAAGTTATGGGTCACTGTGACCAATTTCATGACCAAGAGGCCTGTCTACAAAACAGGGAGGAGGCCTTGGGGGTGGGGGGGTTGTGTCCAGGAGCTGATGAAAGACAAGGCCACATTGCTGTCACTGAACCCATGCTCTTACCTGGCCTAGCATATGTACAGGTTTTTTGTCTTTTTTTTTGTTTTTTTTGTTTTTTTTGTTTTTTGTTTGTTTTGTTTTTTTATGTTTTTTTGGTTTTTTGTTTGTTTTTGTTTTAAGAACAAGTAAGACATTGGTCAACCTTAACCCTTACTCTGCTGAAAAAGTGCCGAGTCAACAGCTGTCCTGTGGACTGTTTAGGCCTCACAGGGTTCTATACCAGGAGTCCAGCTGTTGACTTGGCAGGAGATTGACTCAGAAAAGCATCATGGACTGAAACCTTGTATAATATTAAAAGTAAATCCATAGATTTTTTAATCAGTATGAAATTTTTTAACACAAAGCAGTTGTAAAGTATGGAAGTTTGTATCAGTCGAGTAAGGGTTGGATTGTATTGTTCTTTGTTACTTCTGCTATTTATGCATAGGGTATTCCTTGTATGATAGATACAAGTCAAACCAAGGGATTTTTTTCAGCCCTGAGGATTGTTAATTGTATATTCCAGCGCTGGTATTGCGCATAATTGGGGTACTTTACTTCTAAGGGGAAGGAAAGTTATGTGTCAGTCCCAAGCCAGGCACCAAATGTCATTTTTCATGTTCCCCTCCCCCTTGAGTCTTAACACATCATGTGTTGAATGAATAATTGGTCTGCTTTCTTGTGGACATTTGGTTCCTCTGGAATAACTGTCAGCTTGCTCCTTGATAAAAATTAATCTCGTGTAAAAATATCTACCACCACGACCATTATTATCCCCAAAAATGATTAAAAAATACAAAAAATATCTTTATAAGTATGAACCTTGCAGTGAAAATGTAAAGCTAGTACAAATGACAAGTACCATGGTATATTGGACTTTATGATATCACACTGTGTGTATATCACTGGCTGTGTATATCATCACTGGGTGTGTATATCACACTGTGTATATCACTGGTTGTGCATACAAGACCTAGTGTGTATCACTAGATGTGTACATCACACCTTGTGTTTATCACTGGTTGTGTATATCACAGCCTGTGTAGATCACATTTTGTGTATATCACTGGTTGTTTATATCACAGCTTATGTATATCACTGGTTGTGTATATCACACCTTGTGTATATCACAGCTTATGTATATCGCTGGTTGTGTTTGTCACAGCTTACATGTGTCACTGGTGTAAATCACACCTTGTGTATATCATTGGTTGTGTATATCACACCTTGCAGATATCATTGCTTGTGTGTGGCGCTGCTTGTGTATATCACAAGTGTGTATACAACGGCCTATGTATATTACTGGTTGTGTATATCACAAGTGTGTATACAACGGCCTATGTATATTACTGGTTGTGTATATCACAAGTGTGTATACAACGGCCTATGTATATTACTGGTTGTGTATATCACAAGTGTGTATACAACGGCCTATGTATATTACTAGTTGTGTATATCACAGCTTTTGTATACCACTGACTGTGTATTATTTCACCTGTTTGTGGTATTGTCTCATGTTTTCTCTCAATTCAGGTGGAAACTCCATTGCGAGGTACATTTTAAGGATTTAAATCTTGATACTTAATTCTTTGATTGTATCCTGTTTGGTTCCATGTATAAAAAGAGAGGTCTACCCCAAAACAAGATGTATCATGAATTGTGAATAATGTACATGTACAGCAGTGATCAGTTAGATTTGCCTTGGTCACTGCCTCAGTGATTGGTTAGTTTTACCTTGGTCAAGCCACCATAACAAGAGATGTATGTTGCAGATACCATTGTACTAATAGGGACAGTTGAAATTTAAGTGATTGTTATCATGTCAGAACTGGTGCAACATATTCAACTTTATTGTCTCCCATGGCATCAAAAATGTGAAAAAAAAATTAAAAAGTTTCTATTTTTCTATCAGTGTATTGACGCTCCAGTGTACAGATTAGCTGGCTCCATGTTAAGTTTAGGATAAAGAAGTTACTTGATCTGGAGCATTCAGGTTTCAGACAAGAATTGGGAAATAAAATGTCATAGGTCAAGGTCACTGGCTGTATGTAGTAGCTCAGGCCTGACTTAAAGGTCAGGGTCACTGGCTATGCTTTTTTGATAACCAAGGCCTGACTTAAAGGTCAAGGTCATTGGCTATTTGTAATAGCTGAGGCCTGATTTAAAAGTCAGGGCTACTGGCTATTTGTGATAGCCGAGGCTTGACTCGCATGTCAAGGCTGCTAGGTTTTTGTGATAGCACCAGCCTGACTGAGTGAAAATATGCCAGATACCATGGATACATTATGAAATCTTGGAGGAGATTGTGTGTGTTCTTATGCCTTGAAAAAGGGTTTGTTTGAAAGTGCCTACTTTGAAGAAGAAGAAAAAAATCCCCTGTAATCCCAAGTTATGTGTATAAAATTGTTCTTGCATGGGTAGAATATACTAAAATTGTAGCATTTTTAATCACAATTGTATTCTTTTGACTTTTTTCCATCTTTTCAGATGGTAGACTTGGGGTGTAGCAGTATCATAGACTACATGTGTATATGGCCATGTCCTGGTGGAGAAAAACTCCATGGCACAAATTGACCATGCAGGCATTTTATGCAAACATATTAGTGTTGTTAATGGTTGTCCAACATATCCCTGTGTAAAGTGTAACTTTTGATACCGTAGCTATGACAACCTTGTGTCCCAACTTTGAACTGTAGATGATTTTGAATGTTTTGACGATAAGAAAATTCAAAATGGTGCACCGTCAAACAAACCCTGCGTTGATACAGACTCTTTGTCATGGGAATTAAAGCCATTTGTGATTTATTCCCAGCTGCATCTTGTTTAGGGCAAATCCTCTTGTCAGAAGAGGTATTATATATATAAAATGAGTATATAATATATATATAAATATATGAATTGTTCAGCTCGTTAACTGGTTTGAGAATCAACTCCAGTCTGGCAGAGGAAGCTCTCTCATTTACTTCCTCTTGAAAGATGGATGATGATTGGTTGCCTGATCAGCCAGTCAACAGAGATAAAAGATTATTTGTAGCCTGGACAGCCAATCAGCAGAGAGATGAAAGATGATTGGTTGCCTGGTGAGCCAATCCATGGAGGCCCTTAAGGATTTGGTCTAGGTCTAGGAGTTCATGATCTAATGTAAGACTGTTTTTAAGTACCAAGCACAATTTACAGCTTTCTTCAAAGGCATTGATTAAAAACATAGTTTTCACTGTGTAGACTTTTCAGCAGCAAAGACTCGGTATTTGCTCTGCCGTACAGTTAGCGTAAGTTTGCACCATGTTAATATTGGCTGACTATCATTAGACAGAACATGTGCATAAGTATGTGGGAGGTCTCCTCTGCCAGTCTCAGTTTGGCCGGTAACCTGTGCCAGTGTACGAGTGTATGGACCTTTGGCTTTTGCCTTCAGGGGGAGCACCCCCCAGACCTATTCTGTATTATTTTCACTATGTAATAACATCTCACTTTTGTTGGATTTGTAAATAAATAAATTTTTATCTCACTTAATGTACACTGTGTTGGTTGCTTGTTATCACCGACAAAAAATAAAATAAAATGAAATAAAAAAGGATCCGAAGATTTTCAAGAAATTGTAACAAAAGCAGTCAGGTATGAATTCTACAAGTGAGACCTGAATTGTGCTTTATACATAATGGCACAGCACCACATTCTGTAAAGACAACCTCCCATCAAAGATTGCATGTCTTTTTGAAACCTCTCTTTGAAGACACTTGATCATAATTCTTTAATGTAGCTGCAGTATTAGAACACAACATTGCATTTTTAGCTCTGCTGACTTGTAAGTCTGCAGAGCTTATGCAATCTGTTTGTCTGTGCATCCAGCTGTCCATTAGACTTCGTACATTTTTGACTTCTCAAAAACCGTTGCGAGCCAATTGTTCACTTTGAGTACTTGCAAAATGGTATCAACACATTGCTATTGGTTGCTATGTAAGTCGGTTGGCATTTTGATACCAACTTGCCTTTTATTTCCCATGAAAAAATGTCTGCTGCAGATTAATAGCCTGACCTGTACAATCCTTAAGAGGTGCAAAATAATGTATATGCAAGTGGTATTATCCTTAGGTAATCCATAGACTTCAATTCGGAAACTATTTTGGGTCTGTAACTTTTTTCTTTTTCTGTTTCAGTCATCATGAAAATTCAACTGCACAAATGGTGATTCAGAAAAAAGTTTTTTCATGGTTAAGTCAAATTTTGTCAAATCCCCCCAATTTTCCAGATGATCCTGCCACCATAAACTGTTTTTCAGTGTTTGTTTAAAAAATCTAACTGCTACTCTGTGCAATATATTTCAAGTTTTCAAAGCAAGTAATAAATGCAAATATAGATTAAAAAAACCCATGATACAGCTTTTTAGCTCAGCTGGCTCATCAGCCAGCAGAGCTTATGCCATCACTTTTTGTCCGTCGTCTTGTGTCTGTTCACAATTCACATTTTTTACTTCTTTTCCCAAAACCGTCAGCCAGATTCACTTCAAACTTGGTGGCAATGTACCTTGTGTGGAATTCTACCAAGTTTGTTCAAATGGTCATGCTTTAGTGATTTTTGGATTTTTTATGAATTTTTGTTTTCTTTTGGAAAATCTTAAAAAGTCTTTGAAACCGCTCACCCAATTGCTTCAATATCTCATAGGAACACTCCTAGGGATTCCTAGTTCCTAATTTTTTCACAGTGTGGCACTGCAATTTTTTTCTATGTTCTCTGATTTTTTGTGTGCTTTTACTATTTTTGACTTTTGCTCTAGAACCACGACTCAGATTAAGCTGAAACGTTGTGGATATGTTCTTTGTGAAAGGATCAAGCCAAGTAGATCGCTAGGTGGTACTGCTGTGGATTGCTGATTTTTACCTCAGCTGACTTGTCAGTCAGCTGAAGTTTTTTGAGGGTCCGTCGTCCGTCCGTCCGTCCGTCCGTCCGTCGTCCGTCGTACACAATTCACATTTTCAACTTCTCAAAACGGTCTGCCAGATTCACTTCAAACTTGGTGAAGATGTGCCTTGGGTGGGTCTCTACCAAGTTTGTTCAAATGGTCACGGTCCAGTGATTTTTATGCCCCCCTTCGAAGAAGGTGGGGCATATAGCGTTGCACATGTCGGTCAGTCTGTTGGTCGGTCTGTCGGTCGGTAGACTGTAGTTTCCGCACAATAACTCAAGAAGTTTTTGAGCTAGCACTTTGATACTTTATAAGTGTATCATTCTAGTCAAAAGCTAGGCGAAGTTTAAAGATGGGTGACCTTGACCTAATTTCCAAGGTCACAGTGGTACCTGAGTTAACTTTAGTTTCCGCACAATAACTGAAGAGCTTTTTAAGCTAGGACTTTTATATTGCACAAGATTATAGTCCATATTTGGGGCTAGGCGAAGATGAATGACCTTGACCTCTTTTTAAAGGTCACAGAGCCACTTTACTGAATATGGTTTCATGCTTTCTGCATGATAACTTATATCTTGGAGCTAGAACTTTTATATTGCACAGCTTTATGGTTCTCTGTAAGGGCTAGGTTGATTTTGAAGATGGGTGACCTTGACCCAGTTTTCAGGGTCACAGAGAGATTGTAGTTAAACTGTGGTTTCCGCACAAAGAAGTTTTTGAGCTAGGACTTTGATACTGTACAGGGGTAACATTCTTATCAAAAGCTAGGCGAAGTTTGAAGATGGGTGACCTTGACCTAATTTCCAAGGTCACAGTGGTACCTGAGTTAACTTTGGTTTCCGCACATTAACTGAAGAGGTTTTTAAGCTAGGACTTTTATATTGCACAGGATTATAGTCCATATTTGGGGCTAGGCGAAGTTTGAAGATTGATGACCTTGACCTCATTTTAAAGGTTAAAGTATAAAGATATGTGACATTGATGTATGATTAACCTTCACTAATTTTGTAAGGTCACGAGTGCCCCTTCTACCACTATCAATAGGGTAGCGAGGGCAAGGGTAATGAGGGAGGGGGGCATCTATGTTTTACAAACATACCTTGTTGGATTTTTAATGAATTTTTTTGTTCTTTTTTGGGTAAATCTTAAAAAATCTTCTCCAAAACCGCTCACCCAATTGCTTTGATATCACACAGGAACACTCCCTGGGACTCCTAGTTCTTAATTTCTTCACCTGGTGGCGCTGCAATTTTTTCCTAATTTTTTATGAATTTTTGTGTGTTGTAGCTATTTCCGACTTCTCCAGAACCGTCACTCAGATTAAGCTGAAACATAGTGGATGTGCTCCTTGTAGAAGGGTCAAACAAAGCTGTTCACTATGTGGGAATGCTGCGGATTCCTGATTTTTAAAGATTTTTTCAATTCGGGTACTTGGCGGTCAATGCAGCTTTACTATTGATTACTATGGAAGTCAATGGGCATTCTAATGCTAATTCACATTTTCGACTTCTTCTCCAAAACCGTCATCCAGATTAACTTCAAACTTGGTGGCAATGTGCGTTGGGTGAGTTTCTACCAATTTTGTTCAAATGTTAATGCTCCAGTGATTTTTTTGATTTTTAATGAATTTTTTGTTCTTTTTTTTGGACAAATCTTAAAAGATCTTGTAAGTCAATGGGCATTCTAATGCTAATTCGCAGGACAACTGACACAAAATTTACTGTTTACTTGATAACTTGAGATCTGTTTTGAGTAAGCTACACATGTTAATTATTCTGTATGAAGGTCATGCTGAGACAGTACATGAATGACCTTGACCTTGTTTGTGGGGTCACAGTGCAACATCTATGAATTTTACTCTTCATTATAACTTGAGAACTACTTGAACTTTGATGTTGCACATGTAAGTGTTCTTCTATAAAGTTCAGACTTACTCAGAACATGGTGTCCTTGATCCTTTCCCAAGTTCATAGAGCTGCAAGTGTGATGAATGTCAAGATCAGCTGAGGCACGGGCTGTTCACACAGCCCTCTTGTTCACGATTTTTTCAATTCTGGTACGTACCGGTAAATGCACCTTTTATTTTGATTACTACAGTGTGTATATATGTAATCAAATGTTTCCTGTTGCATGATAAACAACCGACACAGTACTTCTTATGTTTGGGACAATGACACTATACTTTTATTCACAGAGACCTATGGGGAATCCCCACCCCTCCACTTTGGATCTGCTTGCAGGCAACACCACGACAACCAAGGTGGCCTCAGGGTCCTGGCAAAATGGCTTCAAGCCCTCGTGGAGTGTTGGGTCTGCCCCTGTACAAAAGCTATCAGAGTTACACTACATACTGTCTATGTAAGTCAATGGACTCTGTGATGCTAATTCACTTTTTTTTTACTTCTCTGAAACCGTCAACCAGATTGAGCTCAAACTTGGTGGCAACATACTTTGGGTGGGTGTCTAACAAGTTTGTTCAAATAGCCATGCTTCAGAAACTTTTGGATTTTCATGAATTGTTTTGGTTCTTTTTCTGGGTAAATCCTAAAAAATCTTCCTTCTCTAAAACTCCATTGCTTTGATATCACACAGGATCACTCCTAGTTCTTAATTTGTTCATGGTGCTGCAATTTTTAGCTCAGCTGACTTGCTCATCAAACTGAGCTTTTAGAAAGCTCGGTTGTCCATCTTGGAAATACTTTTAAATACCATATGCACTCCGCAAAAGTTCAGCACAGGTCTTTTCAGTTGCAACCTTGATTTTGTGGGACAAGCTAAGGTCAGCTGAGCACAGGCTGTTCACGGAGCTCTCTAGTTTTTGGGGGGGGTTTTTTTGGGGGGGGGGGCAAAGCAGTAATATTTTAGGTATCAGGGGCTGCTCTATACTGTATCACTGGCCAATTTAGTTATGACAGCAAATGCTTTGAAAACTCGCCCTTAGTCTTCCGCTTTAACATTGACAGAAATGAAAATCCTATACCTGCTAAGACTATAGCTTTTTTGCACGGGGGGGGGGGGGGGGGGGGGGGGGGGGGGAGAGGGTAGGGGGCAGACATTGAACCTTTAGTGGTGTCTCCTCAGCTTTTGAAAGATGATGTCAAAGTGATCTATTGATTGATACATACAGAATGCTATTTGTGCCACCATGGCACCAGCTTGCACACTTAGTCATTACTGTAAGCTGTAATGAGCATTTACCTACTACAGGACAATAGAGCCAAGAGTTGATCATGTTCACAGCTGCAAGTCTTTTGTATTCAAATATGCTGGGTTACCAGCCTGAAGTCATAAGTAGATGCCATCTGGTGGCAACAGTGGACACTACCAAGAATGTAATCTGCAGCCCTAGTGACAAATCCACTCTTTTAACTGGACTTTTGGGCAGTGTAAAAACCATTATGCATCCCCCATTGGGCCACTTACTGCCTGATTGGTTACCCCTGGTGACCTTAAAAATAGGTCAGAGTTGTTAATCATTTCATTAACTCCATTGTTTTAATACTAACCATGGGTCTACATGGACCCAAGCTCAATGGAGGCCAAAATGAACAACAGCATCAGAGAGCCCAAATGTGTTTTCCAGTTAATGTATAACAGTAACCACGTGCCTTGGAGCCTCTATTTACCAAGATATAAGCCAATATGTCAGCTTGACCTTTAGTTCAACCTCAAAAGGTCAATAAAGGTAAAAATAAACAGCATCACAAGAGAGCCATCAAAGTTTAATGAGAACAAACCTGTACCTGAGAGACATTAATAATATAACAAAGCCTCCACATCTCACGCCTCAGCAGCAGATCTCGCGCTTTTTCATACTTTTTTACAAAGTCTCCTGCTCCTCTGCTTTTAATAAAATGTTTCCTGCTTTTTGTAAAATTGGGAAAAAAAGTAGCATTATTCCATATAAAATGGCTGTAAAGTTTGACTGTTTTGCCATGTTGTTGTACTATATATGTATGGACTATGTCTGGGATGGTTCCTAATGGTTCAAATACAGGAAATGAAGGTGCAAATTTCAATGTTTTCTTGGTGGAGCATGTGCCCGGAAACCTCTACCTATGCTTTGTGACTTCAGCACTTGCCCTCCAGGTTTCAAGCACCTGCAGGAGGGAAATCTGCTTCTACCATAGGCTAGCTTGGAGGCTGTGATATAATGCTAACCATGGGTCTACATGTAGGATCCAAGCACAATGCCTAATTGTACTTGATATCTGGTTAAGAAACATTATATTTTCATTGCATTCTCTTTACTTAAATTCAGATGACTTTCATTCTTTTCTGACTTGCCCTATAATTTTGCTGTTAATATCCAAAGATTATTAGAAAGTTTGGCTACAATAATTTTACAGTTTTTAGACTTGTCTGTTTTGCTACTTAATTTTATCTTTTGGCATCCTTCTGTTTTAATATTCACTTTCAGACATTTTAGGCTGACATGTTTTCTGTCAGCTTAAACCCCTTGGGGCTATCGGTAGCAAGCAGCGGCTGACGACAGTTACAAGTTTGCATAACTGTACTTAAAATCATGTTAAGAAAAATTGTTTTAATAACATGTTTTGGGCATAAATGCTAATGACTTTCATTCTTTTCTGACATGCCTAAATGCACATTTACTCAATCATGTAATAAAGAAATACTCAAAATTGACAGTATTTTCTCAAATGTCACAAACCTGACACATTACTTTGAAACATGGACTTGGGGTTGGCAGTGAAATAGAGCTTAATTATTTGTAGACTTTCAAAGTGAGGGGTAGGTGTCATCATAGAGTTTGTTTTACATTTCCTGTGCACAATGTCCATTATTGCAGTCCTTGTTAGGATTTCCCTTGGTTTATACAGGTGGTCCAGCTGCAACTGTTTATTTTACAATCACTGGGACTAAATACAATGCCCCAGTTTGTTTCAACTTCAGTTATACACTGGTAGGTGGTTTAACTAGGATAAGCTATCCAGCTAGAAAGGGTACATACTGGTTTAGGGGTAAGTCAAATTGTTCTTATCTGAACCTGTACTATACAAATTTAGCAATTGTGGTTTGTTTGACAGGTATTCTTACATAATGGAGCTCTGCATTTATAAGGAAAACTTCACATATTCAGCTAATTCATCATTTGCCACGTTCATATTTATTCATTATTATGTGGGTTGTCTTTGCTGAATATTTAGCTTAGACAAGGAGCCACTACTCAGAGAGACATGTACGGGTGTAGGCTGTGAAACATGTTCTGAGTAGTTACCCCCTGAAGACTCTTTAATTTATTTGGGCTAATACAGACAGCCTATGTCAAAATTTTGCAGAGGAATGTGTGAAATATGGACAATACTATTTCCATATGTATATAGGTTAGACAGGGACAGGTTAGCTATGTAGAGTAAAGAGTTTGGACTGCGGAATATGGTAATGACTACTAGGATATGATCCAATGTTTTATACATGTATAAAACAGAGATTAATTAAAAAATTAAAAATCTATCGCACACGAAAACACTTTCATCGAAGAATTTCCCAGAACTGTATAGTATGTGTTCCAAAATACAAAGCAATAGATGAAAGAGCTACAGGCAAACATTGATAGAGGAGCAGCCAAAATAGAGCTCAACACTATGCATACCCAAGTAAGGGGGATACGTCACTACAGGGAAACCTCATTGTAACAACACTCACATAGCCAACATAGTCATTAGAATGACACAAACTTTGAATGGCAAAAGTTCATTTTCTTTGTTGTTTGACTCATTAATCTGATGTATTCAGTTATGGAACAGATGGTGTAATTATAATGAGTTTTCACTGTATATGTGATAAAAGGACTGATAGGTGCTTCCCTGTTAAGGCCTTGCAGTAACCAGAAGCGAGTTTTGCATCCTCTGAGCAGGCGCCTCTCACCAGAGGCCACACCTCTAAGAGGCACACCTTTCTTCTGCAGAAAGTTTGACTTTGACCTTAAGATCACGCCTACTTAAGGGAAGTCTCACCTGGGCACACAATGACCAAGTTTGATGGACTTCAATTATGCCCATTTGAAGATGATGGCAGGGAAACCATTTTATTTTGCAAGGCATTGTCACCTTCACCTGAAGGTCAGCCACAATCATATGAAAAATATTCCCAAAATCTATGAAGTATCTGTACCAAAAGTTTCAAGTGAATCTGGCTTACGCTTTTGAAGTAGTCAAAATGTGAACTACCATTGCAGACCCCAATGATGTACATGGTAAAATCAAGAGAAATGCAGAAATTAACCAAATCAAGAAGACTGTGACAGTCCTGTACTCAGCTGACCCTACATGCACAGACTGAAGTGGTCCTGTGAACTATGATATCAAGGTCACCTCTGTTTCAGATCATCACTGTTGCTAACACATACATATCCCCTTGCCAATTGTAAAAAAATAAAGTAAAATTGCAGCACCACCTGTTGAACAAATTAAGGTCTACGGGTCGCCAGAAGCATCCCTATGCAATTTGAAGCAGTGGACTGGGTGGTTTCAGAGAAGATTTTAACATTTTGCCAAAAATTCAACAACAAAATTCATTAAGGATAAGTTAACCCTTAGCAGTAATGTCTACAAAAGGACAAATAAAACTCTAAAGATTCATAAAATGCCTCACAAAGCATACATTTTTGAAAAGCACACAAACTGGAGAATCTATTTTTGCTATTTTCATTTGTGTCATTTGGCTTGTGTTTACTTTATACAGCAATTAGACAAATTGAGAATACAATTTTCTGAATTTTTCACAGAATAATGGATTCAACTTTTGTATTTTTCACTGTGATATTAAAATTCTAGTGACAAAATAGTCTACATATACTTGGTCAAAAAGCGTGTCTCATTTTTTTCCATTTTTTTGTGGCTGAGAAGGTGTGATTGTTTTGAAGTTGACAGGATGAAACTTCAATTTTCATCAAAAGGCTCAGAATTTGGAGTGCTATTCTGACAAATCTAAACAGTTTTTTGATAATCTGAGACCCACTTTTTTAGTTCTCTTCTTGAAAATTCTTTTACTACAAACTAGATGTTTTTACGACAAAAACTGTCAGAGTTGAATGTGTTAGAAGTTTGGAATATTTAGACATAATGCTAAGGGTTAATTTATCCTTAAAAATCCAAAATTTACTGGACCATAACAAGGAACAAACGCCCTGTCAGTTACTAGCCTTCTGTGGCTTTCTCTTACAAGGGTCAAGGTATATAACTGGGACCATCACCATTTGAACAAACCTGGAAGAAAGTCACTCAAGGTACAACCCCCACCAATTTGCAAGTGAATCTGCCTGATGGTTTTGGAGTACAAGTCAAAAATGTGAATTTCTATTGCAATCCCCATTCACTTACCTAAATTGAATGCATGTATAAACCAGCAAGCACCAGATTTGAATAAAAAAAAAATGTCAAAAATCAGGCATTAAGCACAAATTAAGAACCCAGGAGTTCCTAGGTCTGGAAACCTATAAGGACCCAAAAAAGAAAAAAGAAAACTCTAAATTTTGAGTTTTTCTTCAAAATTTTGAGATTAAATCTCTTAATTTTGGGAAATTTCAACTTTTTTTCATGAAATTTCAACTTATTCCCTCGAAATTTCGACTTTTCGAAAGGTCTAAATCTCAGCTTTAAAAAGTCGAAATTTTGAATTTTTAGAGTCAAACTTTCAGCTTAAAAACTCTTCAGAAAAGAGTCGAAATTTTCACTTTTTTAAGTCTAAATCTCGGCTTTAAAAGGTCGAAATTTTGAGGAAAAAGTTGAAAATTCAACTTTTAAAGATCTAAATCTCAGCTTGAAAAAGTCGAAATTTCAGCTTGAAAAAGTCAAAATTTCGACTTTTAAAAGTCAAAATCTCATCTTTGAAAGTCGAAATTTTGAGAAAAAAAGTTGAAATTTTGAGGAAAAAGTCGACATTTCGAGAAAAATCCTGAAATGAGATCTAAATTTCGAAATTTAAAAATTCAAAATTTCAAGATTTAAAAGTTTCCGAGTTTTCTTTTTCTTTTTTTTTTTTTTTTTTTTTTTTTTTGTGGTCCTTACAGGCTTCCGTACCTAGGAGTGTTTCTGTGTGATATCAAAGCAATTGCGTGAGCTGTTTTCAAGATTTTTTAAACTTTACGAGAAAAAAAAAAAAAAAGGCTGTGTTAACAGGTCATGCTCAGCTGACGTACAGATTCATCACACTTGTGGCTCTGTCAACTTGGGATAGGATCAAGGTCACTCATGTACTGAGTAAGCCTGACCTCTATGGAAGAACATTTAATAACATGTGCAACATTAAGGTCCCAGTTCAAGTTGTTCTCATGTTATAGTGAAGGGTAAAATTCATGTTTGTTGCACTGTGACACCAGAAGTGAAGTCAAGATCACTCCTGTACTGTCTAAGCATGACCTTCATAGAAAAACATTAACATATGCAACGTCAAGGTCCTTACTCAAAACAGATCTCAAGTTACCAATCAAGTGAACAGTACATTTCATGTCAGTTGTCCTGTTATCTTGGGCATAAGGTCAGGGTCCAAAAATCAATGCAGCATGACTACTTGCACAAAATACGTAGACACTTATAAAAGGTACATCCATACCAAGTTTGACACAAATCTGGCCAAAATTATCTAAGTTATAACTATAACAAGAAATTCCCATGTTAAACTTTCCTATTAAAATTTTTGTTAAATACTTTAAAAAAAATCCTAAAAAATCCAAAAATCACTGGAGCTCGACCATTAACTGGTAGAGACCCACCCAAGGTACAGTGCCCTCAAGTTTGAAGTCAATCTGACTGATAGTTTCTTCAGACAAGTTGAAAATGTGAATTAGCATTAGATTGCCCATTGACCTGCATATTAGTCAACAGAAAAGGTGCATTTACCAAAAAATACCTGAATTGAAAAAATCATTAAGAATCAAGAATCCACAGCAGTGTCTCCTAGTGAACAACTTTGTTTGACCCTTCCGTGAGGAACACACCTACCAAGTTTCAGCTTAATCTGAGAGACAGTTCTGGAGAAAACATCAAAAATAGCAGACACACACAAAAAAAATTCATAAAAAATTAGGAAAAAAAATCGCAGTACCACCTGGTGAACACATTTAGAACTAAGGATCCTAGGAGTGGTCCTGTTTAATATCAAATCTTGACAAAAAAAGTTTCTTCTCCAAAACAAGCGGTTTTGGAGAAGAAATTTTTTTGGTCAAGATTTGAAACCACCCCCCCCCGAAAAAAAAAATTTAAAAAGCATTGGAATGTGACCATTTGAAGAAGCATGTAAGAGACTCACCCAAGGTACATTGCCACCAAGCTTTAAGTAAATCTGGTTGACGGTTTTGGAGAAAAGGTAGAAATGTGAAATAGCATTAGAATGCCCATGGACTCTCATAGTAATCAACAAGAAAGGTGCATTTACCGAAGAGTACCCAAATTAAAAAAATCATTAAAATTCAGGAATCAACAGCAGTGCCACCAAGTGAACAAACAGTTTGATCCTTCCACAGGCAACATTTCCACCAAGTTTCAGCTTAATCTGAGGCACGGTTCTGGAGAAGTTGAAAATTGCAGAAGCACACAAAAAATCATTAAAAAATAGAAAAAAATGCAGCGCCACCCGGTGAACAATTAAGAACTAGGAGTCCTTAAGAGTATTCCTGTGACATATCAAAGCAATTGGGTGAGTGGTTTCAGAGATTTTTTAAGATTTGCCCTCAAAAAAAACGCAAACAAACAAAAAATCATAAAAAATCCAAAAATCACTGGAGTGTGACCATTTGAACAAGCTTAGTAGAGACCCACCCAAGGTACATCCCCACCGAGTTTGAAGTACATCTGGCTGATTGTGTTGGAGAAGTCGAAAATGTGAATTGTGGCTGGACGGACGGACGGACAACAGATGACGGACGAAGAACCATCCTATAAGCTCAGCTGACTGACAAGTCAGCTGAGCCTAAAATCATAAACTAATTAAAAAATCACTGGAGCATGACCATTTGAACAAACTTGGTTGAGACCAACCCAAGGTATATTGCCACAAAGTTTGTAGTGAATCTGCCAATTGGTTTTGGAGAAGCTGAAAATGTTAATTGTGGACACCAGACAGCGGAAGAACCACCATCTGACTGACAAGTCAGCTGAGCTAAAAAATATTATGAATCCAAAACTCATTGGGGCATGACCAGTTGAACACAGCTGGTAGATACCTACATGATGTACATCCCCAAAAAGTTTGAAGTGAATGTGGCCTATTGTTTTGGAGAAATTGAAAATGTGAATTGGCATTGCAATCCCCATTGACTTACATGGTAATCAACGCGATATGTATGCAGTTTGACCTTTCAAAATCACTCAGGATTAGAATAAACCATATACGAATTGAAAGCCCATAGCTAATTTCCCTTCAACATACAAAAGTCACCTTGGGCCTACGATGCACCATTAAGAAGGTATAAGCCAGTATGTGAAATTTGCTGAGTCAGCAGAAAAATGCAACAAGAATTTGACCTTGACCTTTGATTTCAAGGTTATACATTATTATGTGGGGAAAATTTCCCAGACTCAGGATAGCAATTTAAAGAAAACTAGAACAGGCTAATTTTCCAACAGAAAATCAAATGTCTCCCCGTACGCCCTTACTATTGTCACCCTTATTTTTATAAATAGGCATACCGATTCCAATGATCTACAGATATGTTGAAGGTACACTCTTTATTGACATTTCAAAACGTTGATTTTTGATGAAATGCCCACATGACCTTGAAAAATAGGTCAAGGTCATACATTTGCAGTTACAAGCAAGGTCTTACAAAAGTCTTACATAGCAACATAATCACACAAAATGTCAACCTCTTTAAGTCAAATCTTTCTCGAGTGCATCTGCGATGATTTTTAAAAAGTGACCATGTGACCTTGAAAATACGTCAAGGTCATCCATCTACAATCACAACCTAGTTGGTATTATGGAACATAATTATGCAAAATTTCAACCTCTTAAGTCAAATCCTTGCAGAGTTATTGTGTCCATGTCAATTTTACATGACATTCCCACGTGAACTTGAAAAATATGTTAAGGTCATACATCTGCAGTTACAAGCAAAGTCTTACAAAAATCTTGTATAGAAACATAATCACACAAAATATCAACTTCTTTAAGTCAAATCTTTCTCTAGTGAATCTGCAATGATTTTAAAAAGTGGCTAAGTGACCTTGAAAATAAGTCAAGGTCACCCATCTACAATTCCAACCCAACCATAATTTGGTACATAATCTTGCAAAATTTCAACCTCTTAAGTCACATCCTTGCGGAGTTATTGCGTCCGCGTCAATTTTACATGACATGCCCACGTGACCTTGAAAAATAGGCCAAGGTCACCCATCTGCAATCCCAAGCAAGGTTTAATATAGGAACATCTTCACAAAAAATTTCAACTTCCCAAGTCAAATCTTTCTTGAGTTATTGCGTCCGCAATGCACACAACAATGTGTTGAATAATAATAATAATAATAATAATAATGATGATGATAATAATAATAATAATAATAATAATAAGAAGAAGAAGAAGAAGAAGAAGAAGAAGAAGAAGAAGAAGAAAAAGAAGAAGAAGAAGAAGAAGAAGAAGAAGAAGAAACGGACGCAAAAACAATATGTCCCCCCGTTGCACAGGGAGACATAATAAAATAAGTAGCAGCGGAGACTGTGGACGATAAAAATAAGCACTATAAACACCGCCACCCCTAGAGGGGATACATCCTGTGGGTCTACAGGCCACCATTAGCAAGATACAGGCCAATACTTGAATTTGACCTTTTGTTTGGCCTTTCAAGGTCACTACAAGTCAAACAATGCTTGACCACAGGAAAGCCCATTAGGATTTTATGTGTAATAGTAACCATGGGTCTGGGATGCCCCATTACCAAGATATAGACTGACATGTCATATTTGACAAGTCGGCCAGAAAAATAAAAATAAATAAAATGAAATAAACTAGAGGGCTGCGTGAACAGCCTGTGTTCAGCTGACCTAAGCTTGTCCCACAAAACCAAGGTTGCAACTGAATATACCTGTGTTGATCCAGCTTTAACTGAGTGCATATGACATTTAAAAGTACTTCTAAGACGGAAGACTGAGCACAGCCTAATGAGCAAGTCAGTTGAGCTAAAAATTGCAGCACCACCTGGTGAATGAATTAAGAACGAAGAGTCTCCAGGAGTGTTCCTGTGTTTTTTTTAGTGAAGATGATTTTTAAAGACTCAGCCAAAAAAAACCAGAAAAAATCATCACAATCCAAAATTCACTAAAGCGTGACCATTTGAAAAAAGTCCAGGTTTACACACTTTTGCCAGCAATGCTGCAAGGCCTGGATGTGGGTCAAGAAGAAATTTTCTTCAGCCACCATAAAAAGGTCATTTACACAGGAAATGAAGTCATCATTACTAGGAAAGTGGCAACCAGCTAGTTCCTCTTTCATTTTGGGAAACAGGTGGAAGTCTGCTGGGGCTAAATAAGGCGAATAAAGGGGATGGTCAATGAGTTCCAAGCCACAATCAAGGATCGCTGACATGGCAACCAGCAATTTGTGAACAGGAGCATTGTTTTGGTGAAACAGAACTCCTTTGGTGAGCATTCACTATGGCTTAGCTTCATGCAACTGTCTCAGTAGGTCAGCATAATATCTTCCATTGATAGTCTGGCCTTTTTCAAGATAGTCAATCAGCATAATCCTTGGAATCCCAACAGACTGAAGCCATCACCTTTCCAGCAGAAGGAACTGACTTGGCTTTTTTGGGGAGTGGTGATCCTTGATGCTTCCATTGTTTAGACTACATTTTGGTTTCTGGTTCAAAGTGATGACTCCAGGTCTCATCCATGGTTACAAATTGGGCCAAAAAATCATTGGGATCTGCTTCAAAATGGTGTAAATTGTTATAGGACACCAGGTACCTGCTATGTTTCTGATCCGCTGTCAAGAGCTTTGGCATCCATATTTGCAGAAAATTTTCATTCCAAAGTGCTTGGTGATAATGTGCTCAACCCTCTCATGAGAGATGCCCACAACACTGGCAATGTGTCGAGTGGTCAATCGTCGATCAGCCATCACCATGTTATGCACCCGGGTAATGTTTTGAGGAATGGTTGCTGTTGAAGGCCTTCCTGGAGGCGCATCATCATCAAGGCTGTCTCCGCCATGCTTGCATTCCACAACACACTTCTTAACAGTGGAAAAGGAAGGGGCATCATCCCCTAAAGTGGAGACCATATCTGCAGGTATATGTGTTGGAGTTAGCCCTTCCAGTTGCAGGTACTTGATGACTGCCCTATAGCTAGTTTTGTCCATCTCTGATGATTTCAATAGGTAGCTTCAAAAGATGGTGTGGTACAAAGACACTAATCACACTGCAATTGCAGTTTTTATGTTTATGATCTATTAAATGATTGTACTTGTTGGTGGCAAAACTTTGTTTAAATCCAATTGAGATATCCCACTTAGGCTTAGCCAGCCCTTGTACATGTACAGTAATCCATATAACAGGTGCATAAATTTACTGACAAGTACTCAAATTGAGAAACGAAAAGTTAACAAGAGGATCATGATGATCCTGTGCTCTGCTGACTGGATCTGCTTTTATTCAGGAAACAAAATTGAATAGGGCGACCTGACTTGTCCATGGTAGTACATGTATTATCAATTGACATACCTTGCTGTTTCAATGGCTGCCAACGTACAGTGGCAGCACTCGCTTACAGTCACAAAGTCTGATACCGCATAACTTTGTCAAAAATTAACATATCCACATTATTTTTGCAAACTTTCATTGTCTAATGTCCTATATTTTGACAAAATTTTAAGCAATTCTATCATGCTGTTCTGGAGAAGAAGTCGAAAATAGACTTAACACACAAAAATTCATAAAAAAAAAATTAGGAAAAATCGCAGCGCCACGTGGTGGCCAAAATGAGAACTAGTTGACCCCAGGTGACCCTATGTGCAATATCAAAGCAATTGGCCAGGTACTTCTCGAGATGAAGAAATTTTTTTTTTTTTCAAAAAATAAATTAAAAAATTCATTAAAAATAGAAAAATTATTGCATCATCATCTTCTTCGCAAACTTGGTAGAGGTTCACCTGGGCAACATCCATGTGCAAAATTAAAACATTCCATACTGCGGTTTTTTAGAAGAAGTCAAAAGGGTAAATACAATAGTGTAATATATGCACTGGATTGCCATATATATACACATATATATATATATATATATATATATATATATATATATATATATATATATATATATATATATATATATATATATATATATATATATATATATACACACACACATATATATATATATATATATATATATATATACAGCTGCAGCACTTCCTTACAGTTGTGAAGTTTGATATCCCATAACTTTGCCTAAAATTAACATATCCATATTATTTTCGCAAACTTTCATTGTCTAATGTCCAACTATATTCTGATAAAAATTTTAAGCAATTCTGTTCAGCTGTTCTGGAGAAAAAGTCAAAAATAGGCCTAATAGGATATAATTCATAAAAAAATAGGGAAAAATCACAGCGCCACCTGGTGGCCAAAATAAGAACTAGTTGACCCAGATGACCCTATGTGCAATATCAAAGCAATTGGCTTCGTAGTTCTTAAGATGAAGAAATTTTAATTTTTTTCAAAAAATAAATTAAAAAATTCATAAAAAAATAGAAAAATTATTGCATCATCATCTCCTTCGCAAACTTGGTAGAGGTCCACCTGGGGATCATCCATGTGCAAAATTAAAACATTCTATGTAGCGGTTTTTGAGAAGAAGTTGAAAATATAAAAAGTCTAACGACAGACGGACGACGGACGCAAACGGATTCTAAAAGCTCTGCTGACTGACAAGTCAGCAGAGCTAAAAATTAGGAATCCAAAGTAGTGCCACCTTGTGAACAACTTTGTTCGACCCTTTCACAAGAAACATACCCTTATCAACTCTTTGGCATATGCGGGCGATGTAAGTCTTCTAAGTGCCACAGTGTCTGATGTACACGCTCTCATAGACATATGCTGTGCCTACACCAATAAATATAGACATATGCTGTGCCTACACCAATAAATATAGACATATGCTGTGCCTACACCAATAAATATAGACATATGCTGTGCCTACACCAATAAATATAGACATATGCTGTGCCCACACCAATAAATATAGACATATGCTGTGCCTACACCAATAAATGGAGATTTACATTTGGATTTGCCAAATCTAAATGCATGGTGGTCAGAGGTCTGGTGTTTCAGATACTCCATCTTGGAAATTAAATGACTGTACTCTGGACAATGAGTCTGCAATGTAAGTGCCTGGTACTGTTTTTAATAGCTCTGGCACAAGCCAAGGTTACATTGATAAAAGGATCCAGAATTGTAGATGTGTTTATTACAGTTATAATAATGCCGCCATGTGTTATCCTGCATTGAGTACTGATGTTAAATCATACCTGTGGACCTCTGTATGATTGCCAGTTTTGACATACCATTCAGAGCGTTTGCAGTTAAGTGAAATAGGACATGCAGAAGTTGGACAGTACGCAAGGTGCTCTTATAAAACATTTCCTAGGCCTGGGGAAACCATCTCACCATAGCAATCTGATCCGAGCTTCAAACTTGTCCTCAGTCGAGGAGGGTCTCAAACGACAAACTCTCTCTACAGACTGCTTCAAGTTGAATCTCCTCTCCGTAAATTGCCCTAAGCTTTCTGTCAAACTATATATGTACGGACACTGTCTACCCTGGAACACTTATATCATGTGTAATCGAGTCTGGTCATTCCCCAGTAAAATATGCATCTCCCCCTTCCCCCCCCCCCCCCCCCCTCCAAGGCTCACAATGTTTACTTGCCTGGGACCCATGGTTATGTTGACTCTCTCAACATTTTAATATATATTCAGACTCATTTTTGGACCCTGCTCAGCAGAACACATCCTTAATGGCTTACTGACTAGGGCCTTTTAATTTATTTAACTCAAGTGACTGTTTTATTTTTCATATTATGTACACATTTCTCTCAAGTGGAGGTCTTAGTCAAAAAATAAATAAATAAAATCCACCAGGTTTCAGCTTAATCTGAGTCATCGTTCTGGAGAAAAAGTCGAAAAAAATTTATAAATACAAAAATCGCTGCAGCATGACCATTTGAACACACTTGGTAGAGACCCACCGAGGGTACATTGCCACCAAGTTTGAAGTGAATCTGACAGACAGTTTTGGAGAAGTCGAAAATGTAATTGTGAAGGGATGGACTTCTCTAGTATGTTACACTCATGTACTACCGGTAACAATGATCGTGAAATGAGTGTTTAAGGTGATTGACTATAGTCACCTCTACACCCAAGTGATGAAACAGGAGGAGCAAACAATGTTGGGTATTGACTGTAGACAGACGAGAGAAAATCTCTTGGTGGGTCTGAGGTAACTTCACAGAATGCCAACTATCGCCCTACCACCACTTCTATGTCAGCCCTACCTAAATCTATAGATTAATATGATCTATTAGTGTCTTGGAATGAGTGTTGTATTTTGTCAGTATTGTTCCACACCTATGGAAACACTTCAACAGAGTTTTATATAGCTTTTTGGTGTCATAGGTTTTGTGGCATAATTTTTTCATCACCATTCTTATTCTCCTTAGGGATAGTTCAACATTATCATCATTTTTGAATTAGTACTTAGGGTACTAAATTTCATGACCCCCCCCTCCCTCCCCCCAAATTAGTACTTTAAAAATGATTTTCCCCCCAAATCATAGCAAAATTGCACAAAACAGGCCAAAAATTGACCATCATTTTCCATATCCTGTGAAAGTGTACAGACCCATTTACCCCCCTCCCCCTTGCGTACTGTAAGTACTAATTCAAAAATGATGAAAATGTTGAACTATCCCTTACAAATTCACTTACATGTGATGTGTTTCTGCTAATGTGTAAAACCTGTCCAATGACCATACCATAGGCTACGTTCTCTGGAATGTTTCCAGTGATATCAGGATATGAAACTATGTCAAATGTGAATTGTTCTTGCTTGTCAAAAATCTTTGTTTTATACTGGTACTGTTTATTGTAAATCCCTATTTCAAGATCAAGGAAAGTTGCCCTATAGTCACTCTCATTTTCTTTATTCAAAATGAGTTCTTTTGAATAAATTTCCTTCCAATGTTTCTTGATCTCCTCCTTGTTGTTAAGAATACATAGATCATCAATGAATCTTCTAGTATATGAATAGAATCTTCTTGCAGTTGTGTAGGTTTTTTTAGCCAATTCTTCCATCCATTTGAATTTGTAATAATGTAGATATAAATTGGCAATATAAGGAGCTGGATCAGTTCCCATGAGTACTCCAACTATTTGTGGAAATACTTTTATTACCAAAGCTAAAGTAGGCATTGTTGATAATACACTTTATCAAATCACAACAATCTTCTTCCGTGTAACACTTTCTTTTATCCTTTCCTTTGTCAAATCTTGCATCAGTGATGGAAACTTTAATGTATTGACATGTTCCTCCTTTGAATGCCTTGTCCAACATTGAAATAATTAACACTTCTTTCAGGTCTGTTAAGTCTATCTTTGTATACAATGTTGAAAAATCAAAGGTTTGGATAGATTTGGCATTTTCCTTCTTGTTGATCTTATGATTGTGTCATAAGATAGCCGTGCTACTTGCAGTCATCCACATCCTTCTCACTCTGGTGTCTCTATGAACTCTCACACCATAATAAGTATGGCATTTTTGGACAAGTTTCAGAACTTTAGTATCTTAGCTTGTTTTGAAACACACCTTGACAGGTTTCTTGTGCATTTTGACAATTGCATAGATGATCCATAATTTCATGTGTTCATTTGGTAAAACACATTTCAAAACTTTGTTCTTGTCTACTTGTTGGTCAATAATTGCTTCAGTACATTTTGCTTGCTGATAAGTTTCACTATTTAATTCCTGCAATATGTTGCTGATATAGTAGGTCTTGCATGTAAGTGCAATGTTATTACTTGCTTTGTCAATAGGTGTTATGAAAAATTTGTGACGTATATCAAGTAATTCTTTGCTGCAGTTATTATCTAGAAGCTCTGCGACCTTTGGTCAGCAGAGCTAATAAGATAAAAAAAAAAGTTAAAAAAAAAAAAAATACAAAAATAAAAACTTGTTGAAGTGCCACCTAGTGAACAAAATAAGGTGTGGGAGTTTTAAGAAGTGCCCCTAAGCAATTTCAAAGCAATTGGCCTGGTGCTTTTTGAGACTTTCCAAAAAATAAACAAAAAAATTATAAGAAAAATTCAAAAATCACAGTAGCAAGATCATTTCAACAAATTGGTAGAAATGCACCCAAGGTACATTCCCACCAAGTTTGAAATGAATTGGGTAGACCCTCTTGGAGAACAGCTTGAATATGTGAATTGTAGACAAGATAGATAACGATGGACGGAGGACCATAAGATAAGGTCACCTGATCTGACAAGTCAGCTGAATTACAGACAGAACATGACAAATAAAACAAAAGACATCTTATTGTTTACATCATATATTTATATTCAATGCTATGTATACCACATATTCACACATGTACACAAGAAATGTTTGCTATCTGCGCCAGCATGTCGTCTCTTCTAGACTGCCAAGCACTCCTTGTACCAGGCCAGGTGGCGCATTTGCGTCTTGAACGGTCTTGCCAAAACCAGTCCGCAGGGACTCATCTTCCCAATCACCAACTTATTTACCTTATTTTTGCTTGTGTGCCGAGCTACCACAAAATCTTGCAGGTTGACACGCCCCCATTCTCCCCATTTTCCTCAATGCAGTTTGGGTGCTTTGTGGTCCAGAACTGTTGATCCAAATTAAAATATTGTAATTTTGTCTTCTTCAGGAACAGTTAAAAATTTCTGTTCTCCAATTAGTACAGGAAGCACATTCAAGTTCAAGATAAACCCAAATTTTTACCAAATCTGGAAAATGTGGGTACATGTTTGGCCAACATTTTGAGCCCTCTTCTGGAGGGAGGGGGTTCATAGACAGTTTCTCTGTGTACTGACGTGAAAATGGTAACGATTTTGACTCGCCCTTAATTCGTAAATGCATAAAATTTGCAAGTTTCCAATCAGAGTTTGACAAAAACATGTCAATGTATGTCCACAAGATAAGTGCCTGACTTCTAGCTGCTATTTACAATAAACTAATTCTGTTCAAACTGGAGATATTTGACGGCTTTGTATCACTGGCTCCTGTCAGCCCCAAACTGAGCCTCATGGGACTCCCTTCTCCCATCTTTCTGCAGTTTCCAAGAGAAGCATTGATCCCACCTGTGGAACTAGAGACAGGGCCACAATTTATGGCGTCTTCCTTTAAAATAAAGTGTACTACTTGGTACCACAATTCTCTCCATCCTTCCTGCTTTGCACAGCAATATAGCTACCTTTTGAGAGGGAGAGGGAAAGGGAGAGGGAGAGGGAGAGGGAGAGGGAGAGGGAGAGGGAGAGGGAGAGAGAGAGAGAGAGAGAGAGAGAGAGAGAGAGAGAGAGAGAGAGAGAGAGGGAGGGAGGAAAACATTTAGTTGGGACTGCACAGATCCTTTAAATTTGTCCAAAATTTAAATTTGAATGACTTATTTAAAACAAAAATTCAAAGTTTCACTACTGTTTAGGCTATAAAAAATAGGTAAAAAAAATTACCCATGTACATCTCAATTTTTTAAATCAAAACTCAATACGGGCATGTCTTGACAAAACCACTTCTTGAATTTTTAACAAAATATTTAATTTAAATTTACAAATTGTCTAAAATCTAAACTAAATTCACAATGTTGTCAAATTTTAAACAGCTGTAAAATTGAACTAAGACTTTCTGAAAATTTTAATAGGCTTATATGCTCATTTTTTAAAGTGCATTTTCATTTTCATATAAAATTTGAGATTTTCAAATCAAAATTGAATTTACTAGATTTATATATGGAAAACTAGATTCAACAATATGTATGTGACAGGCCATTAGCTTTCAGAAAACATGTATGTTTAAAAGGTTTGTACTGAACTCTTTCGGTGCTAACTGCAACTTAAGCTGAACTACTGAGAACAAACTGCTTTGGATTATAATAAGGATGCTAGATTTATGATCCTTGTAAAAAGACCATTCATTCCAGTACCAGCACGCCCAATGCTACAGACAATAACAGTCCCGGTCAACAGCTTTCCTCGCCACACTCTGGTCAGAATCAAACCCAAAATGCTGCAGGTGTCACCAGCTTTGCTGACTGCACTGTAGCAACAGTGCACCCCCAATCTGCTAACATGTTCCCTCCCTAAAGACAGCAGTCATCAACATCCAACATCAATACCTGACCTCTTGACCTGCGCATTAGGTTTAGCTTTCCAGTTTTTTCCTCTTATAGGCCTACCCCTTTAACAGTGTCTTATCCCATAGCTTAAAAATAAACAATTTTGACTAAACAAATTAATAGCAAATGTCTGCAGGACTTTTACTCTTAATCTGTTGTAGAGAGGCATTTTTCACTTGATCATAATTCCCTACTTGACAGAAAAAAACGAAAATAAGGCCCCAGGCTAAATAGTTTATAGATGTAAATTACATTTTTTTTCTTTTATAATTTGAGCAAATATATAGGGTCAAGCTGGGGCTTTGAAAATAATGTACATGTACATGTCATGGCATACACACATAAAACCTGACAATTCTTTTTTTTTTATTTAGCCTCGTAAAAGTAATATAATTCATATCCAGTACAGGTCATCCAATTATGCAGATTAATTGTCCCTTTTTTTGAAAGATCAGTCCCTCGGCCAGTGTCAAGGTGGTCACATAAAGCAGGTGGTTCCTATACAGAGGTGAAATATGGTAAAGATAGCACACGGGCCTTGCAAATATAGTCTTAAAAGGAAGGTGGTCTTTCAAAAGACATACTGCTGTATAACATGCTGTCTGGCACTGGAAATAGACGCTGGACTCCATACCAACCACATGGACTGTAGGCTGAACAACTTCCAAGGATAAAGAGGTCTGTCCTGATACAGGGGTCATGGGTCAGCACTGCTACAACTCCAAGTCCCTGATTGGTGGACAGGTAACCATGGTAACTGCACTTTTTTCACCATTGAAACATACGAGGTGACAGTTGTTCACAATTTGTTTATACACTGTCAAACACTATAGTAACCTTTCCCCTGCAAACTGGCCAAAACCGGCTGGTGGTCAAATGTCATCTACTTCAGTGTTTTCAACTAATTTCAACAGTAATGAAAAACAATTTGACTGGGAATTGTAGGTGAGCCCTATCAAGATCACATGCCCTAGGTCAACAGCTTTCCTTGGCATGGGTTGGGCACTTCTGCCCAACCCATGCCAAGGAAAGCTGTTGACTCAGACTAATTCAAAGGGGCACGGTTTAAAACAAACACCAGAAAGAAGCGTTGACACAGAGGATGTAACAAGTCAGGCTGCCAGGTCATGACCTCTACCAGCCAGGTCATGACCTCTACCAGCAGCTGTGCAACATGTCAGCATTGTCACCTTGACACTGCTGCAGACACACTTGACCCCACTGGAAATATCAACTCTATCAGCCAAACCCACATGCCACAAGTGCACCAGTTGTCCCCGACACACTGGGTACCCCCAGTTGTGAGCGACACACTGGGTACCCCAAGTTTTGCTCATACTGTTGCCTGGAAAATATCAAGGTCACCAAAATGTACTCAGGTCATGAAATATTGTGAGGTAAAAAAATAAGACCAGGCAAGACAAGTAACTGGACAAAAAACCTTGGAAGAGAGTGCCAGACTGGCTTCAAATCAAGCAATTATTGTCAGTGGTGGTTAGAGTTCCTGCTTATATACGCAGGGGTAACGCAGCTAACATTAGCTAAACATCAAAACAGTCATACGTCAAGAAACGTGTGAAGGGAGGAGTTGGTGTGACAGGTCACAAACAGGAGGACATTACAAAGGGGGTACCCAGTCCTTGGTTCCCCCAAACACAGGTCATACTGACCCTTGTGTGCCTTAATGAGGTCAATGTGAGTTGTAATTGGCCTGTACATGAGGGGACATTCTACCTGCAAGCAGTCTGCTCTGCCAGACAGCAAGACAAGCCACAATGAGTACAACCTTCACAGCAGCCACACGGCGCAGTGACGACACACAAACTTAGTCAACTGGCGATCAGAAGAAAAGACCTCCATAAAACTCACATTGCAGTGCTGTGCAAGATAGAATTGTCCAGCATAATGGTGTCAATGGCATGATGACTAAGGTGTTGACATGAAGTCAAGCAACTAACAGCCTGTCACTTACTAGCTGTGGCTTTCACTTACAAGGGTCAAGACTGGCAAGACTGTCTCATGGCCATCCATGGACATACTAACCCTTTCCCCACAGAGTGAACATATTTACCTTTGCTTCTACAGGAGACACATTAACCCTCTGCCCGATTGTAAAAGTTTTGTGCTTCTGCATTTCTGAAGCGATTTTAGATTCAAATAACTTATCTAACGAAAAAAAACAAAAACAAAAACAAAACAAACAAAAAACAGCCAGCACTCCTGCAGCTCCAGAGTGCAAGACCAAGACAAAAATAATAAAAGAAAAGAGAAGTGACAGAGTGATCTACATCAGTTAGCCAAAGAAAGCTGTTCACTTCAGTTTCCTAGCTGCCAGTACACTAGGCAAGCTGTCCTAACAGGCCACGTTGCATGACCACCCATACAAAGACTAGTTCTTCTAGTAGGATGCAGATTAAGTCATTGAGTTCCCAATAAGTGTGCAAAGGCAAACAAAACTAAAGTAAGGTCCAAGTTTTAAAGCCTCCTGAAAGAACTTTTTTCCTGCGACTTAAGAGACAAGACTGAATTACCTGTTCAAAGCACAATAATAATTTATTCACAGAGCATTAATTGTTATTTTTCAGCAGTGCCCAATCCACGTGAACTTTGCTGCATGCACCACCACACTGGGGAGAGGGCGGAGAGAAAGTTTGACGTTCATGATATTCCTCTATTGCATGATTCTGGCTTCAGCCAAGACAAATCAGACTCTGAGCCCAACACATCAGAACATTGTTAAGGTCTCTTGCATCTTTTGTCAAATATAAGCCTTTCACTGAATTCTAGACAGAACATCATTTAACTGAAAAAACATCTGTGAAAAATGACCTCCAAACTGAACTGAATATAATCAGATATAAAAATAAAAACAAAAGATACATCACAAACTCTATGCTTTCAGCTTTGTTATGTATATACCAGTAACTAAAGGCATTTATTCTATGTTTGATTGTGAATTATCATTTTCTCAAGTGAAATTCAAAAGTAGTAACTCACTGTAGATCATGTGACCAAAACATTGTTACAAGTATATTGTAATGCGCTTGCATCAGTGACGTGATGTATTGACATTTAGACAAAATTAAATGTGCGAAATTTGATTAGATGTCATGCATGACATGGAATAACTGTGACAAACGTTAACAAACACAGCACACCAGGTCGGCCTTGAAAGTAGGCCTAGGGCATATTTTTTTGCAAGGAATACCCAATTAAACATAGAATAAACAAAGTCTTACATGGCTGCAGAGTTGGTTATTATTTTTCTCTCATGAGGGATCATTGTTGGGGTGGGGAAAATGCAGTCACTTGTGATTTTCCCCACTAACAATGATCCCTCGTGAGAGAAAATAGTACCTCACTCAAAGCCATGCAAGATCCTCTACTTACTGTCTGGTGGGTCTGTTCTTTTCATTCCTATAATAATGTGTACGTCAGGCAACATGTACTGACTCACTACATTACCCAGAGCTGAATGTGTTCTTGGAGCCAAGTGAAGCTTATCCTGTATCTATTACCTTCCCAGTCACACTGTTTCACCGTCATTGTGTTCTCGACTTCAAGATGTTACATCCACAAAACTGATTATTTCATGTGAATTCTCCATTGTTTGATGGAATATTACAAATTCTACTTTCACACACAGATGGCTTTACAGTTTTTGTATATTTTAGTATAAATATTTTCAAGTTACATATGCAAGTTCTGATTGGGTCTATTTTCACATATATCAATAGTTGTCCATTCCTGTATAGAAAGCCTATTCAAATATACTGTACACTGCCTTGGGCCAATATTTCCACATTTGCCTCTCAACTAGCCAACTGTCACGTGTACATCAGCGTCTTTGCCAGTATTTGATACATGATTCTAATAGACAAGTTGTCTAGGTGTTGGCCACTATCATAGACTTTCATCACTTTCAATGGCTTGGAGTTGAACATCTTCAGCCTCCATGATTGAAGAGCTGCCGCTTGACGGACCATCTTGAGAGTCCTCCAGGCCAGTGGGCTGCACACCTGTACAAGCAGAAGTCACTCACATACAGCATTACCAATGCACAGGACCTACACCACACTTCTCCATGCATTACATCGGTTTCTTTTTTTAACTAGAGGACTGTGACAGTCCTGTGCTCAGCTGTCCTTGATAACCGAGACTTGAGTGGTCCTGTGACCTTCCAAAAAATATCGAGGTCACTTTTTTTGTTAGACTATCATCACTGTTTGCAATATCAAAGTCTTCACTAGCTCTCAGTGTTGGAGTCACCATTTTTAGATCAAAATTGACAGGCACTTCTAACTTCCACATGGACTCAACCTACCAGGTTACTTGTTTTCAAGCATTCAACGAGGTGATCTAGTGAATGTTAACAAAATATGTACTTACTGAATTTGTTTATTTTTCCACAAAGTTTCTCAGAAACACTAACAAAACCAAATTTTCTCAAAGAAACACACAACCCTCTTTAATATCGGACACACGGACATTGTATGCGATATGCCCCCTTCGGAGGGTGTGTGTCCGGTATTAAAGATGTTTGTGTGCTTCTTTCAGAAAATGTAATTTGATAAGTGTTTCCAAGAAACTTTGTGGAAACACAAATCAAGTAAGTACACATTTTGCTAAGATTCACTAAATCGCCATATTGAATGCTTGAAAACAAGTAACCTGGCAAGTCGTGCCACAGACGCACTATGTACAGGCAAAGCTACCTTGCATTTGGGTATCTAACATAAATGATCAGGACAGGCATTGAGGAAGCATGGCGCTGACAGCAGATTAACTAATTGACTCGGCCATATCGGAGAACGCTTTACGCTTCGCTGTCACAGGAATACTCACACCATACCTTTCTCAACAGCCGGCATAATATGCACTTATCCAAATAAGGATCAAACCTAGTCCCAAACAAACAACGCACTCAAAGCATATTATTCTAAATTTATTACTGAATGGTATTTGATTTTGATGATCATCATAAACAAACTTTTGAACAACCTTCAAGGAACACTTTTAAACTAGTAAGGGGGGGGGGGGATTTACATCGAAAGGAATAGCCCTCAAACATTGCCAATGTCATTCAAGCCAAAAATTTAGGGCTTTCCTGATCGGTCCAAAACATTCATTTGTGTACAAATAAGGGCATCTTTCTTCACATTTATGGACAAGTTTTGTTAAATGATTGTCTGAACTGTTAAACTATGCAGTTATGTGATCCTGTTCATCAAATTTAATACTTTTAATCATCCTAATTGTAACCACATTCCGATCTTAGCGACTGCCATGTTGTTTATTTAATGTTAGATCTGGGTCAACAATGCCACGTGGTCAGAGGCTGACAAAGACACCCGACTCTACCTGTCCCACGTCCGCATTTGGCGATAATATGCGCATTACATTTTTACACAGCATTGTCACCAAATGTCAGACAAACATGAAAATCAATAACACTCTAATGACACAGTTATGTTAATTTGTTCATACACACAAATACTTTGTCATGCACACTGATATTGACTCAAATTTCCAATAAAACTTGGCTCCATCCCATTGGCTTCAATGCAGTTTTATATACGGTCCCCAGACAACTGGTATCTGGTCCCTGTGTTGATGAAAAATTAGGATTTGTCACAAAGGCAACAATACTGCAACATAACATCAGGCCTCGGGACCTTTGTACCACAGCTCACGCTGGGCCAACTTCCAATTGCAAACTTTAAAATGAATTTAATTTTCAATTTCAATTTATTTTTGTGAGTCAAATTCATTGGTGATATCATTAATACTGATGGGACATTTCTAACTGAAGATGAGTTGTATGGAAAATATAATTCAAGAACAAATGTTTTGGAATGTTTAGCCTTATGGCTGTCAATACCTGGTCATTGGAAACATGTTATCTAACAATAGAATTAGAAACACAAGACCATCACACGTTCCTGTCTTTACAATAAAAGGTAAATTGAAATTAGTTTGTGAGATTAGTTGTAAAGAATTTTATTGGAGTCTACTAGATTTTACCATGAAAGACTTACCTACTTCTATAAATTCATGGCAAGTAAAGTTAAATTTCGAATCTTCAGAATGGCACCAAATTTTCAGTCTTTCATATAAAAGCACTATGGAAAGTAAGATTCAAGCATTCCAGTTTGTTTCTGTTGCATGGTTTTGTGGTGCATAATTCAAGGTTGTTTAAGATGGGCTTAGTGGATTCCGAGTCATGTGATCACTGTGCCAATAAGGACACAATTATTTGTCATTTTTGGGATTGTCATAAAATTCAGGAATTTTGGAGTAGTTTCAAAGATTGGTGGAATCTTATTCATCCATTTAATACAATATCACTGTCAGCAGAATTAGTTATTTTTTATTCTTTCTTTTCACCAAGTAAGTACTCCCTGAATAACTGTCTCCTATTGGCTAAATTTTTCATTCATAGAGAATTATGTAAAAAACAAGATATTTCATTTGAATCATTTTTTAATTTTTTGAAATATAAAATAGTAACTCAGGAACACATTTTATACTGTCAAGGTAAACAGGAACTATTCGTGAGCAGGTGGTCCAGCATAGTCAACTCGTTTTGATTAGATTATTTTATACACTGACAGGACTGTCTATGTTCTTTCGCAGATTCAGGTGTAGCTAAATTTTCACATGTACACTCTGTTACATGATCTTTGATTGCCAAAGTACATGTATATGTAAAATTTTGCCAAGCACACATGCTGTAATGTATCTATATAGTGTCTGAATTCTCCTCATGTCATGCCCACAATTGTAATGTGATTTGTATGAAAAATCAATAAAGAACAAATTAAAATAAATATTGTATTTAAGATATAAACTTGAGGCACATTTGCTGTTGCTATAACAACATCGTACAAACCAGGTGGTTAAGATTGCTTTAAATATACTGTAGCCCTTTCAGACCCCTGCATTAAAAAAACAATAAAATAAAGAAAGAAATAAATGAATAAATAAATAAAATATCAGTGGAGCATGACCATTTGAAAAAAGCTGGCAAAGACCCACCTAAGGTAGATCACAATCAAGTTTGACGAGGATCAGGCCGATGGTTTTGGAGAAACCAAAATAGTGAATGGATGAGGAGGAGGGACAACTGGCCATCCTATAAGCTCAGCTGACTGACAAGTCAGCAGACCTAAATACAGCGACCAAATTATGAAAAGCTACCCAATGTAAACTACTGTGTGATTCCTGTTACATGCACATGGTGCTTTGGGGATCTTCAGAATATGAGACTCAAGGTCTTTACCTGTGTTTTAAATATTATGAAGCTATATTTACTTATTCAATGCTACAGATTCATAACATTCACATTGATTATTGTAGCTTTGCCAAGTCACGAGACAGGAATGGCACTTAAGACATTAAAGGCAGCAGAGAGGAACATTATGGTCTGCACACTGTTTCCATCTCAGTGAAACATCTGTTTATGGAGAATCAGATTGTCACTTCGTTTTTAAAGTCTAATTCTCCCATTTGTGAAACACAGCCTGGCAACCTATTGATTACTTTTTACTCTAGCTGATAGATTAGCCAGACTCACTGTGGTCACTTAAAAAGGTAAAAACACCAGTATGATATCCATACTAAATAAATATGTATCTAAATACACAGAAGAAAATGTTCACCTGCGGTGGGATCATCTTCGTCTGTCACGTATCTTTTATCAATGGCTTCTTTAATCTGATTGTTTGCCCCTTTAGGGTCAAGATCCATGGCCCAGGAGAAGTTCATCAGAGCAAGGTGAGTGTTACCCAATTTTTTGTGGACCTACAACAAAATGACAATAAACGCAGCATGTATGAACTTAATTTGTTGGTCTTCATGTTTTCATTGAGGTCTCAAAATACAAGCAATGTCACTCAAAAGCTTTCTGGTTATCGTGTATCAAGTGCCCGGACTGGGGACCTGAAGACTTTGGACACCAGAGGGAGCCACGCACAAGGGAGAAACAAGGTCAAAGGGAAAAATCAAACTCTTACAGAGCCTTGCACATTAAGTATCAGCCAAGTGTCCATTTTAAATCTTTAACAATTTTATTAACACTCTCATATCGTTAATTTGATACCACAGATAACACTCCAAAATCCTTTTCATCTCTCAAAAGTTTGACATCTATGTACCAACATGCAATTTTTTCCCATTAAAAATTCCCATGTCTTTCTCTCATATGTAGGGAGGCCCACCCTCAGTGTGCCTTTACACTTGCTACAAATGCAACATAAGTAAAAAGTGATGGCAATTTTTTATATCAAAAATCGTTAAATTACTTTTTTTGTTGTTGTTCAGATTGAATAAACTTTGTACTAATAGTTGATTTGTAAAGTTTTATCCCAAACAAAGTTTAATAAAATTTTTACAGCGAGTTACAAACAGCCTTTTGTGCTGCCTGCAGCTTGGACTTAGCGTAAATTGCCTTGGGCGTCCTATTCAAAGCCACTGATGCGGGCTGCTGCCACTGAATGGCCTTTCAGAACCTTTAAAATATGGGATAATCAATTGGTTTATGCTTCGTGGAAAATGTGAATTCAGCCAATCAAAGATGTTTTTATGAAAAATCTCAGCAAGATGAATGACCTCTGATGTCAGCAGTTTAAAATCAAATCAGTCAAACAAATGTGTTAATACCCAATGTACTTTGATCAAATTTTCAATATTCTAGATTTCCTTTTCATGTGCCGACGTGGCAAACAATTAGTAACATAATAAAGCATTATTGTGTTAAGTTTCGTCAAAATTGGGCCAAAATTGGAGATGCACTGAGCAATTTTCTCCTTTCACACTGCTCAACATGTAAACGCTTGCCGCTTGAGCCAGTGACCCAGTTACGCCAGCATAAACTAACTACTGGTACAGCTTCTGGTTATCGAAAAACAGCTGAAACTATGTCTATTTACAATGAATTCTCTTATAATAACACTAATTAACGAATTTGAATTATTTATTATAGACCTGAGTATAGCATTTGTTCATTTGAGACAGATTTTAATTTCAAGCTTATTTGGATCGATAAAGGCACACGTCAACATGGGTCAGGTGTACTGATCACTATTCTGCCTCACAGCCAGCCTTTTATCCTGAATTTTGATTGGTTTTCTGCATGGTTTTGAACAATTGTAACAAATAAAGTATACAGATCCCATTAATAGTTAATATTCTGCAATTTTCTCATAGTTTGATCAAACAGATTAAATAATTTCAGTGCAAGTTCGACCTATACTGGTGGCTGGTCATTTCTAGAAATTGCATAAAGACAAGGGGTCAAATCCAAAACACAGATTTAAATATTTTTCACCATTTAAATTTAATTGTGTCTCTTAGATTGCATGTGTATAACAAGTTGTAAGTTCACAACTCAAGCTGGTGACATTTAAGAAGTAAAAGTTGTGAAGAAAAGCGGTAGCCTTCAGCTATAGAAATAGAGCTGCAGTATGCAAAATATGTATGTATTATTTCTAGACTTTTCATCTTTGAAAATTCACGCTAAATATGTCTCTTACTGCACAAGTAGATAATTGTAGATGTCTTCACAGAACAAACCGGTGAGACTTATGGTTTCATGTATGGGATAAAATATGGGTGTGCATAAACCATAATGAGGTACATACAGTTAGTTGTAAAAAATGCACATGGTAAAGTTTTAAATGCACAAAATTCCTAATTAAATACTTAAGCTGACTGATACATTTTGTTATCTTGAGATTGAGTGGTGTATAAGGCTTGGGATAGAATACGTTTTTTCAATACAAGAGTCTATATTATAGAAAATGTAGACTATTGTATTGAACATTATCTTTCCATTTTATAGAACCTAAAAACTTCAAAAATATTCAAAATTGCACAGATTCTTTCAAATGGCACATTTTTGAAACAATCTCATGACAGTATAGAAAAGCTATATATATATATATTTCAAGTTGAAATCCAATAGTTGTGCTTGCATATTATAAGATTAAATTTGATGTCCAGTTATCCAGATGAATCAATACATTAAAATCAGATTCAAATTCTAAATTTGAAAAAAAAAAAAAATATTGATTTTCTGGCCAATCGGGTAATACTTTCTTGTTTTAAGTAATAATTTTAACATATTTCCTTTCCCCTTGCACAAGTTATATCTTGAATACCACCAGTTTCTGTTCAAAGCTTTACACACCAGACCTGTAAATTGTATAGTTTTAGAACAGGCATGCGAAATGATCCAAAATATGTTATTTTAACCAGCTCTGTGCAATTTTGAATATTTTTGAATGTATGGAGTTCCATAAAACAAAAATAAAATGGACAGGTGTTTAATGCCAGTTTGTATATTTTGTTACTCTACAGTATTGATATTATTCAAATTGGATGGATGAGACCTATAGATTCCATGGTCTACAGATAATGGGCTGTCAAAATTGCAAATTTATGCAAAGTAAGCATAATGGGTGCATCACAAAAATGGACCATGTGAAAAATTTGGAGGTTTTCTTTTGTTACATTTCATCATTTCAATGCCGTCTTAATTATTGTTTGTGATAAAAGTTGGACCCATTGGATCAATATTTTGACCTGGACACTGGACTTAATTCATTTATCAAATATGCAAATTTAACCTTTTTTCCATTTTCCTGACCTCATTTCTAAAAAACTAATTAGGATGCAGTCTTCAAATTTTCAAAATCTATTCATGTTATATCCATCTCAGTCTCTTGGAAAAAACTAGCCTGCCAAATGAATAGTTAAAATGTTATTAACACATGAAAATGCCTCTTCATACAAAACTGGCCATCTTGGCGATGGGCCTCCCTATCTATGATTCTGTCACATCAGTTTACTGCACAGATCAATCCTAAAATGAACTGAGTGGCCCCAGTGTAATGAGCAGAGCCTCCCAATACATGTACTTACTTTGCCTATCAAGAAATATACCAGGGACTCTTTAGGAACTATTTCTTTCAGTTCTTCTAATTCTTTGAGCGCTTCCTGTAAAACAAAATTCAAAAGTCATTCCATTCATATTTTCACAACAGAACTTCACTGCTTTTTTATTCCTTTATTCACAGTAAGAGCTGCAAGTGACTCTGTGACCCAAGTTTCCAAAATGTGATAAAATTACCTGAAATTTATATCCCCACCTTTTGTTCTTCACCAGTTTTGACAACATACAGAACTTTTCTTCAAAGTGATACTAAATTTCCAAAATAAAAAAAAAAAATCTTGAGAATGAAAATCTCTGCATATTATTCAAAAATGAAATATTTTAGGTATATCAAAAGCAAAAGTTGGTCCTCTCTGAGTAACATATGTGCTGAAAAAAAAGTAAATTGAAATCATTCGACAAAAATCTCAAGTTGCAGATTTATTAAAAGTGACAGCATGTATGCCCCGAGTGTCCAGAGTAATGGCATCCTTGGCATATAAACATCTCTCAAACATTTCCAGCACTTCACACATTTAACAGAACAAAAATACAACATATGCAAAATTGACCAATTGGACAAATGCGACTTACTTTGTGTCTGTCATTAGCAAACAGTATAGATGCCCTGTGGAATTTACACAGAGGATTCTTTGGATCAGCTGCTATAGCTTTGTTCAGGGTGCCCAGGGCAGCCTCCGACTTCTGTAAAGCATGCTGAACCTGAAACAAATCATACTCAAAATGAAGACCTGTTTCATTGCTGACCCTCTTTGTTTGTTTCTATCTTTTGTTAATAATCACTGATATGAGCAGCACTAAGAATATTTCATGTATCAACTCAAGTTTTTATTGGGAAAGTTGCCATGCAGTTAAAAACCCATCAGTACAAGTACTGGTCAATGTAGACTTAGCCAAGTCTGTACACCACTTTGATTTGCACCAACAAGTCGAAACTAACCACTAATTCTGCATGCAGGCAAGCACATAGGGACAGGGCACAGAAACAGCACACAAGAGATGAACTGCCCCGCAAGACTCCAAATTTATAGGACATGTTGTGCCATCTCTTGGCATCTTATTTAGACAGCCCACACTGAGGAAAAATGCTGACCAAAGGCACTGTATTCTGACAGGGCTCATCTGCAATTCGCACGCATTTTTTTGTTTTTGGCATTTGCACTACAATAAATTAGAAATCACGATGCTTACAACATTTCGCCTCCGGTCAGTTTTGGACTGTTTGGGGGGGGGGGGGGGGGGGGGGGCGGCGGGAGGAGGTGGCCGACGATGACTTCAGATGGTCAATATAAACTCACCTGCACATTTTTGTTAATGCGTCAAATAATAAAACTAAAGGAGTGCAGGTGCCTGGCCATAAATTCTGCATGGCAGGAGAGTGCCAGTGGCCCAGAAGGATACACAAGGTATAGCCTGCCAAAGGGGGAGGGCGGGCCACAGTTCCATGCACAATTGGCCAGGCACTTTTACCAGCACTATTTTATCATTATGTTTTTATTATCCCATGTATGTGTAGTCCAGAGTAGCCGTAATTTGAAATAAGCACCGACATTGCACTGATAAATGCACTTTTCATGACGCTTTGACAAAATAATTCAACAGAGTGTGGACTAATTGTGTGCACAGCACAAGACTGTGGATCAGCGATGAATTCGACACAGTGCACAATGGCCTGTCCATGGCTCCCTCCCCCCCCCCCCATAAAAACAAAAATGTCTATTTTTGATACAAAAGAACTGTCAACTTACAACTCCTATGTGACACAGTAACACCGAGCTCTGAGGGTTGATAGACAATGCCTTCCTGAAGTGGACCTCTGCCAGCGAGAACTTCTCCTGTTTGTAGTAAATCATGCCAACTCCATACCTGAAAAGTCCAACAGACTCTCAGTTAAAAACAGACAGTTATCTCAACACTATGGCAATGGTTTCCTCTGAGGAAAACTGTTGAATCATTGCATGTTATTCTTATGACCAACAGGAAACATACAAAATTTACCACATCAGATGCTTGCTCTTAATTATTACGGGGCAAAATTGCATGTCAATATATTAGCATGACACCAATTGGGGGTTAATTTTCAGTTTTAACCCTCACTTTGCTGATGTTCTTGCTGTCCTTGTGTACATATAGTTTCAAACTAAGGTTATTTGACTTTAGTAAGCACGCTTTTCCACAACTGCAACTGTCAACAGATAATGTGATGTGGTTGTAGATTAAAAAAAAAAATCAGGCCCATAAAAATGGAGATAGAAGCCTCAGTGAAATGAAAATGGTCTCTTGACCTGTACTATTTTTCTGGTCTTTGCAACTGTAGGCTGGTGGTGGCCAAACAGGACACTTTACAGAACATCAATCCAGTCTGCCGGTGGCCAGTGAGGACCTATCCACTTTGGTCATAGCACTTGGGATGAAGTGCCAACTGTGACTTCATTGAAAACAGACTGCTCTGAATCCTATTAAGGATGCTAGAGCCATGTTCCTTGTCAACAGAGCGTTCATTCCAGTATCAGCAGCCCCCCCCCCCCCCCCTGTATTAGTCCCAGTTAACAGTTTTCCTTGAGCTTGCCATGAAAACTGCTGACTCTGTGCAAAGTTTGCCAGTGAAACGGTTAAGGTAAGATGTCGACTCACCAGGCATTATAATGTCTGGGATCCACCCGGATAGCATTCCTAAAACAGTTGAGGGCTTTATCCAGTTCTTCTGTCAATACATACTCATGTCCTAGTAAAGTATATGCATAGGCAAAGTTGGGATCCACCTGAAAATAAAATACACAATTTACAAATAATTACACTACATTCACTCACTTTAATATAATTCAGATTCAAATACATTTTGTGCACTGTCTATGCTCTCTAAGGCCACCAGTTACAATACACACAATCTCAATGTCACACTTACAGAGGTTCCACCTCTGGCCATCAAAAACTACATGAAATAAATCATACACAGAATAAACTAGAACAGACTGATTTTCCAACAGAAAATCAAATGTCTCCCGGTGGAACACTTACGTCTCTGAATAAGCTGCAGGTGATAACAAATTACAAATGACCAAGTTTGCTTGAAAATTACAATCCTATTTTAGCTCTCACCTAGATACATTACTCTAGCAATTTTCATCAAGTTCTTCAAGACTTATTGCAGAGAAACCAATTTCACATAAATGACCCTGTGACCTTGAAAATTAGGTCAAGGTCACCCAAATACAATCCCAACCTTGATCTTACCTTGATACATAATCCTACCAAGTTTCATCAAATTCCATCCTGTTCTTCATGACATCGAGCGGAAACCAATTTCACATAAGTGACCCTGTGACCTTGAGAATTCGCTCAAGGTCATCCAAATACAATCCCAACCTAGGTCTTGACTAGATACATAATCCTACCAAGTTTCATCACGTTCTGTCAAGTCCTTCAAGACTTATCGCACGGAAACCAATTTCACATAAGTGACCCTGTGACCTTGAGAATTTGCTCAAGGTCATCCAAATACAATCCCAACCTAGGTTTTGCCTAGATACATAATCCTACCAAGTTTCATCAAATTCCATCAAGTTCTTCAAGACTTATCACACGGAAACCAATTTCACATAAGTGACCCTGTGACCTTGAAAATTCGCTCAAGGTCATCCAAATACAATCCCAACCTAGGTCTTGCCTAGATACATAATCCTACCAAGTTTCATCAAATTCCATCATGTTCTTCAAGACTTATCACACGGAAACCAATTTCACATAAGTGACCCTGTGACCTTGAAAATTCGCTCAAGGTCATCCAAATACAATCCCAACCTAGGTCTTGCCTAGATACATAATCCTACCAAGTTTCATCAAATTCTGTCAAGTCCTTCAAGACTTATCGCACGGAAACCAAATGTTGAAGAACCTGAACAACAACAACAACAACAACAAGCGGAAGAAACGGGCACTAAAACAATATGTCCCCTGGCTTCCACCGGGAGACATAATAAATAACAAATATGACTGTGTATATGTCAAAAACAAGCCAGTTTACATGCACTAGATTAAGACTACTATGCCTTCACAATGCTGCCACAATACTGTGAGATTTACAACTCCATAGCTTCATCGCAACAAGCTTGAAAAACTTTTACAGCAGTGCTGGGCATGTCATGTTCATGGACTTTGAATGCTGTGCTAACATCTGACCAAGTTTTCAGTTTTTAAAAACTGTCCTTTTCAATAAAGCTACAGTAACCTATTGGGACACAAAGACAGCAGAACCTCCACTTAGTTTTACTGATCAAATTTGATATAGATGTACAATTAACCTTGAAATAACACAAGTTGAACCAAACAATTGACCAAAATGTTGATATTCCTGAGCAACACAAATAAAAAAATGTCTCTGAAACAAAAATGCCTTTTTATCAAAGAAATATTGTTGTCTTATATGTTCAAATAAGAGGCCCACGGGCCTAATGCTCTGTTGGCACCTTGGCTATATTGCACCTCATTTCAAAGTTGCGAGTCCTCAAGTGGTTTCTGAATATGTAAATTTACAAACTGTCCACCAGATGGCACTTCACCCCAAATGTAATCATGGCTTATTTGTGCCATTCCTGTGATGGATGTTGGTGCATGTGCTAAGACAACAATCAGTGAGTCCTTAATTTTGTATCCTTAGTGACCTTGGGACAGAAGATCAAGGTCACCCAGATTATGTAATACAAGAGGCCCATAGGACTAGTGTGGTGCTGACATTGCTACTGATGTTCAAGCTACAACCTGCCATTACAAAATCACCTCGTTCAACTTGACAGGCATGGTAACTCACAAAAATAGGTCAAGGTCACTGATATTACATAACATTCTACCTTTGGACATTGTCTCTATATTCTATAAATTTGGCAATTATAATCCATTACTTTTCAAGATATGGAACTTTATATCTTTAGACACATTCTGTCTCATAATTTCTGTCAAATTATAGGTGCTGCCACTGGTATCACTAGCGACTTTGACTTTGACCTCCTCGACAATCCCACCGAATTTGGTGAAGATCTGCCAAAAATTAAAGAGGCTAGAGTGTTCACAAGATATTCACATTTTGACCCCTATATTGCATAATATTGTAGGTGGCACCACCAATATCAAAAAGGTTCTAGATTTTTATACCCCCTATAGGTCCTGAAAGTTGTATTGGGCTAACTTGAAAACTGTAGACAGTATTTTGGTCACAAGATTTTCACATTTTGCCCATTATATTACATAATACTATAGGTGCCACCACCAACATTGATGTCGACAAGGATTTTTCTATACACCTCATAACTCCTAAACTTTATATGGGCCAATTTCAAAAAATGTGGGATGCAAAGCATTCATGAGATGACCCCTATATCCAAACTGGCCATTTGACCTTGATCTTCACTTCGGATTAAAAAATTGTTAGTGTTCCAAAACATGCGCCCCACATCCAGTTTTCCATATATAGTCTCTTTGTTTAAACCGAGGAATAACTTTTCGAGTGATTGAAGAAAAACAATAAGCTTCGACAAGCGTCAAACTCCATAATTAATCGGTCACTGTGACCCAAAAAGTAAGTCACCAAGTGCAGTTTTATATATTATGTAATCAACTGCAATTTTGATCTGGAGGCTCAATTCTCTTTGCCATTGATGTCCAAGCTACACCCAGCCATTACAAAATCACCTTTTCAACTTTACAGACATGGTGACCTCACAAAATAGGTCAAGTTCACTGATATTACATAACATTCTACCTTTGGTCATGGTCTATATATCCTATACATTTGGCAAGTATAATCAATTTGCGCAATTTAGACTTTGTCCTCCTCCACAATCCTCCTAACTTCATGAATATCTATCACACATTACGGCTGCTAGAGGGCTCACAAGATTTTCACATTTTGACCAATATATCACATAATACTGCACGTGGCACGTGCCACCAATATTGAACTCAACCTAGATTTTCATACACTTTAAAAATGAGTCCTGAAAGTTACATGGCACTATCTTGAAAACTGTGAACTGTATCAAGCTCATAAGCAAAAAGTTTATGGATGGACGGATGGATGGACAGACGTGAGTGATAGCATAAGGTAGGCAACCTTTGCTCAGCAGAGCTAAAAAAATTAAAATCACTGGAACATGACCACTTGAACACACTTGGTAGAGTCTACCCAAGGTACATCCTCACCAAGTTTGAAGAAGTTCTATCGAACGGTTTCAGAGAGGAAGTCAAAAATAAAAATGTGAACAAACGACAACTGACCATGACAGATGGAAGGATGACTGAGAATCCTATCAGCGTGGGGAGTCAGCTCAGCTTAATATCGTGTTTGGCCACTTACCTGTACGGCTCTGGAAAAAAACTTGATGGCAGTATCATGTTCTTTTTGGAGACTAAAACAGTTGCCAGTGGCACACCAGGCCTGTAGAAACAAAAGGTAAGAACACTTTGGATTTTGTGCGTTTTTCTTCTTTTTAAAGTGGCAGAACATCAAAGTGTTTTGAGTGGATTGTCTGTATTACTAAAATTATTAACAGATTCAAATTATAGAAACTTAAACCCCACCCCCAAATGGCCTTGTGTCATGACAATATCAGATATGGCCATTTTCATACCACATGGAATTTGTTCAGAATTGCAATTTTCAAAGCAGCAGAGCAGGGACTGGAGACAGTTATGAAGCCCTGACTTGAAGCTCAACTCCTGTGCTCAGATGAAGGCACTTTATATTCCAAATTTGAATAAGAAAAGATGAGGCATGCATTGATGAAAGTACACACACACGCCTGACCAGATCCACCCTCTGATGTACTCACAAGACAGAGGCTAGTGAGTTCTGTTCAACCCCAGAGTAAACATCAAGTTTGAATAACATATAATTTTGTCTTAAAAATATTCTTGGCTGGTCGAGAGTGGGTCAAGATATGTCTCGACAGGTATATTCACCTCAGGAGAAGATTTGTCAAGTTCTGTGAGTTCCTGGGCTAGTGCCGACAGCTGTACTTCTTTTTGTAGATGCCACAAAGTGGTGCTGTAGATCTCCATCCCTGACAGGTGGTGAGGCGCCACCTGCCTCACTTCAGCGAACACCTTCTCTGCCTAAATACACAGGAAATAATGGCAGTGTTACCAACACTCCAGAAATCCTTTGGGACACTCCCCAAAAATCAGTTTGGAAAATATATGTATGAATTAAGAAGTTTTGGCCTTCCTTCCCCTAAAAGATCAAAATTTTCTTTGATATTTCATGGTGTGAAAATAATCTCCAGAATGCACCCTTCTGTCTCTAAAATCTTTGTATTAATTCCATCTGCAACATTATACTGGACGAGCCCTCCACGTGTTAATAAAGGAAGAATTTCGCTGCAAGAAGTTTACCATCCATCATACAAATTGGCTTCAGAATTTTTGGATTTCCTTTTTTTTTCACAATCTGAATTTGGCTAGTTAGCAAAAAAATAGCTTTCAGAAAATGGATTACCCTCAGCGCCCACAACCTTTTCTACCTCAATTTTGTGTTTTTTTGAGATTTCGCAGTAGAATACTTTACCAACAATTTCCATATTGTTGTCTATGAAATGAAGGAGCACTTTAGGTTGTGTTATTGGGGCAAGTTCTGGTGACACAGACCACTGTACTGTGTGTCACTCAGTCAGCCATCAAATAAACACTTCAATAGTTTCACAAGAAGTTTAAAAAAACTAAGAAGAAGCTGGTTTTCAATACCAATGTGGTCCACTATGATGTGTATCTCTGAAAGAAATTTGGGGAAGCTGCGCTGGATCCTTGTTGAGATAATATGGCAGCGTCGTCCCCTAGTGCACCACTCAGACGGCCCAAAAGATAAATACTCTCAAGTTTCATAAAATGTTCATAAATACAAAGAGAAATCTAGTTTGAAAAAGGAACCTGGTCCATCATAAGATGTATCTTTGACAAAAATTTGGGAAAGCTGTGGTCCATATTTTTTTAGATATTGCGGTAACATAGTCAGGGTTTATACCACTCAGATGGCCTTCAAATAAATACATTAAAAATTCATAAAATCTTTAAAAATAATCAGAGGAAGCCGGTTTAAATAGGAACCTGGTCCATCATACAATATGTCTCTGACAACAATTTGGTAAAGCAGCAGTCAATATTTTTGAGATATCGTGGTAACATCGTCAGGGTTGCCACCACAGATTAAAAGTTTTAAAATAATCAGAGCTATTGGCTTAGTTTGACCTTGGTGCAGGTCTATTATTTATGAAAAGGCCCCAAGGCTGGCCAATATATACCTGCTGACAATTATACAATGTTGTTTATATCATTAAAATTATGTGGAAATTCATTGCCTTAATGAAGTATTGTTCTTCGGTATAGTGAAGCAAATGACGTTCTTGGCTTGTGGGAACAGGAAGAATTCTGAACCTGAGGGATGGACTGTCAACCCTCAACTTCGCTTTGTGTTGACAGTCAATCCCTCAGGTTCACAATTCTTCCTGTCCGCCGCAGCCAGGGGGGTCATTTGCTTACTGTCTCATCTTTACCTTGAGGTCAAGGACACCCAACTGCAATCTCAAGTGAAGTCATACCTATGTACATATCCTAGCAAGTTAAGAACTTTAATCAAATATTTATTTTCTGCATAAACCAATTTTGCTCTGATGGACATGTGAATCCGACCATGAGGGTCAGTACAAAGTGCTGTACAGTTGTGTTTAGCCCCACCTTCCCCATCTAACTTGCACAAGTGAGTGCAATGTTCCCGCGTGAAGCGGGATGAACGTGCACTTGGGTCCTGCTTAATTTGCACTTAGCGTGTAATTTCATTGATGTACTGTTCTGTTCTAAGTCTGTTCTAGTCTATATTTGTGTTCTTATTCCTATTTACTATTTGCCTCTTTCCCCCTTAAGTTGGATGAATCCAGTTGCATCGAGCTCCCCTCAAGTCGACTGAATCTAGTTATTTTTCAATGCATATATGTGGAAATCTTTATTCCTTTCTTTATCAAGTTATTTACAGGAAAATCATGAATGCTATAAGCTGAAGCAGACATTTTTGCATCATTTTCTTCATATCGCCATATACCAACATTGCAACTAGAAAGCAGGATGGAGCATTTGTTTGGTGAAATTACTGATCAGTGATCCTGCCAAAAAGACCATCTATCAACATTACGCTGTTTACAATGCATATCCGGCACATTCAACCAATTGCAGTCTTCCTGTAGCTCACGGCCATGTGTTTTCTTCACTGTGCGTCTTTCCCCTTCAGTATACTTTAGGTGGGATGTTTCTCTGTCAAAATTTAATAATGGATGGCAAAAATAAAATTGTTGTGTCACACTTATCTTGACCGTGTTGGAAAGTTCATCAGACAACAACATCCGTGTTTGTTGGTTTCAATGCATTGCTCAGCAGTTATCGGAAATGGAGAAGTAGTTTTTGGTTATTGTCAGCAGCGTGAAGTGCTTTCCGATGGTGCTGAAGTACCACATTTGGATTGATGACCCCCATAACCATGAATGAGTTTCCAAATATGGATATTACTATCAAATTGGACTGATTATTATGGAGGGAAATATCAACACACATCAAATTTAACCAATTGGAGGAGTATCCCAAAATAAAACAGACTTTAGGATTTCCCTTGCAACCAAACATTATAGACATTTGCAAACAAACATGGCCCCACAGGAAAAGCAAACTTGTGGAAACTTGCATTTTTTTCTGCGGATTCAACACTTTTACTTGCCACAAACGACTATCAATGACAGTTTATATCCACCAACAAATAAATCTTACCATTTTGCCAAAAATGAAATATCAACTACTAAAAACTTCAATGCCGAATCAGTCATAATAGCCAAATGTGTTGACACCTTTTCCTACAATGCGTGAACAGACAGGGACTGTTTAGGTGTGTTCACAGCACATTTTTATACTTTACGAGGAATTAATTCGAGGAGCAGAGTGGACTAAAACACCCAAGTAATATGAGGGGGAAAGGGTTATTCATACTGTCTCATTTGTGACCCAAGTCCAGTGGCTTTGAAGCCTGCTCGGTCCCGTTTTATTCATAAATTATCCCATTCTGAAAACAAAACACAGCACACTTACGAATGAAACAGACATGAAGCGCAACACAAGTGAGATCAGCGTACAACACAAGTGAGATCAGCGTACAACACAAGTGAGATCAGCGTACAACACAAGTGAGATCAGCGTACAACACAAGTGAGATCAGCGTACAACACAAGTGAGATCAGCGTTCAACGGAGGCATGTTAAAAGTGCAACTGAAGTGACTTCAAAAGCACTTGGGAAGGGAACCTGAAGCTAAACACAACTGTATACGGCATTATCCTGGAATGCAGGCCTGAAGTCCACCAGCAGTGAAGGGAATATGGCAATGTATATAATTTAAACTGTTCAGATAATAACCTACCTTTTGGTACTCTGCCATTTCAAAGTAGGACCGACCAACCTGGCAAAGCACCCAGCCGGTGTTGTGGTGATGCGCAGGTAGCTCTGTGAATAACTGTACAGCCTTACTGCACTCATACTGTGCCAGGGCTAAGTACGCTTTACCCACGTCCTGCAGCAGTGACATCAAACCCCCTATAGGCAAACACAACACATGTTCTTGTTTAGTATCCGTAGTTGCACTGTACCACAATACCTATCTCCTTTTAAACACGTTGTACTTTTGTACTGGTCAATTTTTTTCTCTTTTTCAGAATTTGTCCTATTTCATATGGAAATGTATACAGCATTATACATACAGACACCAATTGTTATCACCACCTTGTTCACAGTGGATCAGACGTATTAGTCAGAGCTTCTTACATCACTTGGCAAGTCATATTTCAGTCCTACACAACTGTGGCATTACTTGTTATGCAGCACCAAAACTAACTTTAGAATTTGCTGATTATGCAAAAGAGAAATCAAAGGCCTGTCCCTGGCACAGTTTGGTCTGTGCAGCATGCACTAGGTGGCAGTCAATGTAATGTGATCTGGACCATTACACCACACTTGTATTAAGGCTCTTCAATGCTCTATCTATGTTTTCACCCTGTGTATATTCAAACTGGGGAAGCAAAGCTTTTCACTATTGAGCCAATCATCAGCTGGAAACAAGACCAATACACCAATGTATACTCCTCACACACTGAAAGGAACATTCAGAGAGTCAGGCAGCTTTCCTGTAATACAAACCTTGGCCAGGTCAACTTCATGCTAAACAAAGTACAGATCTGCACTTGTAAAAAAAAAAAAAAAGGAAAGATTCTTTGAAAAAAAAGGAATAAGCTTTCTAAGGCAATTTTTCAAATATGTTATGCACATGGCCAGAATGATGTTCTTCACTATACATGCCTTCAACCACAAAAACCACAAAGAGTTTTATAGCCAAGTACATGCTGCACACACAACCAAATGTACATGTTTGTGTCACAATCACCCAGTTCTAGCAAAATGTTGGGAAAAGTTTAATACCTACCTGCAGACTGTTTCTGCATACTTATAACATGTGCTTGAGAACTAGAGATGGTTGACGGTTTGTTTTCTGAGGAGTTCTCTGATTTGTTAATTTCATTCAGCTCTTGCTGCGTCTTGCTCACTCTTGTTTTGGATTTCTTGGCTGGTGCCTTTGGGCTGGCAAACTTGCCTCTGTTTTGGTTTTTATTGTTTTCCTGCAACACACAACTGATTTTGTGAAAAAAAAAAAAAAAACATCCCCACCTCAGCCCACCCCGAGTAATCACCATCACTTCTGGGTCCATACTTTGGCTTTTCTTGTTTTGGCTTGATTGAAGAAAATATAAAGGATGACTTTTACATGAATTTGTATTTGTGTCTTTTTGTCAGGAACCACTTCCTGGTAGTCATTACCCTATTCCGCAGTCCAAACTCTTGACTCTCCATAAGCTAACCTGTCCCTGTCTAACCTATATACATATGGAAGTACTATTGCCCATATTACATATAGGCTGTATTAGCCCAAATAAATGAAAGGGTCTTCAGCGGGTAACTACTCACAACATGTTTCATAGCCTGTACCTGTCTCCGTGAGTAGCAGCTCCTTGTCTAACCTAATTAATATTCAGCAAAGACAACCCACATATTAATGAATAAATATAGAAGTGGCAAATGACGAATTAGCTAAATAAGTGAAGTTTTGCTTATGAATGCAGAGCTTCATATGAATAAAGAATACCTGTCAAACCAAATATAATTACTAAATTTGTATAGTACAAGTTCAGATAAGAACAATATGACTTCCCCCTGAGCCAGTATGTTTAGCTGGATAGCTGACCTTAGTTAAACCACCCGCCAGTGTATTTAAGTAGGAACAAACTGGGGCATTATAGTCAGTCCCAGTGATAGTAAAATAAACAGTTGCAGCTAGATCACCTGTACAAACCAAGGGAAACACTAGCAAGTACTGCAACAATGGACATCCTGCACCAGAAATGTAAAACAAACCCCAGGATGACACCTACTCCTCACTTTGAAAGTTTCCAAGCCATAAAGCTCCATTTTGCTGCCAACCCTGAGTTGATGTTTCGACATAATGGGTCAAGTTTGTGACATTTTAGAAAATGCTGTAAAATTTGAGTAATTTTTTGACATTGAGTAAATGTGTACTCAGGCATGTCAGAAAAGACTGGGTCATTAGCATTGAAGTCAAAACCATATTATTAAAACATAATTGTTCTTAACCAGATTTTAAGTACAATTAGGCAACTTGTAACTGTCGTGGGCTGCTGCTTAACCTGACAGAAAACATGTCAGCCTAAAATGTTGGAAAGGTGAATATTAAAACAGGATGATGCCAAAAGATGAAATTAAGTAACAAAACAGGAAAGTCTAAAATCTTTAAAATTATAGCAGCCAAACCTTCCAACAATCTCTGGATATGAACACAGGGTTCATACAGCATAGCAAAGCCAAAATTCCATACTTTTTCAAGTACTTTCCAAACCATTTTTTCCAAAATTCCAAACTCAATTATCCGTGGTTTTATGGGTATGTATGTATATATATATATATATATATATATATATATATATATATATATATATATATATATATATATATATATATATATATATATATAGTGGTTCCCCCTTTTATAAGGCCACCCCAAATGTTTCCTTATTACGAGAGGTGGTCTCTCTTCAGGGGGAAAATATAATGGTCTCTCTTCAGGGGGAAAATATAATGAAAATGCCATACTTGTTGCGCAGCAAAGTAGCCTTTGCAGAGGGAGTGGCATCTCTTTGGGGGTGGCTTACAAGAGGGGGACCAATGTATACAATTTATATATTGAACAAAAAAACAACAACTTCTTGTTTGATACTAGCAAGCGCTGCTTCCCCCATATTTTTCAAGTGCACATTACTTGCACACACCTTGCATCTTGCGCTGTATTTGTCCTGTTTTACAGGCAAAACCCAGTCCTTTTATTTGGGGTTTTCAAGCCAAAGTTCATTATATGTACAGCCTCCCATTGTTGTTGTGGCTTGGTGCACAATTTATGCCCGCGACGAACATTTACGGTCATTTATCCATAATTCAGCGCTCGACAATTTTTAAAAAAATCACTTGTCTGCTGGGCAAGTAGATTTCAAAGTCCACTTGTCCTGATTAAACTTCGATAAACATCGTTTTTTTCTAACAATGCTAAGGCCTAGGCTAGACAAACCCTTTACCCTAAAATGTATTTGCCGCTTATTGTCGCTTGCAAAATCGCAAAAAATGTCAAATTTTACGATTCTAGCTGCAACTGTTTGACAGTGAAACTGACAAAATATCAAAAATAAAAATTGAAAGCAAGCTATTTGCTTGGGGTGACTAACGATGAAAAATACATTGTAATTTCTGGGACTATAGGAGTCCGTATAAACTTAAATAACGGCAGACTCTGCCTCGGATGGCGTGATACACTGATGGGATGCATATCGTTTGCGTATCTACCATGAATGCTATCGGTACATCGTAGTACATTTGCGTATACAGTATTGGCAAGTTCCTCGAAATAAACGGTGTTCTTAAATCAAATTCAAACGAAAATTTCAATATTTCAAATCAGATATCGAGCGTGCGCACCGTCAACATCTTTCCTGCAACTGTACACAAACAGCTGCTTTGGCCACGTGGTCTGATGCACAACACATCACCTGATTGGTCAATTCAGTCACATGAAAAAATGAGCCAATCACGGCTCGTGCTACGGTGTTTTCATCATGGCTTCCGCCCAGTGAACATGTGTGAATTTACGGAGGGATCACACAAACGGGAGGCTTTGTTTTTGTTGCAGCATACGAAAATAAAGATTCCGGTGTTTATTCCAACAATTATTTGGAGTCACAGGCAAATACGCAAAGGTATGGGATAGCTGGAATTGCCGAATGCGTCCCAAATCAGTCTGTGAGACTGCGTCAGTTCACCGCAGATCTTATCCAGTGTCCCCGCTGTCACTTGCGTGTGACTGGCAGGTGTGTGCTGTTTTTGCCGGGAAGTCATCGACGGCACGTATTTTTTTCTAACACTGTTTGAACCCACCGATAAATAGCATTTCATGTTAATTTGCAGATGAATTAGCCCTGCAAAATATTATTATTTTTTGACGGATTTTACTTGTAAAAAATTCCAACTAGCCCGCAGGGATAGCACTTTTTTATTTCCACCAGCCCGAGCCCAATTCTGACAAGCCCGAGCTTTCTGACATACAAATAGATTTTTTCATTGTTTGTTTGTTTTTTTTAACCGGAAAATCGATTTTCCATACTTTTCAAGACTTCTTTATGAAATTCCATACTTTTCAAGGCCTGGAACAGAGGGCATTCAAATTCCATACTTTTCAAGCCTTTTCAAGCACTGTGCGAACCCTGGAACAGCAACATTTGTTGTAGGGCATGTCAGAAAAGAATGAAAGTCCTTAGCTTTTAAGTCCAGAAAATGTAATCAAAATATAATTTTTCTTAACCACATATAAAGTACAGTTAGATGCTTTTAATCCATGACCACCCCCATTAAACAGATAATCCAGAACAACTGGAACACATTGGAGGCTTTGCCGCATGCTGAAGCCTTAATGAACAGGGAAGTGATTGCAGGCTTCCGACGATCTAGCAACCTGTCGGACCTGTTGATAGGATCTAGGCCTCGCCACAACCAAGATAGAGATCTTAATCACAAACAGGCAGAACCTATGGGGTTCCCAAAGGAGGTTGCTGTGAAAGCTCCAATCTGGTCTACCTCCTTACCTGCAGTACATGCCACAAACAATATGTTGACCAGACTCTGCGTCCACTTTAGGACCGGCTACATGAGCACTTCCGGTACATCAACAGAGTGCTCACTCAACCACTGGGCAGACATCTTGCCCAACAAGACCAAACTGGGCTTGGCCTCAAAGTCAAGGTTCTAGAGTACATCCTTGCTCCCCCTCGCCTAGACGCACTAAACAGCTGCGACTAGACCGGGAGAGACATTGGATGCACCAATTGCACTCCACATAGAGCCCTTTGGTCTCAACATCATGAGAAAATGAGCTCCTTAGCCCAGTCTTATGCTAATTTTTTAAGTTCAGAGATCATCTTCCCATAATGGTACTGCTAGAGAAACACTGTTAGTGTTATTCTCCCTTGGCTAAGGCACACTTTTATTACACTGTGTAGTCACACAGTGTCTGGTCCCTATTTCAGGACTTGGTGACACATCAGTATCACACATTATACTGTTATATACCAACATTGGTTGTGTACAAGTATTAGCCCAAAGTTGTTTTCCTACTGCTATCCAAATGTTGGTTTGGATCTCATTTCACCATGACAACCCAAATCATTGTGAAACACGGCTTCCATGTTATGCAATCCCGTCTGGTGTATTCTAAGTGACACCAGCAAAGTGTGTTTTGGGGGCTTAATGGTTTAGCCTCATTTGCCATCTTGTCCCTCAAAAGTCAATGTAATTGACGAAACCGGTCGGACTAAATCCTAAGATTCCTGTCACCTGTTGCGGCCTTCGCACAGCCTCATTTGCTCAAGTACAATTAGACAAGCTTGTAGCATTTTCATATTTTTCACACTTTTCCCTTGCAATAAGTTAACAGCTACCTTTGGCATGGGTTGGGCACAAAGTACTTAATTGTTGACCTGGGTACGGTGTCCTGTTAGGTCTCACCAACAATTCACATTCAATTTTTTTTAAAATTTCTGATGAAACAGGCCAAAAACACTGAAGAAGAAGACATTTAACCACCAGCCAGTTTTAGAGGAAAAATGCTGATATTGTCAATTGAATACAATGTTTAATATAAATTCTATACATTTTTAATTAGAAGTTTCTTATTTGTCTCCACGTAAAGCCCCAAACCTTGGTTTCCAATCACTAAATTTTGGGCAAATTATTCCTGTTATTATAACACTGCCACAAATGTTCAGTACATGTACCATTTTAACTGTAAAACCTGGCAACTTAAACACATGGCATCCACTCTGCTCTTTGCATTCCAAAAGTGACTGCCTCCAACAGAAGACCAGTGGTGAGAGGACGTCACTCCATGGCACTCACCTTTACTGAGCTACTGCTAGCATTGCTGAAGAGACGGGAACTTCTCCTGACTCCAGGCATGTTGTTACTTTGTAATCTGTCAAAAAAAACCCCAAAACTTTGTCTCAGTTCTCAGCCACTTACCTTTTCCCGAATTATATTACTCTGAACATGTTGAAAGCAACCACAAATATTACCGCACACAAATTCTGTATCTTCACTAAGATCTTGCATTTTTAAACTATTTTAGTGGCCTTTATGCAGCAGAGCATTGGCCAGTGGTACACAGCATTTGTCAAAGGCACTACCCCAGACCAATACTCGTTGATGCTTCTGCCACTGAAATCCAATTGACACCACTGGAGCTGGGCAGACAGAAGCCTTTTGATGCTTTGTGCCGCTGGCTGCAGTCTTGTACCCATACCTGCATTGTATAACTTGTAAACTGTCAGTCCTGGTGAACAGGACACAAAAGGGATTCAATTAAATGTCCCCCTACTCAGTAATGGTACATTACACCTAACTTGACCTCCTTCACTCATACTGATGCCCTCAGCAACCTACAGTTATCAACTAACATGCAGTGGCTAAAAAAGCTATGATTTAGCTAACACAATTTTGTAAAATTTAGCCAAAGTGGCCAGCAACATTTCATATTTTCTTCAACTGTTGATGCACATATTCTTGGTATTTTACTTTGATTTTCAGATTCATTGAGCATAATTTGAAAATGCTATATAAGCAGCATACACTATAACCTAACCACCTCTGATAAGATTCTATTGAATCAAAACCAGTCAGGCTTTTTCCATATTTTTTAGTCTTCACACCACTGGCTTTGCTGCATCTTTCACACACAATTTTAAATTGTAGAAGTTTGTTCATGGTCATGAAAATTCTGACAAGCTATGCACTTATTGTGGTTTAACTCCTTATAGAATATTCTGACAAGCTACAAACTCATTGTGGTTTTCAATCCTTATTAGACAGAGAAAAATATTTAGATCATGTAACATGGGAAACACACAGGATCACTTTAGCATGATTACTTAGGTGTTCTACTCGTGAATTAAAAAAAAAAAGAAGAAAAAAAAAAGAGATCTGTTGAAGACAAATTTTTTAAACTCAGGACCATTTATGTGAATTTTGTTTAAAACACGGTATAAATATGGTAGATGAGTATCACACGGTGATGATTTGTAATTTGTATCAATCTTTAAAGTCGAAGTTCTTACCAAAGAAGTAATTTTTATAACTGTTATGAAAAGTTTAATGAATTGATGAGTGTACAAAATATTATAATTCTGAATGAACTGGCAGCTTACATATATAATTGTATTTTGGTATGCAAACAGTTCTCAACTTCATGATAGGGTTGAAAAAAATTGAATTTAATGATATCATTTCTCTAACACAGTATTATGTCAACTTAATTTTCTGTATCTGTATTATGTCAAGGATGTAAGTGGGGGTTAAAAAAAAACAAACTGAAAGTGTCATGAGGGAGCGAAGCGACTGAGACAGAGGTGGGTCTGGGACGGGGCGTAGCCCCCCGCCAGGTGGAAAAATTTTGAAAAAGCCTTTTGATGCTTTGAAATGGTGGTTTCTGGTGCATTTCCAGTTCAAAAATTTAGTATTTATCCCACCAACAAAATGCACCTTTTTCACTATGGAGAAAATAAAGAAACATTCCCATAAAAGCAGAAACCTTTATTTATCTCATTTTCCTCAGGCATTGTTCATTTACTTTCACACCCTTTTAAAACATTGCATTACAATTTGTTCATGTGTCAAGTTCCACACATAGACAATTTTTTGTTTCCTTCACACCCTTTCAAAACTCTGCATTGAAAATTTGTCCATGTGTCACGTTCCACACATCCTATACCATGGTGAGTTTACTTTCTCCTTTTCCTTACGGAGGCATGCTTTGCAATTTTTCTTTTGATCCCCTTTGCAATGTCATGCACAGTCTGTTCTGCTGGGTTTGTCTTGGACTTGGTACAAGCAGAAGGGCTGATACCCAAAGCCTTGTCCCTGTCAGCCTATGCATCAGCTTTTTTAGCCTGCCTCCTTTTGTACCTGCCATATGCAGTCTGTATATGGTAGCACATGGGCCTATTCACAGGGCTTCTCAAATAATCATCCCGTTGCTTTTCTACGTGCATTCAAAATGGCGCGGGGAGGGAATGATTAAATAGGGACGTACCGCGTGATTATGTGCTACTATAGTAGGGAAAATACAGTAATGAAAAACAAGGCCACCATACAGGTAGCTATAGCACACACAGGGATACAATACATTTAGAATTTGAGGCCAGGCTGGAAAACTGATCAAAACAGCTGTTCAAACCCACACCAAGAGAAAGAAAAAAAAAACATTAGGAAAAAAAACAAAATTCCGTTATAAAACGGAAAACTTACATCCCTGTATGTGCAAAGAGTCTGTGTCTCACTGAAGTACAATAAAATGAATCTGAATCTGAAACAAGAGGATCATGATGATCCTGTCCTCTACTGACTGGAATCTGCTTTTACAATATTGCAATACATGCACTGTAGTCTGTATAGCTATATACATGTACAGTAGTAACACTCAGGCATCGGTATTTGAGAAGAAGTCGAAACTGTAAATACAACAGTGCAATACATGCACTGTATTGCCATATACATATAGTGGTAGCACTCACTTATGTTTATTAAGTTCGATATTCCTTAACTTTGTCAAAAATTAACATATCCACATTATTTTAGCAAACTTTCATTGTCTTAAGTCCAACCATATTCTGATAAAATTTTAAGCAATTCTGTTCAGCCGTTCTGGAGTAGAAGTAAAAATAGCCTTAAGAGACAAAAAAAAAATCATTAAAGAAAAAAAAATAGGGAAAAAAATCGCACCACCTGGTGGCCAAGATAAGAACTAGTTGTCCCCAGGTGACCCTATTTGCAATATCAAAGTAATTGGCCTAGTAGTTCTTGAGATGAAGAATTTTTTTTTTATCAAAACATAAATTGAAAAATTGATAAAAAGATAGAAAAATTAATGCATCATCATATTCTTTGCAAACTTAGTAGAGGTCGACCTGGGGAACATTCATGTGCAAAATCAAAACATTCCATGGAAAGGTTTTTGAGAAGAAAACGAAAATGTAAAAAGTCTAACGACAGACGGATGACGGATGCAAACAGATTCTACAAGCTCTGCTGACTGACAAGTCAGCAGAGCTAAAAATCTGAATCTAACCTACTGTATAATCATATATTTTTGCGGGGGATATATATTCCTGAATTTTCCTGAGGAAACCTAGTTCGAAATATTTAAGCTGGGAAAATTGTATCAGATTGAGTGTTGAATGAAAGCCAACATAAAATCAGGAAAATGAAACTCATGAACTTCTGACATGGAGTGTATTCAGGACATTTTGTGCCCAGGAATATATATGATTATACAGTTATCAACATTTGGCAAAAGAAGTTCACGAGACACTTCTGTGGTACGTTTGGTACTGTTATCCTTATTCTTTCTCAAAATAGTAAATTTTAATGTGTTATCAACACACGACAGTCCCTATCTTCCATGATACTTTAGGTAGCACCACAAAATTTTGGCACATATGCATATTTTTGCACAATCAACATTCCTACCAAGTTTTGTGACAATTCATCGAAAACTCTTTGAAAAAAAAAAAAAGAAGACTTTCAAAGCTTAAACATTTTGGCACATACAGCACACATGACAGGTTGCAGCACCAGTCTCAAATTCAATCTAGATATTTTTACCCTTCACAAGTCCTGGTAGTTATATGGAGTTACAATGAAAACTGCACTGTATCATATTCAAAAACTTACGTTTACAGACATATGGAAGGATGGATATGAGTGATGCTACAAGCTGTGAGACTTATGGTTGTACTTGAACTTGTATACGTACATTGCCTACAATAGCCCCAGTAGAACAGATATCACCCATGCAAAGATACATAATATTACCCATGTACAGTGCTACTTGTTCTATATGACCCCTGACCTCAACAGCCAATTGCTTTTGTTGGCTATATTTGTAGATCGACGCTGTTTGCTGCCTCATAAAATCAACTTATCACTAAAACTGAGACGTGTTGGGTTGGTTTTCATTGAGGTAGCATACTTAGTATATGCACATTTGATTGTCGCAATAAAAAGTCCAAAGTATTTCATAAACACAACTACATCTCCTCCGCAGAAGACAAAGAGAAAAACTTACCCCGGCTGTGGACTTGGTGTCTGTAAGTCTTTTGTATTGGTGTTTCCAGACTGACTAAACACAGAGGGCTTACTCACTGCCTGACTCCGCCTCGTCATTGGCTAAAAAATATACAGGAAAATATCTCAATACAGTGGTTTCCCTCCAATAAGGCCCCCCTCAATACAAAGTTACAAAGCTCTCAAATTAAAATTAGGATGGATGACCATAAATCAAAGAATTATTTTCAAAAAGCAGTAGTAGTACACAAATCTTTAAATGGTTTATTACCTTGCTACATATATATATATATATGTATGTATATATATATATATATATATATATATATATATATATATATATATATATATATATATATATATGTGTGTGTATATGTATATATGTGTATATATATGTATATATATATATATATGTATGTATATATATATATATATATATATATATATATATATATATATATATATATATATATATATATATATATATATAAAGAGAGCCCACCCTCTCTACAAAGGCCACTCCTCCATTTGGGCTGTAACGATTCATTTGAATATTCAGTGTACTGAATTTTGTTGGGTCAGGAATTGTATCCATTATTCACCACAATCACAACAGAATATGGACTGTATTGACTGTATTGACTGTATTGACTGTATGGACTGTATTGACTGTATGGACTGTACTGACTGTATGGACTGTATTGACTGTATTGACTGTATGGACTGTATTGACTGTATTGACTGTATAGACTGTATTGACTGTATTGACTGTATGGACTGTATGGACTGTATGGAAGTAACTGGCAAAATTACGTAAAATGTGATCAAAGTTGAACATAATTTGATTCTTTGCGATCGCAGTGCCATTTTACCCCACCTCTTGCTAAATGTAAATCATCTGTTTCTAAAGGACAAGGTGACAGATAACATGATTCCTTGTAATTAAAGCATTTGGCTGATCCCAGGACAAATTTATCTGCATAAAGTCCTGGGAAGTGTTAATCAGAGGTACAGTGATAAAAATAATTTTTACGGGTCTTGTGGTTGTTGGTTTTCAAGCATCACCTAACTTGGAAAAATGGATACTCGCACAATATTACGCATTCATGAAGGCAGTTTTCAAAAGTACATCAAACTAGTAACACATTTCATACAAAAATGTGTTTAACCCTTTGCTTCCACTCTTTGAACAAATCGTAGCACATAAACAAATTTACTCTCATTGATTTTTTGTTGAGATATAACAAATCTGGCCTGTGGATTTCATTCCATGGCAACTTGCTTCTGTAATTCACACTTGCACACCAGAATTACATATTGACCCTGACAAGAAAAAACAAGAGGGCTGTGTGAACAGCCCATGCTCAGCTGATCTTGACATTCATCACACTTGCAGATCTATGAACTTGGGAAAGGATCAAGGTCACCCATGTTCTGAGTAAGTCTGACCATCATAAAAGAACACTAACATGTGCAACATCAAGGTTCAAGTAGTTCTCAAGTTATAATGAAGAGTAAAATTCATGTATGTTGCACTGTGACCCCAGAGATGAGGTCAAAGTCATTCATGTTTTCATGTGCTGTCTGAACATGACCTTCATACAAAAACATTAACATGTGCAGCATCACAGTACTAACTCAAAACAAATCTCAAGTTATCAGTAAATTTTGTGTCAGTTGTCCTGTGAATTAGCACTAGATTGCCCATTGACTTTGGAGAAGAAGTCAAAAATAGCTAGAACACAGAGAAATTCATAAAAAAATTAGTAAAAAATTGCAGCGCCACCTGGTCGACAAATTAAGAACACGGAGTCCCTAGGTGTCTTCCCGTGTGATATCAGAGCGATTGAGTAAGCGCTTTTGGAGAAGATTTTTAAAGATTTGTCCAAAAAAAGAACAAAAAAATTAATTAAAAATCCAAAAATCACTGGAGCATGACCATTTGAACAAACTTGGTAGACATCCACCCAAGGTACATCCCCACCAAGTTTGAAGTTAATCTGGACGATGGTTTTGGAGAAGAAGTCCAAAATGTGAATTAGCATTAGAATGCTCATTGACTTCCATAGTAATCAATAGGAAAGCTGCATTGACCGATAAGTACCCGAATTGAAAAAATCGTTAAAAATCAGGAATCTGCAGCACTCCAATATAGTGAACAACTTTGTTTGACCCTTCTACAAGGAACATATCCACCATGTTTCAGCTTAATCTGAGTTACCGTTCTGGAGAAGAAGTCGAAAATAGCTATAACACACAAAAATTCATTAAGAAATAGAAAAAAATTGCAGCGCCACCTGGTGAACAAATTAAGAACTAGGTGTCCTAGGGAATATTTCTGTGTGATATCAAAGTAATTGGGTGAGTGGTTTCGGAGAAGATTTTTTAAGATTTGCCCAAAAAAGAAAAAAAAATTCATTAAAAATCCAAAAATCAATGGACCGTGACCAATTGAACAAACTTGGAAGACACCTACCCAAGGCACATCCCCACCAAGTTTGAAGTGGATCTGGCTGACGGTTTCGGAGAAGAAGTCGAAAATGTAAATTGTTGACGGACGACGGACGGACGGACGGACGGACGGAGGACCATAAGATAAGCTCAGCTGACTGACAAGTCAGCTGAGCTAAAAACAAGAGGCCCATGGGCCTAACACTTTGCTGGCACTGTGGCTATATTGCACCTCTTCATTTCAAAGTTGGGAGTCCTCAAGTGGCTTCTGAAGCTTATGTAAGTTTAGTGTATAAAATGTCCACTAAATGGCACTTTGCTCCACATGTGATCACATCTTATTTGTGCAGTTCCTGGTAGGTTATAGGTGGTGCCACTAGTATCATAAGCAACTTAGACTTTGACCTCCCCCACAATCCCACTAAATTGGTGAAGATACGCCTAAAATTCAAGATGCTAGAGCGTTTACAAGATTTTCACATTTTGTCCCTGTATTACATAATAATGTAGGTGGCGCCACCAATATCCAAAGGGGATTTTCATTCACCCTGTAAATCCTGAAAATTATGTTGCCCTACCTGGAAAACTGTGGATGGTATCGTGCCAACGGGCAAAAGTTTATGAACAGACAGATGGCCAGACATGAGCCGTCACATATACTGTGGGATCTTTGCTCAGCAGAGCTAATAAAGAAAACCACATGCCCATTTTTTTTCCAATCTTACTTATGAGGCAAGCCTTGAAGATGTGGCACGGAAATGATGGATTTTAAGTGGCACAGTCTATCTATATGAACAAATTAGTGATGCATAAACAAAATCTGGTAGTTATTCATGAGGGTGGATATGATACAAGTTGCATGCCTGTGCATTCGTAGAACTTCGAAATGAAACTGAAAGTGCCATTGATTAACTGTACAATGATCCTCAAATTTGGCCATTGAGAAGCAAAGTTCAGTTTTACATGCAAGTTTCTTTTGGATTGTAATTTAGAGTTTATACATGTGTATTTGGAATTTGGGGTAAACTTGAATGATTTTTATTGAGTCAATGAACTGATAGTACAAACAAGTGGTGTAGCCAGCACTGATCCTTGGCAAATGGAGCTAGCAATTGCTTTGCGTGCACTTGGTGTTTGTTCTGAGGTTTTTTTGCCTGTGTGTTATGTACAGCTATATGGCTTTTACTGACTGGCCACACTGCATAAATATCACAGGAAAACTGGCCACTGTAGTAAAGAAAAAGGTACTGAGTTGTCATATGCATACACTTGCTCTGTAAAACAACACAAACATGTCACACTAGTTTCCTCAAAAATCATAAAACTGCTGGAATCTGTACCAGTTTTAATGCTAATGCTTGCAGCTTCACATCTCTGGGATTGGCTTCTGAGAGTAAACAATCCAAAACAGTCTATAAATTCCACACTACTGTGTTTATATGGTCTCCTTGACCTGACACAGCACTGATATGAACGTGTGAACACAGTCTCTGCATCATGAGGGTTAACTAAATACCAATTCAAATTTCAAATTTGTGTTATGTGGTTGTAAATTCTGTTCGTTTTGCATGATGACTGCTCATATTTAACAGGTGGTTGTTCATAAGAGGTAAATTATTAAAGAACTAGACATACCTTCGAAGCAAGTGTCGACTGAAAGGTCCGCAATTTGCTCAAATTAGGTCAAGGTGACACGAAAATCTAATCAGTTCATCTTGCCAGGTAAAGTGAGCATATTGCCAAATTTGAGCAAAATACATGGAGGCATTCTGTAGATATCCCAGTAAAGAGAATGTGCATATCTGGACGGACATCCCGAATACAAAAAGGCTGCCCCCTATGGGGCAGACCCTTAAAAACAACTTTGACGATCAAATTTGGCCATTCAAACCAGGTGGTCCCTCATAGGAGGGGTCCACTACATATATATATATATATACAGCTTTTTCATCATACAGTACAACTTGTCTTGACAGCCCAATCATAAAGACAACCAAACTTTGGTCTCTCAAGACAGATGATAGAAGATAAAAATAGGATGAACACTAAGCAAAAGAATCATGAAAAGTGAGGCTCCAAAAACAAGCCCCACTGCACGCAAACTTCATCAACACTGCAACTCACCTTTTTGGTTGGTGCACGCAGATCTTGATGGGGGTGGGTGGTGTCGATGAGAGACCCCGGGGAGGGGGTGATGAAGGGACTAAGATGCAGGGGATCTCCTGGACTTGGGGTGACATCAAGGGGTAAAACCCCAAAGCTGAAAGATAAACCCAAAAGCCTCCCGTGACATGTCAATAAAACAGGTTTCAAATAAAATAAATATATGCACCTAATTTCCACTCATTACTCTCTTCTGAACATGGAGACCCACTGATTTAAATCAAAATCAAGGAGAGGAGTTGTGGTGGACACACTGCATACCGCCAGCTTATACAGCTGCTCACATATGGGTTCCGTGAGCTTGCCAATGAGCACATTGGCACCCAAATGTAACCAGGTCAAGACAGGAAGTCCAGGTAGAATGGAGATCAACAGGAGTTTGATCTGTGAATCCTGCCATATTGACCTTGCAGGCATTGTGCTATGGACAGTGTATCAGACAAATGGACAGCAGTATACCTCCCCATAATGAATATTAATTTACCATAATTGAAAGTTCTAGACAAAAAAAAAAAAAAAAAAAAAAAAAAAAAAAAGAGACATTGAATTCTGATGCAGAACCCAATCAACATGCATGTAATGATGTGTATTTCAAGATGTACTCACAAGCCTGACAAAAGATACAGCATAAACCTACACGTACCTTGGGGTCATGGGACTAAGAAAAGCTGGCCCCCCTAAGAGGCTCCTCCCTGCTCGAGGTTTGGCACGTGATCGTGGAATTTGCCCACCAGGGGGCACTAGCAGTGATGAATCTGTGGGTGTGTGTCCAAGGGTATCTAATGAAAAGTTTTCTGGCAACTGCTGAGTGATGATTTGTGGGGTCTGATTACAAAATTGCATGGTGGGAGTATCCTTCAAAAAAAAGAGCGTACAATTAGCACAGTATAAGGAAACTCAAACATGGATTAGCACACCCTAACTTTCAGAAAGTGTTGGATTTTTTTTTCAAAACAGACTTTGTTTCCCTTTCCCCGTTAAGGCCTTGTAACTTTTAAATGGGACTTGGTACTTTTAAAGATGAAACTTTCTGAGGAGCAAATCAATAACTATACATGTATCTGATCTATGATTTGGGGTTTGTTTTTTTTTTTTTTTTAAATTTCAGACAGTTCATATATACACATAAAATAGGTAATAATAAAATGTGTTAATGTCCACTTCAGGAACACAATTCTTGTAACATCCTTTTGACTTTGAAGTAATACAAAGATTGCTGACCATGAAACTGGATTTGCAAAATTACCAAGTTCATTTCAGACACCAAAATCTACTTTATATACCTTTATAATGTTCATACCAGGACCAGTGAAAAAATCCCACTAGAATTGTCAAAACAAGAGGCCCATGAGCCTAATGCTCTGCTGGCACTGTGACTATATTGCACCTCTATCCTCATTTAAAAAAATGCAACTCCTCAAGTGGCTTCTGAACATATAAGCTTATGTACACTTAGTGTATAAAATGTCCACCAGATGGCACTTCACTCCACATGTAATCATAGCTTATTAGTGCATTTCCTGTGATGGATATTGTTGCATATGCCAAGACCAATATCAGTGAGTCCTTCATTTTATGTCCTCAGTGACCTTGGGACAGAAGATAAAGGTCACCCAGATCATGTAATACAAGAGGCTCATGGGCCTGGTGCTGTCCTGACATTGTCATTGATGTCCAAGCTACACCCTGCCATTACAAAATCACCTTTTTCAACTTTACAGGCATGGTGACCTCACAAAATACTTCAAGGTCACTGATATTACATAACATTCTAGCATTGGACATGGTCTATATACACTATAAATTTGGCATGTCTAATCCGATTACTTTTCCAAACATGAAATTTTATATCTTAAAACACATTTTGGCTCATAATTTGTCACATTATAGGCGGTACCAGTAGTATCATTAGCAAATTAGATTTTGACCTATCCCAAAATCCCACCAGACACCTGAAGATGTGCCAAAAATTAAAGAGGCTAGAGTGTTCACAAGATATTCACATTTTGACCCCTATATTGCATAATATTGTAGATGGCACCACCAATATCAAAAGAAACCTAGATTTTCATACACCCTAAAGTCCTGAAATTTATATTGGGCTGACTTGAAAACTGTGGACGGCACTGCGGTCACAAGATTTTCACATTTTGACTTGTATATTACATAATACTAAAGGTGACACCACCAACATTGATGTTGACAAAGATTTTCATTCACTTTATAACCTCTAAACGTTATATGGACCTAACTAAAAAAATTGAGGGGTGTAGAGCACTCACGTGATGGCCCCTATGTTTAAACTACCCATTTGACCTTGACCTTCAACTTGGATTAAACAATTGTTCAAAATATGCACCTCAGATCAAGCTTTCCATACATGGTCTGTTTCTTCAAATTGAGCTATGACTTTCAGAGTTATTGACGAAAGACAATAAACTTGGACAAGGGCCAAACTCCATAATAACTGGGTCATGGAGACCAAAAAAATACGTCACCAAGTAAAGTTTTATGTGAAATGTAACGAAGTGCAATTTTGATCTGAAGGCTCAGTTCTCTTTGCCATTGATGTTAAAGCTACACCTTGTCATTACAAAATCCCCTCTTTCAACTTTACAGGCATGGTGACCTCACAAAAATAGGTCAAGGTTACTCATATTACATAACATTCTAGCATTAGACATGGTCTAAATATCCTACAAATTTGGCAAGTCTAATCCAATTACTTTTCCAAGTATGTAATTCTATATCTTAAAACACCCTTTGCTTCGTAATTTTCATCAAATTATAGGTTACACCATTAGTGTCATTAGTAACTTAAGATTTTTACCTCCCCCACAATCCCACCAAATTTAGTGAAGATCCACCAAAAATGAAAGAGGCTAGAGTTTTTTTTACCCTTATATTACATAATATTGTGGGTGGCATCACCAATATCGAAAGAAACCTAGATTTTCATACACCCTATAAATATGGAAAGTTGTATTGGGCTAACGTCAAAACTTTTAAAAGTTATGGCGCTAAGAACCCAAAAATTTTCGGATGGACGGACAGACACGAGTGACGCTATAAGCTCTGTGACCTTAGGTCAGCAGAGCTAAAAACTGAATGTGTATACAGTAGTCCCTGTCTTGAACGACCCCTGCTATAAGCGACCACTTGGTTTGCACAAACCACATTGGTTCCCGAAGTTGTTTTTCTTTGATAATCTACTTCTCATGACATCCATCTGTTAAACGTGACCAGCGAACATGCAAAATGAACAGATTTTGCAACCACGTAACACAAATTTGAGCCATATTCTGCCACTAAGCCCCAAGTGGGCCAACAAAATACATGCACGCAACTCAACCATTGTTCTGAAATTGTCAGGATTGTTGTTTAATCTATTGAGTGCAAACAATAAAGGATTTCTTTCTGCAGTCAATTTCCTTTAAAAAGTATTTAATTTGATCAATCTGTATCTATTCCTCCTTATTCAAAATTCTCATAAAGGGTAGGATCTTTCCATTTATTTACTTTTTTACAATGGCAGTGAATGTGACATACTCCGACGCTGTCTCAGCATGTATTGGGGACCCTCTATAGTGGATCTCAGATGATTTTGACCACCATATTACTTTCTCAGACATGAGCCTGACCAAAGAAAAAAATTCTGAAAGTATCATATAAATTACTCATCCTCAGTGAAAAACAACATTTGAGTGGGGGAAAATCTAACTTTCTTTAGAAGTTCAACCAGAAATCCAGGAAATTCTGTAAGTCTAGGAAACAAAATTCCCTGAAATCCTGAATTCCCTGAACTGGCTCATCCCTGCTTTCTCTATATGCTGGGATATTATGGCTTGTTTTCTGAACTTAAGTTTATAATGATCTGCAGAAATTCACTTGTAATGGGAAATTTATCGCTCCCACTCATGATCATTCACATCATCCATCTTGATATGCTTCAAAATAAATGCACGATGCAGGTTGCCAAAGCTTTCCAGAAAAATTTAGGACAATCAGTCGCCGTTTCTCGGAGATTTTCTACCCATGTGGTCATCGCTTTTTGCATGCGAAACCCAACTGTGGCAGATTAGCGGAAAGGCACAGAAATATTATCATTCAGTATTCTCATTTCTAATTGAACCATGATTTATCATGGTATATTTTGTGAAATAAATATGATAATTTTCGCTTTATCAAAATTACATGGAACCCCAAACAAACAAGTGCTTGTCTGCTTGAGTGTGCGAACAACACTGGAGGAGTGACCCAATCTATTTTTCCCAAAGTGCAGAGTGAGGTAAACATGGCGCCCAAAACAATATGGGCTGTGGGAAAATGCCGGGTTTTATTTGGATCTATAACTTATGAATTACGGTGAGTTGGGCTCTAGCGAATGTGAAAAATAAAGTTAAGAAGGTGAGTTACGCCATCAAAGCAATTTTACAACAGTTTAAGCTGATAACTTCACAATCGGAGGCCCTGTACCGGATGACACATCAAGCCTATTGAGTGCAATGGGAAAGTGACAAAACTCAAGACCGACAACATTTCCAAGTTGTGAAACACATCTTTCAGCACCCACACAATAGTTCTTTATTGAGACAAAGATTTTACGGGTTGTAATTGTTAAATTTGAAGCTTCTTCAGAATCCACCACCGATTTCCTGATGGAATAAGGCACGACTATAAACCAGAGTCATGCCCGCGGGCATGAATGTCAATGGCAGCGTAATTCAAGCCAGTCCAAAGTTTTTTGTTGACGGACGGACAGACGGAAAGTGACTGCTTAGTCTCGCCAACAGCTTATGCTGGTGAGACAAAAATCACTGAAGTGTCATGGCAAGTGAAATATAGGTGTGGTGGATTCTGAAGAACTGCTGTTAAATTTTACAAATAACTTCTTTGCAAATCATACGCAATTGCTAACAATGAACTGGTGGTGGCAGAAATTTGCGTACTTCGCTACCTGGGAAAGTCTGCCATGGATTTGAGCTGTAGAGGTTGTGCCTGTGCAGTGCCTCCCATGAGCGACCACCTGCATCATACAACCATTTTTTGGTCTGCCCTAGGGGTGGTCCCTCAAAAGAGGGATTACTGTATACAAGGTTTACATGCATTACATTTTGGTATGTCTGCAATGATTCAGGAATAAATGATATCTAGTGCAGTTAACCGCCACAAAGAGTGAAAATCTTGTTTATCAGTAATGGTGCAGCCCACTCAGAATCACTTGTTTCCTGGTAAAGAGCTCAATTTGACGTGTACGTCTGAGAATTATCTTACAAATTTGACCTTTTGTGTGTCCTTTTCATAAAAAAATCTTGTTCAAATCCTACTCAGTACAGACACTGCTTTTATTTCCATAAAGCACAATCACCGGTGCTTGAAATAAACATGTTTTAAAATGAAGCCTTACTTGTGCCTCTGTGTGCATGGGAGAGGAGTCATGTGCCAAGTTTTGTCCAGCTAACAAGTGCACATTGGGATATGGAGACTGACACATATTTACAAAATTCTGAGTGTCCGTCACCTGGAATATTTTGCTGGGATCTGGCTTCTCTCCTGAAAATGTTGGGGAAAAAAAGAAAGCATGAAACACCTCTTCCAAAATTATTTTCAGTAAAGTGAGATGTGAGCCAATGGAGAACATTGGATCAACCTCTGTACTGCAGGATCTTATGTGAACAGTTTAGCACAGCTTGCTACCCTTAAAAAAATACTGGCTAGTAGCCAATGAATGTTGACATCAGTTTAAAACAAAGATTCACTCTTTACATAATCTGTTGTCCTTAACTATTAGATAAACAGCAAAAATGAGGAAAGTGTTTCACATCAATGTTCATCACAAAAATACATGAGCATACCTTCACCACATACATTTCTTTCCATACATTAAGAGATAAAAATACAATTATAATATTTCACTCACCCGCATGACAAAGGGCCTCATATGAAGACCACAGAAATGGATTTAGTTTCAGGCTTCTACGATAGCCTTCAGCTGCTTTCATAGTTCTTTCTGTTTTACTGTAGAACAAGAGGCACTTCATCAGTTCAGGTGGTAGACATTGAACTATTCCTGCTCAAATGGCCTAGATGTGGTAGGATTATATGACTTTACTTATACTTGATGTTAATACTAACAGGGATGACAATACTTTCTTTGGAAGAAAACTTGCACATGAGTGAGAAAACACTGAAATTTAAGTGTGCAAACAAAGCAAAAAAACCCCAGGATATTTTTCCCACAAAAACTCTGAAAACCAGCTGCTCAGTTGACAATTCCCATGGCTGTAGCCAACATTTGGGCTGAGACTAGTAGCTATATATAAGATCTTATCCCATAATAGGGCCCTTGGGAGGGTAATAAAGGTATGTGTTACGGCTATCATATCTGCTGGTCCATATCACATAGTACAATTCCATATTTAGTAAGGAGCGCTCGGCTATTTTGCACTGACCATAGACACAACATTAGCATGTTTTTACTGTCACCTCGTTCTTGGATTCCCCTATGCAACCTGTTGCTGTTTTATGTACTTTGAAGTAAATAACTACCTCTTCTTTCAGGCCACTGTTTGGTTTGCAAATAAAATCATCATTCTATATATTTTCAATTGGCACAGTTTCTCATTCCTTGCCATGCCCTACCATGCCCTGCCATGCCTGTTTGGCTGGTTGTCAATTTGCTGCACCATTTGAAATTGGACCACATTATATTTCTACAAAAATAGTGTTCAGAGAGCGGGTGACCATCGGTGAACATAACAATCTTTTTTTCCCTACTCCATTCTGCATTTTTTTTTCGAGCCTTCCCAGTAGATTACTTTACATTCAATTTTCAAATTGTTGTCAATGAAATGAAAAAGCACTTTTGGATGTGTTCTTGGGCTAAGTTCTGGTGACAGAGACCACTGTACTGTGTGTCACTCAGACGGCCCTGAAATAAATACTTCAAAAGTTTCATAACAAGTTTGAAACTAAAAAGAGGAATCTGGTTTTCAATAGCAATGTGTTCCAGTATAATGTGCATATCTGAAAAAAAATTTGGTGAAGCTGCGTTGGATCCATGTTGAGCTATTATGGTAACGTTGTCCCCTTGTGCAACCACTCAAACAGCCTTGAAGATAAATACTTCTAGGTTTCATAACAAGTTAAAAAGTTGGTCCATCATAGGATACATCTCTGATAAAAATTTGATAAAGCTGCAGTCCATATTTTTTGAGATATCGCAGTAACGTTTTCAGGGTTGACACCACTCAGACTGCTTTCAAATAAATTTATATTCATTTAAAGTTTTATAACAAGAGGGCTGTGTGAACAGCCCGTGGCTCCCTGTTTCCCACCCACAATAATCTCTCCCCAACCAGAAAGACCACTCCTGACAGTTTGTACAATGCCACGATGGTTGGTCTGGGTCAATAGGTTTCCTGGGTTTGCTCTGGTTGCATCGTGCCTACACTGTGCTGAAGAGGACTACTGGTGGTCTCCTCCTGACCAGCAAAGGTATTACTTGTCATCAAGTTGAAATCAAATGCAAAACAAAAGTCCATTTTTCATAACAAGTTCAAAAGTTGATATGAATCTGGGATCCATATGATAATTTAGACCAGTTAGACTGAAGTATATCAACTTAAGTCATGATCGGCACTGAAAGAGTTAATCAGGCTTAGGGCCTGTATTTTTCCGTTTCAAAAAACTAGAAATTCCGTTTCACCAGCCAGAAACTTCCAAATTCCCTTTCAGTAGTTCTCTTTGTATGTAAAACATATTAAGGCAAAACGGCAAATTCCATTTCAGAGGTGAGAAAAATTCATTATTCTGTTACGTTTCGGTTAAAAACGGAAAAATACAGGCCCTACAGGCTGCACTATGTGGCCTTGCAAGCTGGGGGGGGGGTTCAATTTTGTTTTATTTCCATTACTTTGACAAAAAGACAAATTCTGTGTCTGTCCGTCAATACCCAAGTGTACACATGTCATATTGACTGTAAGTGTTCATCACTTGCCTGTATATTTTACCAAGCACCTGCATGGCGTAGCAAGCTGAATCCGCGAACTCAGTGAGAATCTCCTCCGGGGACTTTGTCTTTAGAAGCATGTTTCCCGATATGGCAGCCTCTGCTTCAGACAGTCTGTGTCGGCAAGAAAAATACAAAGCAAGAAACTTACAGCTTGATGTCAACATAAATGTTTAATTTGAACCGGTATGGAAAAGGTACCCCAGTACAGTGTGAACTTTTGAATTGCCCTGTTAAAAAAAACAAGAGGGCTGTGTGAACAGCCCGTGCCTCAGCTGATCTTGACATTCATCACACTTGCTGCTCTATGAACTTGGGAAAGGATCAAGGACACCATGTTCTGAGTAAGTCTGACCTTTATAGAAGAACACTTACATGTACAACATCAAAGTTCAAGTAGTTCTCAAGTTATAATGAAGAGTAAAATTCATGTATGTTGCACTGTGACCCCACAAACGAGGTCAAGGTCATTCATGTACTGTCTCAGCATGACCTTCATACAGAATAATTAACATGTGTAGCTAACTCAAAACAGATCTCAAGTTATCAAATAAACAGTAAATTTCGTGTCAGTTGTCCTGTGAATTAGCATTAGAATGCCCAGTGACTTACATAGTAATCAATAGGAAAGCTCCACTGACTGGTAAGTACCGTAATTGAAAATCCTTAAAAATCAGGAATCCAAAGCAGTGCCACCTACTAAACAACTGTTTGACCCTTCCACAACAACACATCCATCACATTTCAGCTTAATCTGAGGGACAGTTCTGAAAACAAGTGAAAAATAGCAAAACCATACAAAAAATTCATTTAAAAAAAATTGCAGCACCACCTGGTGAACAAATTGGGAACTAGGTGTCCCCGGGAATGTCTATGAACAATATCAAAGCAATTGGGTGAGCGGTTTCAGAGGAGAAGAATTTTGAAGGTTTGCCCCAAAAAAGAACAAACAAATTCATAAAAAATCCAAAAATCAATAGAGCATGACCATTTGAACACACTTGATACAGATCCACCCAAGGCACATCCCCACCAAGTTTGAAGTAAATCTGGTCAACATTATTAAAGTTATGACCATTACAAGAAATTCCCATGTTAAACTTTCCTATTAAAACTTTTGTAGAGATTTTTGAAAAAAAATCATAAAAAAATCCAAATTCATTGGAACATGACCATTGGAACAAACCTGGTAGACACCCACCCAAGGTACATTGCCACCAAGTTTGAAGCAAATCTGGATGATGATTTTGGAGAAGAAGTCGAAAATGTAAATTAGCATTAGAATGCCCATTGACTTACATGGTAATCAATAGTAAAGGTGCATTCAAAAAAAAAAAAAAAAATCACTGGAGCGTGACCATTTGAACAACTTGGTAGAGATCCACTCAAGGTGTATCCCCACCAAGTTTGAAGTCAATCTGGATGACCGTTTTGGAGAAGAAGTCAAAAATGTGAATTAGCATTAGAATGCCCATTGACTTCCATAGTAATCAATAGGAAAGCTGCATTGACCGACAAGTACCAGAATTGAAAAAATCGTTAAAAATCAGATATCCGCAGCATTCCCACATAGGGAACAAATTTGTTTGATCCTTCTACAAGGAACATATCCACCATGTTTCAGCTTAATCTGAGTGACGGTTCTGGAGAAGAAGTCAGAAATAGCTATAACACAAAAAAATTCATAAAGAATTAGGAAAAAATCGCAGCGCCACCTGGTGAACAAATTAAGAACTACGAGTCCCAGGGAGTGTTCCTGTGTGATATCAAAGCAATTGGGTAAGCGGTTTCGGGGAAGAAGATTTTTTAAGATTTACCCAAAAAAGAACAAAAAAATTCATTAAAAATCCAAAAATCACTGGACTGTGACCAATTGAACAAACTTGGTAGAGACCCACCCAAGGCACATCTCCACCAAGTTTAAAGTGAATCTGGCTAACGGTTTTTGAGAAGAAGTCGAAAATGTGAATTGTGGACGACGGACGACGGACCCTCAAAAAACCTCAGCTGACTGACAAGTCAGCTGAGGTAAAAAACAAAAAAAAAACTACCTGTACATGTGCCTGGGAACCCTCTGATCGTTAGCCACTTAGCCAAATGCTGATTTTTCTTGAATTTGGCTGAAGAAATGTGAAATAGATGAAGGGACATTTCAAAAAAAATTACTAAAGGACCAAGACCAAATGATTGTCAATTATGCCTGTATCTCCAATTTTGGCTACAGGTTTGCAAAGTCTACATCTGTCCTCGACTAGCGGCACACACTTTTCTCATTATAAAAATTAAAGTCAACACACCGTGAAACACAAATCAAACTTACATGTAGGTGACGACTATGTCACTGCTTTTGACAAACTTGCAACATTCTATTTACAATCATAAGAAAACTAAGTACATGACTGACTGCTGAGCCATGACTACCAAAGTGTGTGATTAACCCCCCCCCCCTTACCTGGACACAGCCAGCTGGTGGTCAAATGTCATCAGCTTCAGTGTTTTCAACTAATTTCAACAGTAATGAAAAACAATTTGGCTGAGAATTGTAGATGAGACCTATTAAGATGACATCACCCAGGTCACCAGTTTTCTTTGGCATGGGTTGGGCACTAAGTGCCCAATTCATGCTATGGAAAACTGTTGACTCAGTATTAATGGGGGGGAGGGTTAAACATGAGCCACAGTTAGATTTTGAAGGCCAGAATACAGAGAATGGGTAGAATATTCAAAATAGCTTGAAATTTAAGAGTAATTATAGCAGTTCAGTTCTGTATATCAATCAAAATTGTTACCACATCAATCAGGCATTAAGTGGCCACTTAGAAAAATATCTGGAAATTCCCCAAATTGACCTGAAGTACCTCCAAATCAGGGGGTTTAAAACAGTTGAACTTAACATGAAACACGATGGAAATGTATCATCAATTTAGCTGAAATAAGGTGCTAAAACAGCTGAAATCAGCTAAGTGCATCTATCTGAAATCTCACACCTCTGATCCATACATGCATTCCTATTGGACCATTTGCTTTTTATATTGAAACGACTCCTGAATACAGTAATTCAAGGTACAGTCCAACTCTTGTCAAACAGAGAGTCAGGGCTCCACAATTCGCATGTCTGAAAGCCAGGAGCTCCTTAATTTTAAAGTGGGTCTCGGGTTTATAATTTTTTTTTTGGATGCTAGCCCTACAGACCAGTGAAAATTGAAGCATTTATAAAATTTATATTCCATGGTGTTACAGAGACACTACACTTTAAAAGGGACGCTACACCTTTTGCACAAACATAACAATCCTCCACTCACTCACAAACATCGTGATGATAGGCAATAATAATCCATAAGTAAACATTACAGGTTTCCACAATTACTTGGTCAGCAGTTGTATTCAACAGAACTTAACTGCCTACTTGATTTCGGTCACAACAAGCAGATATTTTCACTGTCCTTCTAGCGATTCCAACATGAAAGGTAAGTTATTGTCTTGCGGAGTGGGGTCACAGCAATTCACAGTCGGTCTGATCTGCCCCAACGATGTCAAAGAGTCTCAAAAAATATCAAAATTCGCATGGCGAGTTCTTCTGCAAATTAGCATCAAATGCCATTTATCAGTGGGTTCTTACAGTGTTGGTAAAAATAAAGATCATGTATAGGTGTCGTCAGATGACTTCCTAAGCACTTGACTGAAGGGTGCTCCTAAGTTGCTCAAACAGGGTCATGGTGATACCAAAATCTGATCAGTTCATTTTGCTGGGTAAGATAAACATATATTGCTAAATTTGAGCCAAACAGATGGAGGCATTATGTAGATATTGTGGTAACGAGAATGTGCACATCTGGATGGAAGGACATCCAGACAGACATCTGGATGGACATACATCCCCAAAACATAAATTGGCCCATGGGGCAGACCCTTAATTATTCCTATCAAACTTTAATAAAAGAATAATACACAGAGGCATTCTGGAGATATAATGGTAAGGAGCCCTAAAAAACATCTAATTAAGCTGCCATTTCCTCAAATTAGGTCATGGTGACACCAAAATCCAATCAGCTCATATTGCCATGTAAGACAATTACATGTATACTGAAAAATATGAATAAAATACATGGAAGCATTCTTGAGATATCTGGTAATGAGCCCTAATGAACATGTAATTAGGCTGCTATTTGCTCAAATTAGGTCATGATGACACCAAAATCAAATCATATTATCCTGGCATACAAGATCACCATAATGTAATATTTGAGCAAGATACATGGAAGCATTCTGGAGACACTGCAGTAAAGAGCCAACACAGACATGTATATAAAATTAGGCTGCTATTTGTTCAAAAAAGGTCATGATGACACCAAGATCTAATCAGTTCATCTTGGCACAGATAAGCACACTGCCAAATTTGAGCAAAATACATTGGAGCATTCTAGAGAGATTGTGGTAATGAGCACTAATGAACATGTAATTAATGAGAAGACTAGGCAAGTGTTGATAAGAACAGATAAATGGTGTGCCAAAAAAGCCTGGCGCTTTTCGTCCTTCACTGGACTCATCAGAGACTAATGAGTAATGATTGACCACAGGTTGAACATAACTCTAATCTTATGCTCAGCAGTACAGAGAATTAAATCTTTCAACTCCACAGTTCAATGGTTCAATCAAAACTGAATGCTGTGTTGTGTCCATGGCCTTTATATAGGGCCATGTAACGTTGCTAGGGAGAATCTAGACATTACGTTGTATTATGATGTCATCAGTTATGGGTCAGTACGTTCAGCCTTACTAGACAGTAGGACTGGGTTGTGCCAGTCGTCACAGGTGACTGTGTTGGCATGTGGTTTGATGGTAGCTCATGTTCACTAGTTAATAAGCAGGGTTACACAGGGGTTTTCTTCTCTGTCATTACCCATGGGAGAAGACCATTTCCAACAGGGAGATTCCCATCTCCCTGTTCCCTGATCAGATAATGTGTCTGGATCATAAACTTTTTGTGCTTACATCCTTTAAAATCATGTTGCGATCCAAATTGGAAGCTAAAATAAATTTGAAGCACTTGCAGAGCTAATAGCAAATTTTTTATGTGTGCATGGCATGGTTGTTAGAGGATTTAGACAGTCGAGAACAATTAAATTTAGCATGAGACTGGGCAAGTGGCCATCTTCATCCAATAACATGCATATGAGGTGAAATGGTTTCAGTGCAAATGACATCACTTGTATCATGATCCAGACTCATTTCTTGGTCTGACCATGGAGGAAGGAAGAGACCGTCTCTGACTTAGACGGGAACTGTCCACTTGACACCTCTGCCTATTATTTTTCTATTGATTCCCACCAAATGAATTAAAAAAATTATATTAAAAAAAAAAACAAACAAACAAAAAAAACCACATGTAAATAAGCAGTGCTAGTTTTGAAACACAGTCGAGCGCAATGCTAGCCTTTCTGCCTGTTTTAAACTAAGCCATGACCCTGATGCACGCATGGTGACTATGCATGCTAACATTGGCTAGCCCATTTATTAGGTATGCTAATGCAAAACTAGACTATCAACACGGTCAATTTAGCAAGAGCTGTACTGTAGGTCCATACTGATAATTAGCCCATAGAACCAAATATTTGTGTGTTTACACTTTCATAATGAATTGTTTACAGAATCAAAATGTTATTGGCCGAGTCCTCTTTCTTGAGACTTGTCTTTTCACAGTCCTTGATGGGCATATGGCCACTGATCTCTCCACTCCCAGCCTGCCATGGACCACTTTAACATGACCACAACTGCACGTCTACCTTCTTTGCCTCCTGTCACATCTGTGCACTTACTTGTTGATATCAAGGCAACACTTGGCCATGAGATAGCGGCACTGTGCGTTAGGACATCCTTTGTTCTGTAACAATGTGTACGCCTGGATAGGCTTACCAGAGCGGTAGTAACAGGTGGCCAGCAGAAACAGAGCCTCATCACTGCCAACTGAAACCAAATCACATGCAATGATACCATCATCGGTGACAAGTGAAATCTTTCTGAGGACGGGCAACTTTTAAACCTCATTTGTACTATGGATATAGCTGAAAATGTATTTTCCGAGCACTAAAATCCACAATTTCAGTAATATAATACAGTGAAAACTGGTTATAACAACACCATCTGTTCCCTTAAAACTATCTCAGATGACTGAATATGTCAGACAAATGAATCAAACAACAAAGAAAATGAACTTTTGCCACTCTAAACTTGTGTCATTATAATGAATATATATGTCAGATATCTGAGTGTCATTATAATGAGGTTTCACTGTATATTGAAATATTTGTTATGACCTGACATGTCAGATGTGCATACATGTATGCATGCTCTTTATGACATCTAGAGTTTCATAAATTGTGCTCGGAATTTTAATTACTTAGAACATTGGGGCACAGTTCATATTCAGGACAAGTAACACTACAATGTAATTTTTTGTCCAGGGAGTGTTTGAAACTGCTTGTCCTGTCGGCTATGTGCATTGCAAGAAAACAAATTTTTGGGACTTGGCAACATAAATGTTTCCAAAACTTGCGAACATGTATTGAATTTGAGTCTTTTTGCCCAGAACCACTTCCTAGTAGTCATAACTCTATTCCGCAGCTCTAATTCTTTACTCTCCATAAGCTAACCTGTCCCTGTCTAACCTATACACATATGGAATTACTATTGTCCATATTGCACACGTTCCTCTGTAAAATTTTGACATAGGCTGTACAGGGATCGGCAATTCGCATGTCCGATAGCCCCGGGCGGCCTGAAGTTGGGCTCGGACTAGTCGAAATTTTCAAGCACTAGCCCTACGGACTAGTGAAAAAAATCTTTTACCACATGTACATTTTATTAAAGTTTGGGGATTTTTTGTTCCCGGCTCTCGCGATCATTCACTCGCAATGCCAAGCTAACCCACGCGACACCTTGAAGGGACGCTACACCTTGCCTTGTAATAACATTGCGATGATAGGCACAGTAAAACAATAGAACGTATATAATTGGTTTATAAACAGCCCGCTCATTATGATTACGAGACGACGAGATCAAAGGTACCAGCAGTCATGCATTGCGGCGTATTGGTTTTCGCCCGTGTCGGGGCAAGGTCACAGCACCTCACCGTCAGTCTTATCTGCCCGAACGATGACAAAGGAACATCAAAAAAATTTAAAACTTGCATGGCGAATTCTTGAGCAAATTAACATCAAAGACAATTTATCGGTGGGCTCTAAAAGTGTTGGAGAGATCATGTAATGGTGCCGCAAGTTGACTTACCGGCCAAACAAAACACATCTGCCAGCCACACGCAAGTGACTGCGTGGAGTAATCTACGGTGAACGGAGCATCATGCTGACTGATCTGTCACGCATTCGACATTTTTCTCTATCCCCCTACCTTTGCGTATTTGCCTGTGACTCCAAATAATTGTTGCTATAAACACTGGAATCTTTATTTTCGCATGCTGCAATTAAAAAAAAAGCTTCCCGTTTGTGTGTTCCCTCCGTAAATTACGGCATATTCACACATGTTCACTGGGCGGAAGCCATGATGAAAACACTGCAGCACGAGCCGCAATTGGCTCATTTTTGCATGTGACTCAATTGACCAATCGGGTGATGTGTTGTGCGTCAGGCCACATGGCCAAAGCAGCTGTTTGTGTACAGTTGCGTGAAAGATGTTGACGGTGTGCCCACGCTCGATTTCTGATTTGAAATATTAAAATTTTCGTTTGAATTTGATTTAAGAACACCGTTTATTGCGAGGAACTTGCCAATACTGTATACGCAAATTTACTACGATGTACCGATAGCGTTCATGGTAGGTACGCAAACGATATGCATCTCATCACGGCATCAGAGGCAGCGAGAAAGGATCCTGAAACCAATTCAACTATTTTAATCGTTATTTAAGTTTAACCGGGATATGGACTCCTATCGTCCCAGAAATTACATTGTATTTTTCATCGTTAGTCACCCCATGCAAATAGCTTACTTTTTTAATTTGTATTTTTAATGTTTTGCCAGTTTCACTGTCAAACAGTTGCAGCTTGAATCGTAAAATTTGACATTTTTGTGCGAATTTGCAAGCGACAATTCGCGGCAAATATACTGTAGGGTAAATGGTTTGTGTAGGCCGTAGCATTGTGTTTGAAAAAAACGATGTTTATAGAAGTTTTATCAGGACAAGTGGATTTTGTATGCGGGCAAGTGGATTTTGAAATTTACTTGTCCTGCGGACAAGTGATTTTTAAAAAAATTGTCGAGCCCTGCTGTATCAGCCAAAATAGATTCAAGGGTATGTTACATTTTAATTTTCAAGAGCACTGCTCTTAATTAGTTGTTATCTGTTTTTATCGACTTTAAATACATAATGCTGAATTTTTGCCTCAATGTTTACTGACCTTCTTCTCTTGCAGAGTTGTTATGAGAAAATCCAGATTTGTATGAGAAAATGTATATAAATCAATTTATTCTGCCATTAAAATATTCAGTACTTACACAAAATTTATTATTTGGCCCAGAAGGGCTAGAAATAGGGAAAAGTTTCTTCTTAACCTTTAAAGTGCTGATTTAAGAATGAGTCAACAGCTTCCCTCGGGACACTTTGCGCGCAAAGCTGTTGACTAAGACTACCTTTTGCTTCAGACAAGGCTTGCTGGTATTTGAATGAAAGGTATCTTCATGAGGAATTTGGCACTTTTAACCATTATATGCCTAATGGTAATGAGAAAGCAACTATAGCAGTGATTAGCATTTTAAGGGTTAACAATGAGTCAACAAAGACAGTGTGTGATGGCATGGTGTCACTGAATCACATTATAAATATGGGCAGATCTGATGTCAAAATATCTTGTCTATAAGCATTTGTTGCACATAAACAGAGAAGTACTTCTAATGAGGACCAACACCTTGGTGTTTTACATTCTGCGTACTTTTCATTTTAGTAGACTTCCGAAACAGAAAATTTAATTGTTGTAACTGACAGAGATTTGATTTGATTATCCCCAAGACTGACTGATGGCGCATGGAACAATAGTGCTGTATACAATCAGACACAAGACATTTGTTTCAAGTCACAAGCAGCATGAGAAAACATTCTAGGCTTTTTGGTCAGTTACACTTATTAGTTACTTTTCTGTTTCCTTCACAAAATATGCTTACAGTAAAAGCGAACGTTATAGTCCTCAATTTACTGAACGAGTTCAAACTTACTTGTGATCTCCAATGACGAAGTAGTTACTGTCCCAACAAAGTGCATTGACCCTGTTAACCTTTGTGTGGCCCCGCACATTCAGTCATAGAACATGCATATGCAATGCCTTTCCACAATATCCAGCACTCAATATTCTAGCAATTTGTGACTTGTCTGTTACCTCCATAGTCACGACAAGTTTTTACTTTTGAAATTACAAACTCTGCCCTTTTTGCAAAATGACATGTAAGACAGTACTTGAAGTACCTGGGTTAACCCAGTCCCTTTAACCAACCAACCAACCAACCAAAACCGCTTGCTTTGCAAATATCTGCTACAAAACTTAACACTGATTTCAAAAGTACTTAAAACAAATTTTGAATAATGGAAGAATTCTATTGATATATACTATGCTCCAGGTCAACAGCTTTCCTTGGTGTTAGTTGGATGCTTTGCACTCTCCCTCAAACAAAAGCTGTTACATCAGTGTTAATTCAAGGGGCAAAGGGTTAAATCTGTCAGGCTCTTTTACTGCCCTAAACTAATTATAAAGTACATACCCTCTGCATACAGTCGCTCTGCCAAGAATACAGCATCTGGATACGCATAGTGATTCAGGGCATGCCAGATGGCCGCCTGAAACAAAAGGCACTTTTTCTTACAGGGGCATTCCATGTTTTTTTTTTTTTTTTTTGGCGGACGGGACATTTTGCAAAGTGTGAGAGCTTGCAACTTACAACCACTATCTTAGATTGTCATTATTTTTTTCTTGTCACTAACTGTATTGGGACCCATTTTGTGGGCCTACAGACAAAAAAAAAACAAAAACAAAAAACACACACACATAAATTTCCCATTTTTTGTACAAAAAACCAACTGTCGTGAACATGGGTGTTGGGGTCAAGGCATTTATGTCTAAAACTCTGCTCTGTTTACAATTCTGTAAATTACAGTAGTCCCTCCTTTGAGAGACCACATTTGTCAGGTCTCTCTCTAGTACTTTTCATGTTTTTTATACTTCCTTTGAGGGACCACCTGCTTTATGTGGCCGCCTTTTGGGTGGCACTAGAGGTGGTCTCTTAAAGGAGGGATTACTGTATATATAACTGTCTAAAGTATGATAACGTGGGTATTACTGTAGAAATTTTTACAGGAATTTTAATTCTTCAACTTCGAATACTTTTTAAATATGTAAATTAGCACTGTCGCGGACGAAACTCCAGGCACTGTCACAGATGGCACACTTTTGTTGACATCACCTGAATATAAAAATGAGCCAACTTTCTACTGGTACTTTGGACAAAAATACCTGGCTCATGTAGAAATACATCTAACGTTGTGAAATAATTGATGGCTCTACTTTTATCATATTTAACTGCAAACTTGTTTCAACAGGATTTCTGTTACCGTCGCGGACAGGACAGTTTTACCTATGCATAGAATAGGGTCAGGAGCATATATTTACCTGGTGGCATTTTCAAAACCCATCTATTATTTTGCCCCTTTGCACAAAAAAGTACATTACCAGAACCTAATTATGGAAAGCAAAACAGAATTGAACTTAAATCATGTGAATAAACTTAAGTATTCAGCACGTGTTATGATGTCCCGTCCGCCACATTTTCAAATTCTAATAACAATCAGATCCACATCTATATAATAATAATAAAGTGTTTTTATAATAGATTTTGATATTCATTGGAAACACAAAATAAATTTATGTTTTGGGTATTAAACAACACAAAAATTGAAATTTAACATGTACTCCACATGACTGACCATCTTGTCAACGACAAAATGTCTCGTCAGTGACATCTAAATTTTTCTTTAATTTGACCCTGCTTCTGAGGCTTCTTGTTCCTGAGTTGCCTCCATTTCCTCCTCTTTGCAGAAGAATCTTTGACTAACAAGAACAAATTAAGAACTAGGAGTCCCTAGGAGTATTCCTGTGTAATATGAAAGCAATTGGGTGAGTGGTTTTGTTGATCTTTTTTAGGTTTGCCCCCAAAAAGGTACCAAAAAAAACCCCCAAAAAATCACAGGAGCGTGACCATTGGAACAAAGTTAGTAGAAACCTGCTAAAGGTACATTCCCACCAAGTTTGAGGTGAATCTGGCATGAAGTTTTGGAGAGAAAGTAAAAAATGTGGCTTGTGGATGCTGATGAATGACAGACCGACACCTAACCACCACATAAGCTCAGCTAACTGTAGTTTTACCACAGTATTTCCTGCACATATATTTTTGGAAGATGAAGACTTTATTTTTTCCGAACATGGCACTGGACACTTTGTGTAATACCTTTGGCTTTCCAGTCAAATTGTCATCCGCTACACTGGATCAAGGATGGCCGCCATAGTGACGTGACAGCAGTCCTGCACATTTTTTTTCAACTTTTTCAAACCCTATTGGGTCAAAGGAACATAAAAAATACACAAGATATTTGCAGTACATTTTACTTTACTTCTTCAGTTTTTGTCTTCTTTTACATGGAAAGTTCTGCCTACCAAGATAATGCCTTATAAAGATAATAAATGAACCCATTGAGATGTAGAACTTCAATTTTTATGGTGTTTTGAATACTTTGCTGGCTGAAAATCAACAAAACAATGCAGAAAATGCGACAAAACTGCACTCATTTGACTGTGTGGCAGCCTGTTGTTTTGGAATGAACACATGCAGTGCTGGAATTCAGGAAAAATTTTTACTGGTCCTTCAAGCAAGTGGAGCTTTATTCTAATTGAATTATATGTAAATTTTCTAGGTTAGCACTAGGATTTTAAAGTTAGTAGCCAAAATTTCAATTTTTCTAGGAAAGAGCTACACAGACTTGAAATTTGTTAAATTTCTGCATGAAAATAAAGAATTTTTGGAGAAATTTAATAGCCATTTGCTACTTTTAATAGTCATTTTGAAGTTTTAGTAGCATTTGGCTATTTTGGCTACTGCTAGCGCTAACATAGATTTTGGACCAGTGCATTGACAAATTTACTTGTCCGTCACAATTTTCCCCAAGTACAGATAAGCAGATAAGCCCCAGGTATTCCTAGCCCTGACATGCCATACGTGGTAGCATCTTGAAGCCATGGATATTTGTTAATCAGTTAGATGATTTCCTATTGACCAAAAGTTACTTCAGTCTGGTTAATTTATTATAGAATGGTAATATTTCAAAGCTGTCAGTTGCTGTTTTAGACACCTCTTTCTATTGGCTAACGATGATGTAATGTAGATCATCATATGACTTTTTGAATAATTGACTCTGACATTTGATCACATGGGCCAATGGAAAAACAGGTTTTCAACTTTCCGTTTACATTGTAATATTATACTACTTCCACCCAGCTGCACAATGGGAAACATGACGACTGTCTATGCAAAAGGAAAGCAAACTTGGTCAGATTGAGATGCGGAGAGGTCCTCTGAAAGGATTTGAAATGGTGATGAAAGTTACGGAATGAAGTTGGGTGCTGGTGACAGTACAGCCATGTTTATGCAGTTGATGTGCACAGACAGAGTGGAAGATTTCTTTCCCAAATATTCCTGTTTTGACACGACGAATCTTACTGCTAATTGCAAATAACTTGTTAAACATGCATGATAATGCAATATGATGCACAGTCATGAACTCCATCATACAGCAACACTCACCCCCCCCCCCCCCCCCCAATGCAGGAAACAGGTAATTTGGACTAAGGAGGGAGGGGGTAAGTTTTATTCCAATGGATAATTGGAGCTTTGGAATGGTTTTAACTGTACCTGATCCCTAAACTGAGTCTGAGGGCAAATATACCTTGCACAGTATTTTTCAAGCACTTTCACAGTTGAAAATTGGCAAGAAAATGTAAAAACCCTGGTAAAGTTGCACTTGTTTAAATCATCAGCACCTGCATGGGTTTTTTGTGTTACTCCATTAAAAAAAAAATTCATTTGTAAATCTTTGCAAAAAAAAAAAATCACTGACAAAGGTTCAACTAATCCAGTAAGTGGTCAGCACCTCACTTGCACCAATCAAAAGAACTAAATTGCAGCATTCTGAATGAATAAATGACCTGCATGGGCAATGGGGACTTACAGAAAGCTTTAATACAGTAACTAATTTGGAGGGAAGGAAAGGGTTAAAAACAAAAAAAAACCCCACCCCCCTACCTCATCATTTTTTCTGGAAAACCACTGATGATAATGGGATTTTTTTTTTTTTTTGTGGCCTTGGATTACTTATTTTCCACTTTAGTCTAGTACCCGTAGCTTTTGTGGTCTTCTTCATGCGCCATATTGGTAGTATTTCTGGTTCTTGCTAGATGCCGCTGATCGTAATGGATAAGCATTTGTCTTTAGCTTTCAAATTGGGGATGAATACCACAGATCACCAAGTGTTCTTGCTAGCTCAGGGAGTCAGGCGGTAAGAAAGGAGGGCTGCAGGAAAGGGTTCCATCATGTGTGGGTTCGAGTCTAACACAGGGTAGCAGTAGCCTGAAAGGCGGTGTAGGGGGCCAGGGGGCCAAGAAAAGTGCAGTTTTTGGCAAAAAAAGTAAAATCCAAAGAAGCTCCAAAATCCGCACTCTATTCCAAAGAAGCTTTGGCAAAACTGGTGCTGTATTCTGAAGAAGATCCAGTTCCTCATCACGACTCACATAAAGGTAAAGTAAAGTCCTGTTTCAGCACCACCATATAATATTCAAGCTCACTGCAAATTCATAGTTTCACAATCTTACTCTATGGTACTACTACCACAAAGCAGCATTTTCCCTGATGCATCATAATACACTTATAAATGAGAGCCATTTAAATTAAGCTGTATCCATTCTCATGATTGTGGTCCTTACCTTAAGCTTAGGCTGTATCAAAATTAAGAACAAACGACACTTCAGTCCACTGTTACTCGATCACACAACAAATCAACATCAAATGATGCCAAAAGCAAAGTTTTTGAATGTGCCATGGTGACAGCTGGTGAGTAAACCAGTGTGATGAACTGTCAGTCTACAGGTACAGCATTCAAGACCCAACCCCGTCCTGGTGTGTGTTTTGATTCGACAATTTCATCCTTTTCTTCTTCAAACCGAAATTCTGTTAAACAAACCCCACAACAGAACTCATCTGATACATCATGACACTAAACTACTACACTGCAAGAGAATCAGCAGCTAAACATCGTCCTAATTTTTTCATGTTTTGTGCAATGTTTTGAGCGAGGTCATACTGGCACCGTTTTTGTGTGTTCGGACATGTAGCAATAAAGTTACTGGCTCCAACTGTCAGTGACCTTCAATCTTCCGGTTACTTTTCTGTTCCAGCCGTCATTCTCCATCCTAAAACTCACCTGAACAGGTTCTTGAATGACCATGGTATAAAGCTGGATGCTTAATCACAATACTTTTGACCTCACATAGGCAAAAATATGGCATCAAGGTTTCCAGTTTCTGTCGCTGACGATCCGAACAGCCATGTTCTTGAACCAGTCTCCGTTTCAGTTGCAACCAAAACGAGGCTGACCTACTTGTTACTTTGTTTATGCCCCATAGAGGGCACTCGATACAAGTTCATCCCGACCGCGCGATTCAAAGGATCCCGAGAACAGACTCGAGAAATAGATACCATTAAGGGATAGTTCAACATTATCATCATTTTTGAATAAGTACTTAGGGTACTAAATTTCATGACCCCCCTCCCTCCCCCCAAATTAGTACTTTAAAAATGATGATTTTCCTCCATATCAGAGCAAAATTGCACAAAACAGACCAAAAATTGACCATCATTTTCCATATCCTGTGAAAGTGTACAGACCCATTTAACCCCCTCCCCCCTTGCGTACTGTAAGTACTAATTCAAAAATGATGAAAATGTTGAACCATCCCTAATATAATAATATGTAAACGGCTGACACCGTGAAAAACGAGTGCAGCTTTAATCCTTGTGATATATATATGTACGGTAGGCTATGTATGTATATAATACATACACAACAGCAACAAATTTTTAATACTTAATTGCATATTCACTGAGTTACATCAGTATGGTATATGAGAGAGAGAGAGAGAGAGAGAGAGAGAGAGAGAGAGAGAGAGAGAGAGAGAGAGAGAGAAGTAAAATTACGTACAAATATATGACTTAGTTCTATATACAGTGCATCTAGGGTGGACATAGACTCAGAATATTGCCCTTGGAGGAGGAATTTGAATTTCTACTCATTGGTTAAATTAGTTATATGGTAATCATTTAACTTGTCGAACATTATACTTCTATTGGCATCATATTTCATGCACCTACTCTGAATAATTTTTAGTGCTTATTCTGTGATAATATATTTTATGTACAATCTGTTTTATTTCATGTGTACATTAATTTCAGCCTGGGCTAATTTTTTATGGTCGGTTGTAATAGCCTCTGGCTAATGTTCTGTAATTTTCAACCTGCCGACTTAAAATAAAGATTTGTATCTGCAATGGAGTATTAAATGCATTTCATCTTCAATTTCTGGCGTATTACAGTGATTGCATGGTCTGTTCTCAAGTTGAATGTTGTTATAATGCCCCGTCTCAATTTCCAAATCATGGGCACTCGTTCTTAGTTTTGTGAAGTTTTTCTGTTTGTGTAAAGGGTAATTCAATTGCAGATGTTCTCGTTCGAAATTATTTTTAAACTTCCAGTATGATATCAATTTGTTAGAATTCCTATTTTCTCCACGAATAAAATACAGCCACTGGCTATGATACATAGAATATATTTTTTCAGTTAGTTTTTGGGTACATTTCTGAATGCTGATACCACCAATGTTTTTCCAGTATAAAGACATATCCATATTGATAACTAAAGATTTCAAAAGTTGAAGCCAACAAGAATTATTTTCATTAAACATAGTGTGATTTTCTCTTAAACAATGAGAGATAAGACTTTCTTGATCTCGTGCATATATTGGTTGGCCCAATACTTCACATTCAGACACATAGCATAAATCAAAATTGGGTAACAACCGAGTTCACCCTTCACTCCAGCTGTGGATGACCTGCGGTGAACACCTAAAATACATATACAAAACTTTACTTGAGTTTCCTCCACAGAGAGATTTTCAAATTTGCTCATAAAGTTACAATCATTTAAGCCATGTATAATGTATGGTGCCCATGCTTCACCTCCATAATTGGCAACAGGTAAAACTAGCGATTCAAATAATTTCAGTGCGACCCCTACATTACCGCTTATGAGACAACATTTTAGTTTAAAGAGTATTTTTGAGGATTTCTCTTTAAGTGTGTTAATTGCAGAGGTGAAGTTACCTGATGGAGCAAAGTCTATACCCAGGTAGCAGTAACTTTTGACTACATCAATTTCATGGTTATTGTACAGATAGTAAAATTTGTATCTTTTCACGATATCCCCCCCCCCCTTTGTTAAAAATCATAACTTTGATTTTGGCTATTTTGACAGCCAGTTTCCATTTAGTACAATAACTTTGTAGTTTGTGTGGGGCCTTCTGGAGGCCCCCATTTGTATTAGACAGGAGCACCAGATCATCTACATACATTAAACAGTTAATTTTGCAGTCAGGTATTTCAACTGGATCGCATGAGTCATCAAAGATACATAGTAGGTACATTCATATAGTTGACGTACACCTTATCAATATGTTCCTATCGTCGATAGGGCGGGCAAAAACACTGTTTTTTTTTTTTATTTGCTAATCTATTTTTATGTGTGATGAGTTGCCGCACCCTGAACAGTGATATTTTGTGCAACGACGTTTGGCTCCATTCCCTGGCGTCTCAGTTACGAAGGTAATTGCCGCTAAAACGCATATTTGGATTCCTTACGCTAAGTAAAGAGCACACTTTTTAGAGAACGCACATATTTTATATTTTAATAATCGCAGAGACCCTAGTTCATAAACTGATTTCATGTTTATTTATGGGGCCCTGTTGGGGTGGGGGGTGGAGGTACCAATAATCCAATAATCCATATATTTTCATTTAAATATTCCAATAATCCCTAAACATTACCAACACTAATCCTAAATCTTTAGCTTTACAGTAATCCAATAATCCTTTGATCAGGTGAGGTAATACAATAATCCAAAGTTCTTAGAGCATATAATCCATAATTCCAACAAGCCAGATAAGCATGTTTTATTATTATTGCCTGTTATTTCAGAGTTTCGACGGTCAGCTGTCACAAAACTTTGACAATACCACAATAATGCAGCAAATGATATAAATTGTTCATAATTATAATTTGATTCCATTTTTTTCCCAAAAGCTATTATTTGCTGGTAAACAATATTCCATTCAAAAGGACAGAGTTGCCATCTTTCTTTTCCCATAAATCTTTTCCTGTGCTTTTACCATCTGGATTATTAAGAATTATTAATGAGTGCACTTTAGGGGCTTTGCATTTCAAATTTTGAAGATTTTTTTATTATAGAACTAAAATTACGAGAGTTCACCAGGTTATTTCTTCAAAACTTGATTAAAGGACACCTAAACTAATGTTACATTGAGTTTGAAAAATATTTGTGGTAATATATGGGGCATGGACTAATTTGTCCCGTAACACCAATGAACTAGGGGTAGAATCTATGAATCAGGCTTTTTTTTTTCATAAGGGAACCATTTTTTGTCTCGGCTGATGATTTTTCCAAGCTCATGAGTGTATGTTGCTAGGAAATAATTGAAAGTTATACAGGATACTTAAAAGTAATTTTGCTACAATGGTTGATTCAAAATAGGTCAGTTTCTTTGGAATGACCCATTATCGTAAATCAATACAAAGAAAAAAGAAGGAAATACTGTTATGCGCCTTGCGCCATTGGGGAATTAGGTGTGAAAAAAGAATGAGTCCAGCATAAAGTTGATGTTTTATTCCAGCTCCGTCAGCCTCTGTGCCCTTCTCCCTTTGTATAATATTCTACACCATGTACGTGTGTTATCCGTGGCTCAAGTCCCTGAAGCTTCTAGATCTCAGAATATAACTAAAAGTGCTTACTCCAACCCCTTTATCCAGTCAGAATACTTCTTGAACAATTAAAATTAAAGATTAACTTATCAAGAAGGGATAATATGCCAAAGATGAAGCCTGAAACAACAGAAAGTGTGCAGTTTTAAGTAGATGAGACAGAGATTGACACTTGGTCCAGTAGTGGAGTCATTTACCAAATGGTTGCTGTTCTGGTCTTCAAAGGATTTCTTAATTTAAAGGTCAAATGTCAAAGATGACGGTCATTTTCCACATTTTAGCATTAATGTGTACATCAGGACCACATTTTTCGAACCCGAAAGAATTTTTGTATGATTTTACCTCCGGGATACGAAAAAAAACCGTCTTTTATCACCCTCACCACTGAAAACTTTATTGAGATTTTTGCCGTATTTTGGCCGCCAGATGGCGCTTTGTGACGGTACGGGGTAATCGGCAGAAGTGCAGAAGCAGAAGTGGAAGAAGCAGAAATGGCAGAAGTGGAAGATATTGGCGATTTTCGGCATGTTACTACAGCGTTCAAACATAATCTTTACTTCTGTTGATACATAAGCCATTTGCGCATTCCAATTAAGTTGTGTATTCATCCATGTACCCGTAATATACAGTACAATGAGCAAAAATAGACCCATTCGCTCACGCGGCAGGCACCAGCGCCCGCCATATTGGATTCCGCTTTCTAGGAGGGAGCTACCATTATTTCATTACAGGCATTGGGAAATATTATTATGGGACTTTATTCTGTTGGCAATAACAATAATTCATTTTTATTAGTTGAAATGTGTTACACAAATGCACAGTTAATAGTGTTTATTTCAAAATTTTATATACATATTTAATAATTTCCCCTATTTTATTTTTATATTTTCCCACATAATTTGTTATATTATTAAAAAAAAGAGATTTTTTCATTATCATAACAAACCAGCATTCCATTGAAAATGCAAAATAAGCTAAGTATTCTTCTAAGTGTGTATAAATTTCCTTTGCAGCAATTAAAAACAAACCCTTTATGATTTATGATTCATGATTCTCTTAGCCAAGCACCAACAATCCCATTTACATGTTGTAATACCTGCCCAGTGTGCCCCCACGGGGAGGGGGAAACCAAACCACACACACACACACACACACACACACACACACACACACACACACACACACACACACACACACACACACACACACACACACACAAAAGTTAGAATGTAAATAAATTAAATTAATAAAAGAAAAGAGTTTTTCTTTGTTTGACATTCTTTATTTCCAAACCATATTGGATTCTGAGTACAAAAATGACGTAAGGGGCTTATCACTTGTTTCATTAGTTTAAATTAAAAAAATATATTTTGCTTCATGAATTTTGATATGTTAAATTGAAATGGATTTGTCTGTATGAGTATCAAATATTCAACGGATTCAAATCAATGGCAAAATACAAACAAAAGCAAAAGAATGAAAAATGAAAATAAAAAAAGAAAAGAAGGAAACAAAAACTAAATTTTATTATATGAATAATAAGACCTACACTAGATCAAATGATCAAGGTGAAGACAGCACCATATAAGTGTGACAGAGTTGAATTGTCAGTGATTCAGTAAGTTTGTGTGAATTTAAACTGTCAACAACATGAATTGTGTTATCTTTGTCTTTGCACCAGAAAGAAATTTCCCAGTGATATTCAGCGTTGTAATGAATTTGTTGACTTGGACTTTTAGTAATTGGTTGAAAAGTTTTGGCCAAAATTTTCCATTTTTCATTTTTTTCTTTTTGGGTCTAAAGTGTCTTGGAATCCATTTACATCAGGAAATTGTTGCTTTAGAAGTTTATTTACGGCAGACATATGGGAACTTGTGAGGCAACCATCGTTAACTATTGTAAATTTATCTGTGAAGTCCAGTCCCAAGTTTTTCACCCTTTTACGCTCGTCTCGGTTGCTACTTCTTTCTTTTTCAGGACTAGGTATCTTGTTTTCAAATCAATAAAGTCAGTTTGTGTGTCTTGCTTTTTAAGTTGTTTCTTTTTGTGGACTGGGGAACTCATTTAAATCACTTTCTTTATGTTGCTTTTTATTGCTTTTTTTTAGTGGACTTGGTAAATCATTCATATCAGATTCAACAGTGTTTGCACCTCAAGTTTTGTTATTTGTTCCTGTTAACCCAGTACTATCCTGTTCTTTGTTCGTGGTGACCTGTTGCTTTTTTGATGGTAAACCTAACTTGTGATTTGCACTGCATGTTTGAGATACATGATGATCAAGAGTAATAAATTTTGGTGATTTTTGAAATGACAAACTAAGTCTTGTCAACTTCTTCACAGGTTTCTTTTCAATTTTTGAAGATCTATCAACCTGTTTCTGGTTTGTTTGCTTATTAACACTCTTTTGCTCCTTTTGACATGTCATTCATATTTGTTTGGTCATCTTCTTTGTTTTGACCTGTCATTGTTCTCCCTTCAGTAAAGTTTGTTGCATCATTGTAGAGTTCAATTTCTAGCTCCCTAGGAATGGGGGAGGGGGGGATCTCAGCTTCTGCTTGTATAGTGTTATGTTATTTTTGACACACCGTTCTCTCTTTTTTTTTTAAATTCGGTTTTATTATTTTCTACTTCGGTTTCCATTGGACTTGGATGGATTTCAGCCTCTACCTGTATAGTATTCCTGACCTGCTGTGGCGAGTCAAAGACTTAAGATTTTCGTGAACTGTTCTGAGCATGCACTGCATTGCTTGTTTTTATCTGATCAGCCTCTATACCCTGTTTATTTCTTGATACTTTTTGTGTTCTTTCAAAATTAGTTTCCTTTATCGTTTTTACTGTCTTAGGGAATTTGTCTCTGCTTTGTTTAAATAATAATAATAATAGAAAGAAAAATAATAAGTATAAAAACACAAAAAATAACAAGGCCTGTAGGAAGTAAATTGTCATGATGATGATCATAATATTGATAACAATATCAATAATATAATAAGTTATAACAATGATGATATTGATAATAATAATAATAATAATAATAATAATAATAATAATAATAATAATAATAATAATAATAATAATAATAACCACAACATCAATACTAATATGACGACTTGTTTCCATCATTAAAAAAGACAAATTTGAAAGTGAAAAGGGGTACTTCTTTCTAGGCCTCAGTATCAATGAAATTTTTATGTTATTAGATAGCACAAACTCATATATATATATATATATATATATATATATATATATATATATATATATATATATATATATATATATATATATATATATATATATATATGTATGTATGTATATAAATCCCACTTATGCAATTACGCCAATTCAGTCTATGAAATTCATCCATGTTAAAAAATGAACACCAAGTAATTTTCTGATATGTGCAGACAAATTTTTACTTTTTTATTTAGGAACTAGATGGTAGGCAAATACATTCAGAAAAATAAACATATAAATTAACGTTTAGGGGGCCAAGAAAATACAAGAAGCAGACTATGATCCTAATTCTAGATACCCAGCGCCTGGGCAATCTACAATAATGACGCCTCCCTCAGTAAACATAGCGGACATACTTATGCTGTTTCCCGGTTTGGTGCTATATTGATCAAGAATTCTTTCGTAATTTATTTTTTAACAAAATTTCTGCCAGTATGAGAGATATTTTGATACATAGATTTGATTTGATTGCATAGAGAGGTAAGAATATACACTGCCACGGAGCAGCAGAGGAAAACATGTCACTTCTGCCACTTCTGCACTTCTGCCGATTACCCCGTACCCTTTGTGACGTCATTCTTGTCAAAGCGAGTGGGAAAGAAGACGGCGGAATACATGTTTGACCGTATGTTCGGTTGCGAAGATGATGAAGAGAGTAGTTTTGGACCACAGGTTATATTCAGATCCGTTGTAAAACCGTACATGTACGAGCCCTTAGCAAAGAGGAGACGTATTGAGGAGGTGGCGGTGGTGCCGTGCGACTCCGAGAAGGGGGACCGGGGCCCAGAGCCGGAGGACCCAACAGATGTTTCATGGACATGGTAATTGGTATGTGGATCATGCTCAATTTGGCGAGAGGAACATACGACACTCGGACAGAGTTTTGTAGATTTTTCTCGTGTCGTGTGGTCACAATAGCGTACACTAAAGTTTCGTATCGAATTAAAGTTATACAGATCAACAAATTCCGCGTAGCTGGCAATGAAAGACGTGTGTATGCTGGGGCATTTCTCCATTCCCTTTCTCGGGAGTACCGTGCCCGTGGAAGACTTCAGTAAAGCCCCTTGTCTCGTTTGTAAACTCGAGTTTGTCTGTATTTTAGATGCCATTGGTATTGTGCATGTGATGATACTTGTAACAAACAAATGACATTTTTTAAAAGCCAAATCTGACCGAGCCGTCTGCACAGATCGTGAGTAGCTTGGAGTGGGGCAGTAATACACAAGGCCACACAAGACTGGCTACCGGGTCACGCTTTATCGCATTGCACAATCACTGATGCTAACAGTGATAATTAGTTCATGAGGGGCGGGAGGTAAACGGCAGCTACTGTTCTGGCTAAGTAGAATACACAGGCGTGCATACAAAGTCAAGTACGGTGCTGAGGAACGACTGGGTAAAGGAAACGCTATGAATTGATTGCTATGAAAATTTTCCAGATTTATGAAAGGGTTTTTGAGTGAGAACAAGTATTTCCCACCCAAATACTGTCTTGATGGGTGAAAAGTTCGTAGCAATTTTCAACATAGTTGTTGCTTCTGTAACATAAAAAGTGCGAAGTGAAAAAGCAAAAAAAAAAAACAAAAACAAAAACAAACAAACAAACAAAAAAAAAAAAAAAAGGGGGAGGGGTGGCATTCTGACAATTTTGAAATCCAAGTCTTTCATTCAAAGCATAGCTAGGAGGCAGTGAGGCTTATTCAGACTATATGAGTATCCAAAAGCTTTCTTTCTTCTCTTCCTTCCTTTCTCTTTATTTTCTTTCTTTCTCTTACTTTTCTTGCTTGTTTGCTTGCTTTCTTTCTTTTTCTCTCACTTTCTTTCTTTGACTTGCACCAAAAAAAAAAAAAAAAAAAAAAAAACACTGGGCATTGTGACAATTTGAACCATACACTAAAACTGTCAGAAGTTTCCTAAAACCTTTTTCCTGTTCATAGTATAAATAGTGGTGAACTGTGATTTTTGTCACTTGTAGGCAGGCTAGCACAAGTAAAGAAAGAAAAAATTGTCTTGGGTCTGACAGCCAACATTGTGAAAAACTGCTGGGACTTTCCAAGTATTGATTCATTATTGAATTTATCTACTTTGTAATTCAAACATATAAAATATTACACTTTCCATTCCACTTTGTTGAAGAAGATAAATTTATGTTGCCAAATCTTTCTTTGTATGCCTAAAGTTGGTTAGTCACAGCCCATATAGATCATTTGAAACAAAAGCAAAATTAATCATGAATGTATAAATTCAGAAGTATTTTGTGTAGCATTACTTTTTTGAACTATCAGTTATAAAATATTAGTTCAGTCTTGGATGTCATCTGTAATATAATCTCTCGTGGAAGCAAAGGAAACATACAGGGCAAGTAGGATGAGGGTGGGGCATATACTTGCCAAGATACTATTATTGGTGAATACAATATAAAATACATTTTATCAAATATCAACCATACTAAGACCTTTCCATAGGAAGGTTACTAATTGTGCACCAAGGTATTTGGAATAACAAACACATTTGTGTACAAAATCACATTTTATTCTAGTTATCTCATCAGATCTCTGACCAGTATGTACAATTTTCCAATATTTACACTTTTTTCTGCAGGTGCAAGTGTACACATTGTGTACCAATGAAGACAAAAGAGGAGAGGAAGTGCTGCTGGAACTATCTGCCAGTGAAAGCCCACATGGACATATTTGCTTTGTCAGGCCTCTCGTATTGGCTTGCAATAGGTGGGATTACGGGCTCGGACTGTTGAAGTTGAAGAACGATTTGCCTTGCAAGTCGGTAATTCGGGTACTGTGTCCTCAATCGCAGTACTTCTTCCGTGAGCTCTTGAACATATGCTGTAACAAAAACGATAATAAATTGACAATACTGCATGTGATGCACAAGTATCAGACAATGGACCCTCAACTTGCCACAATATTACCAGTGAAAAGCACAAGGACCTTTGCCTCCAAAATACTGATCAACATGTGCACTTTTTCCAGTAATTCATATTTGGAATAAATATTACTATATTTGGTTCACAATGCTTCATCCCCTAGATATATTTACACGTACCATATGTACATTTTCCTTTCATCGGCTGTATTGTTGGCGCTCCCTTCTTTGCCTTGGGGAAAGACACACTGTACTGAAGCTCTCCATCCTTGTTCCTTGCCTGTTGACGTCTGCTGTTCTCGTTGAAGTGAAGGCAAGCCAATAGCAACCTGTAATTACACCAGAAATATTCAGCTGGTGAATGGAATAAATGTATTTTCATCTGATAGTATTAATTAGAATTAATATTGACATCTACTGTAAATACGTATTGGTGCAATATTGTCTCGAATAAAATGTGTTCAAGTGAGTGTAATAAAGGTTTTCTCAAGATACCTGGTTTTGTTTCTGCCATTTTCTTTCTTTCTTTTTTTTTTATTTTGCTTTCTGCAGGCGTAAGTTGTTTAAAAAAAACATAACTATTTTACAATGAAAGTAGAGTACCATGGGACTGCAAAATGATGTACATGATATGAAAACAAAATAATAATAATAATAATAATAATGTGATTGTGCACCAAGAAGCATTTTATTTCACATTTTTCCCCTTTTTTCGGCACCTACTTGCCTACTGTTGTTACTGAGTGAAAAATGTTATACCATTATGTAACTATCTGAAATCACTATATGTACATTTATCAAGTAACTAACTTGAAAGTAAAAACAGTTTTTTGTGCAGTTCCTGTTAGAATAACCTTTTGATTATCCACAAATGAATAGTCATAAAAACATTATTTATTTCTGTACACTGAAACATGCTTATCTGGACTGGCATAATGTAAATTATAATAACCTTTGGTGTGTCCACATGGATAGGAGCAGATAGATGTGGGCCTGTCGCATTGGAACTAAGTACAACTTGGTCTGTCCCTTGCAATTGAGTACCAGTTTGCTCTGTCTGATAGGCCTACCCCATTGAATTCAAATACAGCTTGCTGTGTCCCTTCAGTTACCTGTTCTTGCTATGGCCTGGTCGTGTTCTGCAATTAGCTAAACATAAAAATAAAAAAGTCGGTACTGTATGAACACATGATGAAACTGTCACTTCAATAATAACCACTACTCACGTGCACAAAACCCAACACACAAAATGTAACTAATAAACTATGGCCAAATAAACATATTTATTGTTCACTCTAATCGACAGTAAAAGAATTATGTTATATATATATATATATATATATATATATATATATATATATATATATATATACATTTTATATATATATATATATATATATATATATATATATATATATATATATATATACATTTTTGGTGTTGTGCATAATCGATGTAGGCCACACGTTGGTCTTACTATTGCCACTGAACGTCGTCTCGTGTATATGCTGTTGCGGGAAACTCAGCACGGTAAACAGGCGAAATGCATGGATCTGACCAGGGAGGTGGAATGAGTCGTGCACGTTCAGATTGAGACCATCGACACAACAGACGACAATAACTAACCCGGTAATTCACTGTACATAATTTATACAACTACCATAACTTACTGCAATACTGAATACAGCCAAATTTACAAACGTTTGATGATGAATACACATGAGACGTTGTGAATTGCAGGCGCCAATTGGCCATCACCGATAAGCGCCCCCCCCGGGACTCCATGAAAACACAAGCGCTACTGTGTGTCGCCTGTACTTACCGCGAGGTTCTGGCGTTTGGTCAGTGCGTTCGATCGCCTGCGCTTCGTTGGCGGACATTCTGAATCTGTGATATCTCCCTGTCTTTTCGGAGTGTTCTGAATATGAAGAGTTGGAATTACATCCTTCTGCAGCCGCACTTGCATTCCAAGTTTGCGTGCTATCTCTGGGTTCTTGTCGAACGCATCTTGAGCAAAATGGTCACTGCACAACACTGGTTGCGTGTGATGGTCTGGATTAAATCCGTCTCTTTTGATCGCTGCCGTCCATGCTTTCCTTAACTTTTTGTTTCTTGGAAACTTGTAGAAACTTCCACCGAAGTTTGTACCGTTGGTACAACAAACGGCAGCGCAATACACCATAACTGCCCGGGAACTATTGTAACAACCGGCAATCAATACAGTAATGGCCACGGGGTACTGGACCCCAATGACAAGAATGACGTCACAATTGTGCTGCGCTCCAGCGGGCCGTGTCCAAAATGTTCAGGAACAATGGCCATCTTTGAGGCTGCCAAAAACGCGCTTTTTGACAGATTTGGTTCATATTTTTTACTTCAACTGGTAACTGTTGATTATTAGAGGGGCCTCGCATCGAAAAAACACAAATTTAGTAGCAAATTTGAGCTTGTCATTTGACCTTTAAGCGGTCACTGGACCAAGACTGTAGAATAACAACATCAAATGTTCACTATCGTACTGGCTTTACAAATGGATAAAACTGAAGTGCCTAGAATAACAAAATTACCTTCCTCAATGACGAAATCAAACGTACGCTATCTCACTGATGTCACTAATGACTGAAACTAAGGAATGCTTGTGGCTTCAAAGCTATCTTGTACTCATGTACATTCTTAGGTTGGTGACTTTAATTACACAGACAGGAAATACCACAAGAATCAAAAGAACGTATACATGTAACTCTAGGTCGCTGGAAGAAGGAGCACAGAAAAACATACAGGTGTAAGATAAAGATATAATCAAACCAAATCAAACAAAATCAATACACAGATACAATCCTTATTTCCACCTTACGATACTCAATCATAACCATAACAATACTCTGTGCGTAAGCTGCAGATTGAAGTCAAAGGTATGACATTCAAATCTACCTTAACCGGCTTACCTACCAAGGTTTTAGGACCAGGTGGACATGACAGCGCCATTACCACACCAATCGGTTTCGATCGTATATTATCGTAAATCAATACAATTTGTACAATACGGTGTTTCCTTCTTTTTTCTTTGTATTACAAAGAAAAAAGAAGGAAACACCGTGTGCGTAAGCTGCAGATTGAAGTCAAAGGTATGACATTCAAATCTACCTTTACCGGCTCATGTACCAATTTGACAAGCTGATTTGACACTTTAAACTTAAGTTTTGAAAATTTCGAAAAGAGATCCTGATCATACAGGTTCTCTGCTTTTAAGTGGTATACAAAATGTTATAGTATCTTTAAGAATAAGTAAATACAAGGGAAACCTGCAAGGTGTATTTTGGGGAAAGGCGCATTGTGTTGCAAGTGATAACCCATGTTAAAATCCCATTGGAAATAGTGTTTTCCACTTAAAACACTCTTAATCATATTTTCTGTCCATTTTTTTGCATATTCAAATAACATTTCCTAAATATGTACTTTTCAAAAGATATTTGTGGTGTGTAAGGAGATAATTTTTAAATAAGGTCAGAAAATCCATTTTTCTCAATGCTAAATAGAACACGTTTTATTTTAAAAACAGGAATTCCTTTTTTCGTTTTTTTTTTGGCTTGATTTTCAGAAATTGAGGAGCTGTTGTTGCCAATTCAGGAATCTGATACCTGTTAAGTCTAAAAATCTAAAACCTCTCTGGGCTACCTCTGCAGCACGTTCAAAGTGGTAATATTGAAACATGCTGTATACTAGCGGCTGGGTTGTACCATTTCCTTATCTCAGTTTGCAACTAAAACTGAACATGTAAGCCTATGTACTTCTTTCTGGTCTTGTTAATCAGTCCCACGTCGTTTATCTTCTCTGTCTCCCTTTACCCCCCCCCCTTTTTTGTGGACCAAAAGAAAAAAAAAAAAAGGGGGGGGGGGGTTCCAGGACCCCTCTGACTCCCCTCTAAATTTGCCCCTGCCATAAACTTTTGATCGCCAATTTTTTTTATATAATTGCCTTTGTAGTCTGGTGTTTAAAATACGCTTTTCAGCAATATTGTCCTAAATTGGGTAAAACTCATCATGCTCTTTCCACTCAAAAACTGTTGGAAAGCCCTTGTCAGAAGATGAGCACACATGAAATCCCTTTCTTTACAACGCAAAGTCTGTAGTGTAAAACTGCCATCAAAAACGTAGCAAAGTGCATGTATTTAACCTCTGTCAAATGCGACTGCACAGGACCAGCATTGCCATATTTTCCATTCAAGACTACAGTCCATTTGGGCTCCAATTGGCTCCCCTACTCAGGTTTGTGTACAGCTTATTATGTGTGATACGTAAAGTCATAATCTCTACACCCTTTATGAGGTTTCTTTCACTCATAACCCGCAATAAAAAAATTCAAATGATGATCAATAAAATATCAAGTAAACTCTCTCGTATAATAGGTACGCTAAAAAGACTTCACAATTATTTACCCACTTCAGGTCTCTTGCTCATTTATAACTCTTTGTTCCTGCCACACCTTAACTATTCTATTCTTGCTTGGGGCCATTCATGTGATCGAGTTGTAACATTACAAAAGAAAGCAGTCCGCCTTGTAAGTTCTTCAACCTACTATGCACATACGGAACCCATTTTTAAACAATTTAACTTGCTAAAGGTCCAGGATCTATTATATCTAAAAGCACTGAAATTCTACCACAGATATAACCAAAATCAGTTGCCTAGATACTTTGATAATATGTTTGCTCCCTTACCGATTACCCATACGCATAACACCCGACATCGACACATTCCTCGTCATCCCCTCCCTTCAAAAGCCTCCACCAAGAACTGTATTCGTTATTACATCCCTGAAATTCTAAAAGAGTTGCCACCAAATATTAAAGAAAAAGTCACAACCCATTCATACTATGGTTTCTCCAATTATATAAAAAATTTCCTTATCAATAAGTACTCTGAAATCTGCACCATAGCAAATTGTTTTGTCTGTAATTATAATTGATTGACTTACATTTTGCACTTCAGTTTCTTTGTGAAATATTATGTTTAATATTTGATTGACTTTCATTTGTACTTCAGTTTTTGTACAATGTTGACGACTATATAAATATATTCACACTTCATGTAACCATACCCAAAGGTGGCCCCCGCGATAGCGGATTGAATATCCTTAGCGGGGTTCATCCTGACTTTTTGTCTTGAAATACCTTCTTCCGTTTCCTATATGTAAGTCATATATTTGTTTACAATTTTGTATTGGTATTATCTGCCTATATGATTTTGTAATCAGTCAAATAAAACTATGTCTGAGTCTGAGTCAGTTGTTTTTTGTTTTGTTTTTGTTTGTTTGTTTGTGTGTGTGTGTGTGTGTGTGTGTGTGTGTGTGTGTGTGTGTGTTTTCATAAATACTATTTAACAGGTTCCGCAGGGATGCTGGAAAACACCCAAGACATATCTCATATTTAAAGTGTGTGTGTCAACACACACCTTTCTTTCTTTCTTTCTTTCTTTCTTTCTTTCTTTCTTTCTTTCTTTCTTTCTTTCTTTCTTTCTTTCTCTCTCTCTCTCTCTTTCTTTCTTTCTTTCTTTCTTTCTTTCTTTCTTTCTTTCTTTCTTTCTTTCTTTCTTTCTTTCTTTCTCTCTCTCTTCATTACCTGTGAATTTGTCCGTCACTTTTCTCTGACACTATTATACATAGAAACTCCAAAATTGCCATGATTTTAATTCCTAACAAGGAGTTTGACTATTTATGCAGAGGAATGAAGATGTTTAAAATTATGCAAATTAGGGGCATTTGAAATTTTAAATCTTGAATATCTTCAAATGTATGACAGATAGCGATGTCATTCCATCTTCTCAGGGGGTTATTGACCATTGCGCATCTAATGAATGTAAAACAAAAATTGTAGCAATTTAAATTATGCTAATTAGCAGCATTTTAAATTTTAAAACTTAAATATCTTCAAAACTATTATAGATAGACATGTCATTTCAACTTTTATAAGGGGGGTTGTTGGGCACTGCGCATGTACTGAATCTAAAACATAAGTTCTAGCAATTTAAATTATACTAATTGGCAGTATTTGAAATTTTCAATCTTGAATATCTTCAACACGATAATAGATAGAGATGTCATTCCAACTTCTACTAGGGGGTTGTTGACCATTGCGCACCTGATGAATTAAAAACAACAGTTGTAGCAATTTGAATTATACCAAGTAGCACCATTAGAAATTTTAAATCGTGAATAACTTCAAAGCTATAATAGATAGAGATGCCATTCCAACTTCTACTCCTGTGTTATGGAATTGTTGTACATTGCCATACCAATATGCTTTGAAGACACACACACTGATTTGCTATGCAGCAAATCATCTTTTCTAGTTTTGAACATGTGTTTCCAGTCCACAGATATAAATGAACGCAAAAGCGAAGAAATAGTGAATATATGGCTGTCAGCTAAATTTTCAAACATTCGCCCAGGATAGACAATTGAGAACAACCAGCAAAACGTTTTGGCTATAAGGTATATCCCTCATCAGGCAGTGTGATAAGCTGGGTCAAAATGTGAAGCATGACAGTCTATAAACTGTTTGCCACCATGTGATCAAATCAGCTGGCCACGCAACCTCCACCGTTGGGGCGGGGGGGGGGGGGTAAATGATCAAATAACCGCCCCCCCCCCCGTGTGAGATAATAATTCCTGATGCAGATTTCTTGAACACATTCCCCACGTCCAGCCCATACAATAAATCACAAAAGTGTGTATTCGCATTGCCATATGTGTCAGATAGAAGAAACAAGCTGTTATCAAGTCAATTTTAGGTTATGACCAATTCAGCTCTATCGGCCATTCGTATACAATAGTCCCTCTATAGCTGTCACCAGACAGAGATGATTAGATGATTAACACTTCAACAAGAAATGGACATATGGTCCCTCGTGACATGTCAATTAGCATGGAAAGTAAAAGACTTCGAAATTTCTAAGTCAGGTCTCTCATGAGAGGGTGGTCTCACACATCAGACAGAGGTCTTGTGACAGGGGCTAGTGTAAACTGGAAAGACAGAACATTTTCAAACCATGAAGGAATTCTTCCATGCAATGAATTAACAGGAGCGCTGTCTTGATGCCTGTGCATACGACTACCCGGGTCATTCCATCCTCACATTGAGTATGGAGATCAGACACCCTCCACACCCTCCTGGGACCACTGCTTATTACCTTATCACTAAACAGTATAACACTGCCCCTTACATGCACAGCTGGAGATTGTTATGACTGACTAAGATGCAACCGGACTCAGTGTAGGAATGCACCAAACCACTGGCTATATTTATATCACAGTGACACAGAAGAGGACGTTTCTCTGTGATCCTGGTCAAAGGACTAAAAAACCACAGGTACCCACCAAATCTGAAACAAAAACACATAACTTCAACAGAAGTTACATGTTTTTGTATGTGCGAAAGAATGAGTAAAACACAAACATGTGTAGTACCTAATATACAGTTTATATCCCAGGGTATTCATTCAGTATCTCAATTGTCGAGTGATACCACTGTGACAGGAACAAGATGCAGGAGCCAACAAGAAAAAATTTGGTTCAAAGCAAACATGTCTGTGTGCCCTCAAAAATTGTAAATATTAATTCCTACAACTTTCGTCCTGTGGTACTTCAAATTTCATTAAGCTGATGGCTGGGTGAAAATTTCAAGCTACAAATGACCTTGACCTTTGACATTTAGAGGTCATATGTAAATTACAAAAAATACAGTGTTACAATACCTACAATTTAAGCCCAACATGAACCAAATCGTATAAAAGTTGACCAAATTACATGATTGAAACACTGCTTTAGAGAAAAGATATCCCCATACCCCTAGTAGATGAAAGGTCAGGTCGGGTACAATAGGGGGTCTAGGTTAAGCTTTTATCTGTTCCTTGACATGCTCATCATGCTTATTATGCTGACAAGAACAGCAGGGTACACAATTTGAAAGCAAATGATTAACATCCGGCTGTCATCTGGTACTGCGTCACTTAAATGCCTCTCCACTTAATTGTGTATCAGTGATAAAGCTGAACTGCATGTTGTGCCTGAATATACAGCTACTTCTTCCAGTTCTAAGGGAAAGTTTCAAGCATGTACGGCTAGATGAAACTTTCAAAGGTCCAAATGACATTGACCTTTGACCTTAACAGGTTATCTGTTATCAGAAAAACATGCAGTGTTGTAATATCTACAAGTTGAGCCCAACATGATTAAAATTGGATGAAAATTGACCAAGTCGTGGCTGGAAGAAAGTTTCAAAGGTCCAGATACCCTTGACCTTTGATGCTTGGAGGTCGCATGTAAATAAGTAAAATGTGCAGTGTTAGAATAGCTACAATGTGAGTACAACATGATCAAAATTGGATAAAAAGTGAGTGAGTTATGGCTACATCAGAATTTCAAAGGTCCAAAAGACCTTGATGTTTGAACTCTTTAGTTCACATGTAAATCACAAAAATGTGTAGTTTTACATTAGGTACAATTTGAGCCCAACTTGATCAAAATCGGATATACATTGACTGAGTTATGGCTATATGAAAATTTCAAAAGTCCAAATGACCTTGACCTTTGACCTTTAGAGGTTACTTGTAAATTACAAAAATATGCAATTTTCCAAGTTGAGTTGTTAATATTTCAGTTTCACAAAAATGAAGCTGGTTGCTCGTCAAATTTGAAACGTCAAACTTCATTCTAATCCACTGTACCATTTCTTTATGAGATGATAAATATGTACATGTGCAGTCACGAAATACTAAATCCATTCAATTAAAACCTCCCCATGCATCAGACAGCACACCATTTTGCAATCCTCTCTTTTTATACTTAGTATTGTATTCATAAATGTGTTTCGACTGGACAGTTAGCAAACAATTGAATCTATGCTGTTACTGACAAATTATATCACATAAGGGTGTGTTATGTGCCAAGTTTGGAGTTTCTACATGTAATACTTTTCAAATGAAATGTCGGACAAATTTGCCTGTAACGAAAGAAAGAAAGAAAGAAAGAAAGAATTCCTAGAAAAACAATATGTCTGTGTTGGCACCAGAAGTAACAAACATCCACATTTCTGACTTTTGACAAATGTTCATATGTAAGTCTTTGTTTTGAATGCGTATATTATTGAAACAAATTAGAATTCTTTTTGAATTGTTCATTGCGTTTTGCCACTAGTTCTTTGCAATATTTTCTGTTTGGCGTCCGTCGTCGTCACAGTCCGATCACATTTCCCATTTTCGACTCGCTCAAACCCGTTGACCAGATCTTCGTAAAATTTGGTGGGGATCTAAACTCTGGGTGGGTCGTAATCGCGTTTGTTGAAGTGGTCAGGCTCGAGTGATTTCGAATGTTCAAATGAATTTTTCATGAACTGTTTGGCAAAATCTTACAAAATCTTCTTATCCAAAACAACTTTGCCAATTGCTTCACAATTGCATAGGGACATTTCTGGGGACACCTGGACCTTAATTTGTTCACCAGACAGTGCTGTGAAATTTGTTAATTATAATTATTTTAATTGTGTGTTTTCACTCATTTCGACTTCGGCAAAAGTGCCGTTCTGATTTTCCTCAAACATGGTGGAAATGTATCTTGCAGAAGGGTGAAACAAATTTGTTCACTAGGTGATGTTGGTGTGGACCTCTGATTTTTAGCTCACCTGACTTGTCAGTCAGCTGAGCTTTAAGGAGGCTTGGTTGTCCATTGTCCGTCCACAATTCACTTTTTTGACTTCTCCAAAACAGTTTGCCAGGTTCACTTCAAACTTGGTGGCAATGTACCTTGGGTGGGCTTCAACCAAGTTTTTCAAATTATCTTTCTCCAGTAATTTTTGGACGTTTTACGATTTTGTTTTTTGAGGGAGGGGGCAAATCTTAAAAAATCTTTTCCAAAACCGCTCACCCAATTGCCTAACACAGGAACACTCTTATGGACTCATAGTTCTTAAGTTGTTGACCAGGTGGCGTTGTAATCTGTGTCAATTTTTTTTATTTGTGTGTGTGTGTGTGTGTGTGTGTGTGTGTGTGTGTGTGTGTGTGTGTGTTTGCTATTTCCGACTTCTTCTCCAGAACCGTTACTCAGATTAAGCTGAAACTTCGTGGAAATGTTCCTTGTGAAAGTGTCAAACAAAATGGTTCACTAGGTGGGGCTGCTGTGGCTTTCTGATTCTGTAACAATTTCTTTTTTCAATTCGCGTATTTATCGGTAAATCAACTTTTCTTATTGATTACTATGCAAGTCAATTGCCATTCTGATACCAATTCACATTTTCCACTTCTCTGAAACCGTCAGCCACATTCATTTGAAACTTGATGGTAATGTACCTTGCATGGGTCTCTGCCAAGTTAGTTCACATGGTCACGCTCCAGTGTTTTTCTTTTTCTTTTTTTATTCTTTTTTGGGGCAAACATTGGAACTCTCCCGGGGACGCCTAGTTCTTAATTGGTTCACATAGTGGCACTGCATTTTTGTTCCATTTTTTTTAATGATTTTTGCGTGTTTTTTTTTATATTTTCCACTGTTTCTCCAGAACCGTCTCTCAGATTAAGCTAAAAATTTGTGAAAATGTTCCCTGTGAGAGGGTCAAACAAAATTGTTTACTACCTGGCACTGCTGTGGATACCTGATTTTTGATATTTTTAATTCAGGTGCTAAAAATGCACCTCTTCTATTGATTACCAAGTGAATGGGCATTCTAATGCTCAATATCACCAAGTAGCTATGTTCTTTTAAATTTTGGCTTAAAGAATTTTGCAATTTCTCATGCTCCAATAAAAAATATACTTCTAATGATTTTTTTTTTTTGGGGGGGGGGGACAAAGCTTAGAAATACTTCTAAATGTTAAAGCTAAAGCTCAAGACAGGTCTACTCAATTGCAGCTTTGATTTTGTGAGCACGCTCAGTGCAGCTGAACATGGGCTGTTCACGCAGCACTCTAGTTTAACGCTTTTTTTTTCAGTTCGGGCACTTGCTAGTTAATGCACATATCCCGATTTATTTCTACGTAAGTCAAGGGGGGTTGCAATTCTAATGCCCACTATTTACTTCTTTTCCAAAACCGTTAGCCAGATCCACTTCAAACCTAGTTGAGATAAATCTTCGATCGAATTACTAATAAGTTTGTTCAAATGGCCCTGGCCCAGTGATTTTTTCTTTGTAATGAATCTTTTGTTAAGAATTTGGTAAAAGATCAAAGAATCTTCTGCTTGAATAATTGCTTCTAGTTCTCATAGAAACATTTCCGGGGACCTCCTACACCTTTTTTAAGAGGTGGTGTTGCGATTTTGTTTTCAATATTTTTCACTTTTTTAAATGTTAAAACTATTTTCGACTTCTCCTTAGAACTCCCACTTAAATTGTTCTGCAACTTGGTGGAAGTGTCCCGTGCGGGCGGTTAACTACAGTAGCTAACTTGGTTGTGGTAATGCAGAATCACTTCAGACTTGGCGGGATATACTTTAGGTGCATATCTAGTAGTAAGTTTATTCACATGGCATTGCTGGAGTGATATCTTAATTTCTGAAATAAAGTTTTGGTTGATTTTGTTAGAAAATGTGAAAAAATGTGCTTTTCCAAAAGTGTCCTGCCTATTGGTTTAAAATTGCACAGGAACACATCTGGAGTCCCTTAGACATTAATTTGTTTAGCAGGTGGCACTTAAGCTTTTTCATCATTTTAATGATTTTCATTTTTATCGTTCTCCAACTTCTTCCAAACAGCAGGTTTGATTGTCCTCAAGTTGGACTCAATCTGAATTATAAATGTTTGTTCACTACATGATGCTGCTGGCATTTTATTTTCCGATTTTTAATGAATTATTCAAACGAAGAATTATTGGTAAGGGTACAAGTACATTTTAGCATTGTTACTGTAGGAATAGCAGCAGCGTGACATTGGCATTTTGACCTTGAAAGGTCAAAGAAGCATATGGCACACAACTAAAACTCACTTTTCCTTGGATTGTCATTTTGCGGTGTGCCTTTAACTGCTTTCCTCCGCAACACTGATTTTACAGACAGGTGCCCTCGGTGGCGCCCATTCTTTTTCTGGTGGGCGCTTTAGCAAACGGTTGTGAAGTCACATTTCAAATAAAAAGGTTGCCATAAAATATTGAGTAGGTACCGGGAATATTATTGCATGCGGGCATATGTGAAATGTTTAACTTGAAGACTTTGATGAAGTCTTCTGATGACATAATAGTTTTGAAGAGCAAGGTTTAATAGGGTGAACAAGTCACGCCACATGCTGTGATGCCGTCAGCTATTTCAATAGCAAGTCTTTGACTTGGTCAACAGCTTTCTTAAGTGCGCGAAGAGCATGAATCGCGCCAATGAAAAACGTTGACTTGGACCTTAATATTGTGTAGAAGTACAGGCATGCTGGTACTTGGAGGACTTTCTTCTGAGCAATGTAAATCTGGCACATGTATCCTCATAATTTCGAGTAGTTGGGCCAAAGTAGTTCTACCTGAGTAGCATTTGGCACCAGAAAAGTGTTTAAACGCCAAACACGGAACTTTTGGCTTTTTCAAGCTCATCTCAGTCAATGCAATGGCGCCTGATTTAAATAATTGATGAAAAGTTTGATTTAAATGGCAAAATTTGTAGTGTGTGAGCACAGAAAAAAATAGGTTTTAGGCGAACAGCTTTTCCCAGCGGAGGTTTGTTGTTATGTGCACGCACGGTTACGTTGTATTGGTGTAAAATAATGAAGTAATATTAACATCTGAATCGAGTAGGGAATGCAGATATGCTAGCACTGTGCAAATGCAATGAATCCGTCAATGTTGTTAATGACAGTGTAACCTATATGGTATAGTAACATACATGAACTTCAGCGCATCAGAAAAAAACGAAACAATTTTTGAAATATTGCAATACCCTATTTGTTAAAAATGTTCATAAATTCAGGACATGTAATAGCCCGAAACTGTGAGAGATATATTCTCGTTGAATGGTAACCACCTAGTTCAAATACTGTGTGGATTTAAATAAAGAGAAATATTGTTTAGTGTAAAAACATGTGATGATGCACGTTCATGGCAGTTTCATTTTGAAATGTTGGTTTAGTGCTAGGTGTTGCTGCAGCTGTCTTGACTGAAGGGCCTCGTAGAGGTGCGACTGTAATTTTCTTCGTTGTTTTCCATGATAACTGAATCAGTAAGACATCGTTATTTGTTTGGGTGTTTTTTTGTTTGTTGATTAATTGCTTTATGACTTTGTCTGTTTGTCTTTGACCCTCTGTGTCACTCTTTCCTTCTCTTTCACTGTTTTTTTTTTAACCACATTTGTAAAGAGTTTCCTGTCGTGTTGTGTTTTTGTCTTGTTTCCTTACTTTTTGCTTCATTATTTGTTTTGCTCATTGATCCACCTTTTTTTCCTCTCTTTTAGCACCTTGCAACATGTGGCTATTCAACGGAAAAATGTTGAAGGTGAAGGAAATGATTAAAGAATGAATTCCTGTGACATGAAAAGACGTTTCTTGGGAGTGGAAGGGTTTAAAAAGGTGCACTTGCAAGACGGCACAAGGATTGAAAGAATTCGTCAACATGTCCCAATGACACGGAAATCATTCTATCAAGCAACTTGTCATTGGGACCCGTGACTTTAATAACACAATGTCAATTTACGTATAATTTTATTTGTGAATTAAGAAAAGAAATGGGCATAGATATACATGGAGACTGTACACGAATTAGTGATTGAAAGTAAAAAATATTTGGAAGTAAAATATAAAACTTGTAGTTGACTGAGAACGAACAATACTACCAATAAAAAAATGTTGTATACATTGGAGATAGAAATGAAAGTGTGTACTCAAGAAAGAGTACCAATGAGGAAGTATAAAAGTAATTAAAATAAATTAAAGGAAGCTTGCAGTGTGAAACCTTAATACAAGTGGTAACGACCTTAAAAAGAGAATGCATGAGGAATAGATTGAATGGAGACGTGGTTGATGAAAAGTGAAGCAGGCAATTATGTTTTGAATTTGTATGGGCTATATTTAAAATTAATATAAATTACAATGTGAATATTAATATGTGTGAACTAAATTTCCATGTTTTGGAAGACTTAGCAGCTGTAACTTTAAATTGCAAATAGCGTCTGTTGTCATATGTCCAACACACAGCATCGAAATAAGATTTTGCAAAGGACCAATACAGTTTAGCATGTTCATGAGACTGCTGGTATGAATAGTGAAACAGCCCATTTGTTAATGGTAAAGTGGTCTATATAATATAGTGCATGGAACATAGACAAAATGTTCCTAGGTCTTTAATGAGAATGATGAGCGTTAGGAACTAAAGAAGTATACACTGTCAGGTGAGGCACAGAATAATTGTAATTGAATGAGAAATTGCTTAATATCAGTAACAAGAGCATTTGAGTAGGTTCATCAGGGGTGGAAATTAAGGGTTGTCTGGTTGCCTCACACGTACAACTTAAATTTTGTTGAAATCAGTGTTGTGTTTTATAACACAGTACGAGCCAGACTAGGAATTCCAAATGGTCTGGTGGCAGGTGGCTGGTGGCTGGTGGCAGGTGGCTAGTGGCTAGTGGCTGTATATACATTTCACATAAGAATTGCCTAATTACATGTAGAGTACATTTTATCAACTGAAATGACTATGATAGAAGTCACAATGAATTAGTATCTGTTTACTCGGCTGAGTATACAACAGCTAGAAGACACAAAATTGTTGAAGGTGTCACAAAAGGTGTTTACCTTTTAAGATGAAGGAACACAATATGACCTTGTAGATTATACATATAGATTTAAGTAATTTCATATGCCTTTATAATTGGGCTACCCCAAGGCTCTATATTGGGTCCTCTCCTGTTTTTGCTTTATATAATTCGATCATTGACAACATAACATGTTACATCAGACTCTTTGTCGACAAGCTAGCATCATAGAAATTGTAACTTCTGGCGATCGCATCGATATTGACGTCAGTCATTTATCCATGCGACATAGGTCATTTATCCATGTAGAGCCTAGCTTGTTTTAGGACCTTTGGTGCCATAAAATCGCTCTCAGTACTATTTTCGTGCATACGGAGTATGAAGACTCACCCCCCCCCATTGAAACTGATGGATTCTCAACACATGTAGGCCTATTATGTCATGTCACATGGAATCTAAATGAAGCAAAGACTGTAAAACAATTCACTCATGAGAACTAGTTTATGTTAGGGGCCATATTGAGGCAGCTGAGGCCACTGCCTTGGCAATTTTGTATTGAACAATCAACTTGCACAAAAAAAAAATCAATAATAAGATTCAATAAGCAGCTGTATAAAAAATAAAATACTAATCAAATGGAACAGTAGGCTATGTATTGCAACTTGATCAAGCAACACATGATTAATGTGATGAGAGATAGCTGACGTATCTGCAATAGTTTACTGCAACAAAGAACATTCAACATCATGTCATTATTCCTATTTTTATTGGCGGGTACAATTTGATGGTCTTGTCAACATAACCCTGTCAGTGCTAAATTTGAACTGACTCAACACCTTGGTATCCTTTGCATGTAACTCATGCAAAATGGGTTATGATCTCCAGGGAATGCTGTTGACAAAGGCCATGCTTTTTGAAACTAAAATTAGAATAAATTTGCTGATACTCAGACCTAAAGTATAACTTTTTTTTATAACTGAATGTAAAATTATGTTACAAGTATAGTCCCTATAGGCAAGTTACGTTATCATTGTTGTTGTTTATAGCAGTGATAGAGGTAATAACACCACAATGCTAATATAGTCCACCGTCACTTCCCTACGAATCGGACAGCATATGTGCCAGTTGCATTCTTCTCGGGTTACGTCTGGCGAACTCTTCAATTATTAAAATACCCCAGATTGAGCTGAGATGTCTGCTTCATTGCCTTGAATTTCTTCTCTGTTGGCACTTCCATTGTTGCACGCACTGCGCAGCAGGCCTACTTAATGTTTCCTGCAGAAAGCAACGCTTACAGATAGGCCTCTTCCTTTGGTCAATCTCGTCCTGTGGAGGTGGAGTCTGCAACACAACTGTCTTTCAATGACAAATGAATCTAATTGCTTTTACTAGGCTGACAAAAGTTGCTAATTTCCAGTCAGTTTGTGATTAATGAGCCTGTGAAGGAAACCCTTGGTAAAGGGGGGGGGGGGTTACCCAGGAAAGCCCCCCCCCCCCCCCCCCAAATACGCTAGTGCTCGGCTAAATTTTGTCTTCACAAAAAGGAAGAGAAAAATGGTCAAGATGCAGACACAAGACCTAGAAATTCATCACACTTGTGGCTCTGTGCACTTGGGATGAAATCAAAGTCACCCATGTACTGAGTAAGTCTGACCTTTATGGAAGAACACTAACCTGTGCAACATCAAGGTCCCAGTTCACGTAGTTGTCAAGTTATGGTGAAGGGTAAAATTCGTGTATGTTGCACGGAAATTATGTCAAGGCTACTCATGTACTGTCTAAGTGTGACCTTCATAGAGAAACATTATTATGTGCAACATGAAGGTCCTAACTTTAAAAAAAGATCTCAAGTTATCAAGTGAACAGTAAACTTCATGCCAGTTGTCCTGTGACCCTGGAAATGAGGTCAAGGTCCAAAAATCACTGGAGCATGACCACTTGCATTAAATGGATGATGCTTGTCAAAGATACACCAAACCAAGTTTGAAAAATCTGGCCAATGTTATTTAGGTGATAACCATTACAAGAAGTTCCCATATTAATCTTTCCTATTAAAAACCTTTTTAAAGATTTTCCGAGAAAAAAAATCATAGGAAATCCAAAAATAACTGGAGCGTGACCATTTGAACAAATTTGGTAGAGACCCACATAACGTACATTACCACTAAATTTGAAGTCAATCTGACGGACAGTTTCTTTGGAGAAGTCCAAAATGTAAATTAGCATTAGAATGCCCATTGACTTGCATGGTAATCAATAGGAAAGCTGCATTTACCAACTAGTACCCGAAGCTGGGATCTATCTGGTCATAGAAAGATCATGCTGGCATTTGACACAAATGAATATTAGTATTAGTTGGATGTAGTCAGAGCAATCATACTTTGTAGTTGTCAACAATGACTAAGTGTTATTTCCTTGAGGCCAGATGTAATATATGTATTTCTTAATCAGCATCATGGCTATATGTTCTATGGGTATGCTCCATAATGCACCTTATCCATAGAACATGCCATAACAAATCTCCAAAATCATAGTCATGGTCACTTGGGATAAAAATATATAATTAATGTTACTTAGCAGTCCTGTAATGCTGACTGACACACAGTCAATCCTTCACCTTTTTGAAATAAATATGCAAAATTATCATTGTGTGCCAAAACAAATGTTACATTTGTTTGCCTTGTTATCCTGAGAGGAAAGAGAGATTTTGTGCAAGTTCAGGTTCGAAAATTGGTGTCTTGAACATCTCTGATGGGCTGTGAAGAGTGAAAAATTTCAAGTGCAAGTTCAGGTTCAAAACTCAGTGTCTTGAACATCTCTGATGGGCTGTGAAGATCGAATATTTTCTTCTTGATTTTCTTCAGTCTTGTAACATTGACAGCTTTAATATATTATGGAACAATATAACAACCAAATTTCACTACCGTTATCATTAACCCAATACCAATCAAATGTCACTGAATTTGCTGACACAAATTTTATGAAAAATAACATACTACTGACAATTTGTTCAGCTTGCAAGCAGTTTCCCACACTTGGGACACATTCATGTACAAAATCCTAATATTCCATGCCCCAGATTTTGAAAAGTCCAAAATATAAAAAGTTCCAACACCAGATAGACGGAAGGACCACAGACGTGAAGAGACAACAATATATTTAGGCCAGTGATTTTCCACTTCAGTCTTTTCATGAGTTCTCTTCGCCTCCAAGATAATCTCTTTTTGGCCTTTTCCCCACTTAGATAATTAATTTTCTTTCCATTTGATCCCCTAATCACCAGTTGATTAAATTAATCCACTCTCATCCTTTTCATCAATAGGGGTCAGAATATAGAATACATTCTGTTTGTTTTATATACATGATATAGATCTATTATTTGATAAGCCAACTATTTCAATTTTGCAAAAATAACAAAATTTTTAATTTCATGTACAAAGTCATTCATACTTTGGCAACATATACTCAGTACCCAATTCACAAAAAATTATTAATTTTTTAAACTATTTTCTATGTGTTTTCATTGATTTATAAAAACAAAATATTATGTTTTGTTCATTGAGCATTTTGTTCCATCATATGCAGTTGGCCCATATTGTGAGTTCAGACAATTGAAGTCACAGGTGAGGGGTGTCTTACTGCACTATATATGAGATGATGTTATCAGCAAGTGTTTCCAAAACAAGCAGTCCATTTGCTAAATGAGTTCTTTCCTGATTGTTAAGTAAAGAATATGTTTTACTGATATACAATTGAGCAGGTGTTCTCTCTGAACCATTGTCATCATCAAGGTCTAGATCTTTAAATCTGACTTTCTTCTGACTCCTGGCTGACCTTAAGCTTCTAATAAACTCTTTTGTTGTGATACTTTCATCATTGTTGATTTCTTCTGCTACCAAAGTTAGGTCATCTTCATTGTCCTCATCTGACCATGATGATATTGCTATTTTTGAATTTTCTGTTTCTGGTCCTGCGCCCCCTTCACTGGGAACACTTTCTGTTGCTTCAGGACAATCTCTGCTCCTTATAGATGCGTTATATTCTTTGTGCAACTTTTCTCCTTTCTCTTCTCCCGGCACCAACCACCAAAAGTCTTCTTCACAAATCTTCAGTATTATTACATTGACCTGACAAAAAAAAAAAAAAAAAAAATCACAATCATGAAATGAACAATCAAATTCATGCAGTTACCCTGTGACCTTGGGAATAAAGGCAAGGCCACCCATGGACAGTCTAAATATGGCATGCATAATGGACCACAACCATGTCCATGTGTGTGTTTGAACCTTTCCACAAAGAACATGTCCACCAATTTTCAGCCCAAAAAAAAGCAAAAACACACAAAAAATCATCAAAAAATAGATAGAAATCTAGTGTCATCTTTTGAACAAATCGAGGTTTCAGGGTCCCCAGAAGTGTTCATATATGAGTTTGAAGCAATTGGCAATTCAGTTTTGGAAAAAAATTCTTTCAGACATGACCAAAAAATGAACAATATGACTTATGAAAAACAAGAGGGCTGCGTGAACAGCCCGTCCTCAGCTTACCTCTACATTTGATCCACAGGACTAGGATTATCTAGAAGTGGTGATGTGCAAATTCAAAGCAATTGGCCAAGCGGTTTTTAGAGAAAATTTTTTAAAGATCTTTTTAAAAAGATTTTGCCAAAAAATAAACAAAAAAGTTCATGTAAAAGGGCTGTATGAAATCTGGTGCTCAGCAGACCTAGAAGGATATAGGGTCAACCTCACCCATGCACTGTGAAAGTCTGATCTTCACAGATGAACACTGACAAGGTTTTGCAGTCCCCAGAAGTGTCCCTATGTAATTTTTGGCTATGTAGTTTTTCAGAAGATTTTTTAAAGTTTTTTCCCAAAATTTGTGAAAGGGATTCACACAGGGCTGCACCCTCTTTCCCAATCACTTTTTTCCCTAAATAAATATGTTTAAAACTAAACAAAAGATTTTCCAAACAAGAGGCCCCTGGGCCTAATGCTCTGCTGGCACCATGTCTATATTGCACCTATGTCTTCATTTCAAAGTTGTGGGTCCTCAAGTGGCTTCTGAACATATAAAGCTTATGTGATTTTAGTGTCTCATCTGTCCACCTGATGACACTTCACTCCAAATGTAATCATAGCTTATTTGTGCAATTCCCGTGATGGATACTGTTGCATATGCCAAGACAACAATCAGTGAGTCCTGAACTTTATGTCCTCAGTGACCTTGGGACAGAAGATCAAGGTCACCTAGATTATGTAATATATGAGGCCCATGGGTTTGGTGCTGTCCTGACATTGCCATTGATGTCAAAGCTGCACCCTGCCATTACGAAATCACCTATTTCAACTTTACAGGCATGGTGAACTAACAAAAATAGGTCAAAGTCACTGATATTAAATAACATTCTAGCATCGGAAACGGTCTATCTATCCTATAAATTTGGCAAGTCTAATCTAATTACTTTTCCAAAAATGGAATTTTATATCTTTAAAACACATTTTGGCTCATAATTTCTGTCTAATTACAGGTGGCACCACCAGTGTCATTAGTGATTTACACTTTAACCTCCCACACAATCCCACCAAGTTTGGTGAAGATCCACCAAAAACTAAAGATCCTAGAGTGTTCACAAGATTGTCACATATTGACCCCCTGTATACCATAATATAGTAGGTGACACCACCAATTTCAAAAGGGACCTAGATTTTCATACACCCTACAAGTCCTGAAAGTTATATTGGGTTCACATCCAAATTTTTAAAGTTATCACACTAATAACCCAAAAGTTCACGGATGTCTCCACTATGATACACTTATGCAGAAAAACATGACCTATATTCAGAAATATCAAACCCAACAATGACAGCAAAGAGATACCAAAGTTACCAAAACATCAACATTCATCTTCCAATACCAATGTGAAGAAACAAATTTCATTCCTGACTTGAGACAGGCAGTCACCCACAAAAGGTAACTGGTGGTTTTAAACCGGTCCTCTCAACCTTTGAAATTCATTTAATTAAATATAGACTATAGTGTTTCCAATATGTATGGGCCCAACCACTCAAATTCCCAATTTTATTACTGCAAAAAAAAAAAAAAAATAAAAAAATAAAAAACCGGGCGAATCTAGGTAGGCCTATCACTGTTTTGGTTCTTCTGATTAGTTCCTCAGCTGATTTTATGGACGGACATGAGCGTTGCTAAAAGCTTTGCCACCTTAGGTCAGTAAGGCCAATGATTTTCCTTTTAAAAAAAAAAGGAATTCCACTTCATCAGCAAAAATTATTCAAATTCCATTTCACTGCTATATATTTATATATAATTCATATAAGAAAAAATATCAAATTCTGTTTCAAGGATGAAAAAAATGCACAATTCCGCTTTGGTTTCCGAAAAAAATGGAAAATCATTGGCCGTAGCTCAGCAGAACTAAAAATGAACAAGAGGATCATGATGATCCTGTGCTCTGCTGACTGGATCTGCCCCTTCAGGAAACAAAATTGAATAGGGCGACCTGACTTGTCTATGGTAGCACATGTATTATCAATTGACATACCTTGCTGTTTCAATGGCTGCCAATGTACAGTGGCAGCACTCACTTACGGTCACAAAGTCTGATATCACATAACTTTGTCAAAAATTAACACATCCACATTATTTTCACAAACTTTCATTGTCTAATGTCCAACTATATTTTGATAAAATTTTAAGCAATTCTATCATGCTGTTCTGGAGAACAAGTCGAAAATAGCCTTAACACGCAAAAATTCATAAAAAATAGGGAAAAATTGCAGTGCCACCTGGTGGCCAAAATGAGAACTAGTTGACCCCAGGTGACCCTATGTGCAATATCAAAGCAATTGGCCAGGTACTTCTTGAGATGAAGAAATATTATTTTTTTCAAAAAATAAATAAAAAAATTCATTAAAAATAGAAAATTATTGCATCATCATCTCCTTCGCAAACTTGGTAGAGGTTCACCTGGGCAACATCCTTGTGCAAAATTAAAACATTCCATACAGGAGTTTTTGAGAAGAAGTCAAAAGGGTGAATACAATAGTGTAATATATGCACTGTATTGCCATATATATATATATAGATACAGCTGCAGCACTTCCTTACAATTGCGAAGTTTGATATCCCATAACTTTGCCTAAAATTAACACATCCATATTATTTTCGCAAACTTTCATTGTCTAATGTCCAACTATATTCTGATAAAATTTTAAGCAATTCTGTTCAACCGTTCTGGAGAAGAAGTCGAAAATAGCCTTAACAGGCAATAATTCATAAAAAAATAGGGAAAAAATCACAGCACCACCTGGTGGCCAAAATAAGAAATAGTTGACCCCAGATGACCCTATGCGCAATATCAAAGCAATTGGCTTCGCAGTTCTTAAGATGAAGAAATTTAATTTTTTTCAAAAAATAAATTAAAAAATCTCCTTCGCAAACTTGGTAGAGGTCCACCTGGGGATCATTCATGTGCAAAATGAAAACATTCTATGTTGCGGTTTTTGAGAAGAAGTCGAAAATATAAAAAGTCTAAAAGACAGACGGACAGACAGAAGGACGGAAGGACAGACAGACGGAAGAGGGCCGTAAATGGATTCTATAAGCTCTTGCTGACTGACAAGTCAGCAGAGCTAATAAAAACTTCATGTTACACCTGTTGCACAAACTCAAGTCTTGGGATCCCCAGAAGTGTCCCTATGCAATTTAGAAGCTATTAATCAAGTGGTTTCAGAGGAAAAGACTTTTTAAGAGTGCGCCAAAAATAATTAAACAAAAGGACTCTGACAGTCCGGTGCTCAGCTGACATGTACATATAACCTTGTGATTTGCCCCAGAAAAGAACAAAGAAAACATTAAAAATCCAAATATCACTGGAGCATGAACATTTGAACAAACTTGGTAGAGACCCACCCAAGGCACATCTCCACCAAGTTTGAAGTGGATCTGGCTGACGGTTTTTGAGAAGAAGTCGAAAATGTGAATTGTGGATGGCGGACGGATGGACGGACGACCAACCCTCACAAAACCTCAGCTGACTGAGCTGACTGACAAGTCAGCTGAGGTAAAAATCAGGAATCCACAGAAGTGCCACCTAGGGAACAAATAAAATTTGTTTGACCCTTCCACAAGGAACATATTCACAAAGTTTCAGCTTAATCTGAGTGAGGGTTCTGGAGAAGAAGTCAAAAGTAGGGAAAATACACAAAGAACATACAAATATAGAATAACATCGCAGCACCACCTGGGAAACAAATTAAGAACTAGTAGTCTCTTGGAGTGTTCCTGTGTGATACCAAAGCAATGGGGTGAGTAGTTTTCAAGAAGACTTTTCAAGATTTGTCCAAAAAAATAGAACATACAAATTGATAAAAATTACAAAATCAATGAAGTGTAACCATTTGAACAAATCTGGTAGAAACCCATCCAAGGTACACTGCCACCAACTTTGAAGTCAATCCGGATGACGGTTTTGGAGAAGTCGAGAATGTGAATTAGCATTAGATTGCCCATTGACTTACATAGTTACATGCGTATTAATAGGTAAGGTGCATTTACCAATAAATACCTGAACTGAAAATTCTTGAGAAGTCCAAAATGTGAATTAGCATTAGAATGCCCATTGACTTGCATAGTTATCAATAGGAAAGGTGCATTTACTGATGAATACCCGAATTGAAAAAACTGTTTAAAATCAGGAATCCACAGCAGTGCCACCTGGCGGACAAATTTGTTTGACCCTCCCACAAGGAACATATCCCCCAAGTTTCAGCTTAATCTGAGTGACGGCTCTGGAGAAGGCTTTGAAAATAGCAATAACACACAAAAAATTAGAAAAAAATTACAAAATAATTGCAGCACCATCTGGTGAGCAATTAAGAACTAGGAGCATCTAGGAGTGTTCCTGCATGATATCAAAGCAATTGGGTGAGCGGTTTCAGAGAAGATGATTTTGTAAGAATTGCCCCCAAAAAGACCCTCCCCCCAAAAAAAAAAATTTAAAAACTCTGAAAATTACTGGAGCATGACCACTTGAACAAACTAGACGGATGGATGGACAACGAATGGCTAGACAAAACATAAGCTCAGCTGACTTGTCAGTCAGCTCAGCTAAAAAAAAAAAAAAATTGCAGCACCATACACCCAGCCTGATACACCTGTTGAACAAATTAAGGTGTAGGGGTCCCAAGCAGTGTACATATGTAATCTTAAAGCAATTGGCAAAGCGGTTCTTGAGAAGAAGAATTTTTTAGGTTTGGCCCTTAAATGAACAAACATTTTTTTTTTGAAAATCCAAAAATGACTGGAGCAGAACCATTGGAACAAACTTATTTGAGATCCACCCAAGGTACATGTACATCAGCATTTACTTTGATTTGAACCTGTCCAGTGGTTTTGGAGAAATAGTGAAAAATGAGAATTGTGAACAAACAGATGACAGATGAAGGATCACCTATAAGCTTAGCTCACTGACAAGTCAGCTCAGCTAAAATATATATATATATATATATATATATATATACAGTAAAACCTGTCTATTGCGGACACCTGTGGTACTGGCAAAAGTGTCCGCAATAGACAGGTGTCCACAATAGGCAGGGGCTGAACTTTTGGGATCTCAGAGTACATTTGCTCTCAGTTTTTGCACATTATGCCCCTGACACTTTACTCAAACGCATCTTAACTTGGGATTTTAAAGCTTTTATCTTTTAAGGGAAAAGTTGTGTATGTATGGGCTTACCAGGCTAAAGAAAGTTTGCGTAATTTCTTTTACTAACAGAAAAAACAAACAACAAACATACCACAGGGATATCGTATCTTTTGAGTACAGTATAACTGTATGTGCCATTGTTACAAAATTGTGAATAACTTCACATGAGTCTCAGTGGGTCCTTTGTGATTGATCTATGGAGCTTAATTGTTTGATAGACAGAGAAAGTGTGAGCAACCTCACTCAACAGGAGCACCAGTGCTCAGAGACACCTGGCATATGTTTGTTGAGGCATTGCAGCCTAACTGCTTGGCTGAGTGAGCTTATTATGTGTTACAGGCCACTGAACAATGGATTAATTAGTCTTTGATTCCAGCTTAACATGCACGGCATTGTTCAGGCATTACAATTTGGAAAATAACAACTTGCAAAAAATGAATTGATATATTGTGTCCGCAATAGACAGGTTGTTTTTGCATTTGGTGCCCCAAAAAGTGTCCGTACTACACAATAGACAGGTGTCCACTGTAGACAGGTATCACCAATATGAAAATGACTTAAAAATATTCAGTTCTGGCGAAAACTGTCCGCATTAAGCAGGTGTCCACAGTAGACAGGTGTCCACGAGGACAGGTTTTACTGTATATATATATATATATATATATATATATATATATATATATATGATAAAAATAAAATATTTACTGGCATCAGGGAGTTTTATACTGATACATGTCTATATATTTTCACCAAACAAATTGCAAAAGGTATCTCGCTCAACTTATTGCCCATAGTTTGGGTGACATATGGTCCACCCACAAACAGTTTCCAGCAATGGTATGAAATTAATAGTTTATTCACCAATATACTGTGGATTTGGTTTCAGTGCATTGTGATGTCCCCCCAGCCTGGATAGGATGCTTTGTACTGGTAGACAGGTTGCCTGCCCACACAGGCCTTCAATCTGTATTCAGGATTTGTCCCATCCAAGGCTTTTTGCGAAACTACCAACATTAAAACCACTAGTTAATTCACCTTGGCATTAAAATTCCAACCTTTCAAAGCTTTTGCCCATACTACAAAGCCTCAGCCAGCATAAGATTGTATTTGCCAGCATCACAACGGCTGGTTAACACTGAACAAAGCTGGCACTAAGAAGAGGAAATTCTTGCCCAGGTCTAGTTCTGCCTGGAATTTCATATTTTGGACTGATGTTTTAAGTTTGCGTTGAAAAGAAGAAAAGCTTAACTTTGGTGTGCATTGACAGTGACATGATACAAAGATCAGATGATACCAATGCAACTTGTAGAAACAATTCACTTTGAAATTTTGCAGACATCATGGCTGTCTTCTTTGTTTCTATCCAAAACTCATGTGGAAAGTGTGTTTCTTAAATTTAAACCAGCATATACCGAGTCTGGTTTTCTTGGAATCAAGATTCCCAGTATATGTACTGCTCAACAAATACCAATTGGTGTACATGTATATGAAGCCACCGTACAGCAGGTGACCTTACAGGCTGACACTACTAACAGCCTCCGTGTTCTTTGTACAATTTCCATACCAGGATAAATCCACCAGGTGGCTCTGGCTACCAAGAGAGTCAATAGGAGATTTCAGGGTTAGCCAGAGTTGGTGACACTGGCAAATGAAATCTAACGACGGCTAACATTTGTAATGCTGGCAAACACTTTGAAATGCTGAAATTCACATTCTGATGTCGAGATAAGTTACTACTGAATTTACATGTATCTTCTGGAACCAACATATCTTACATGGATGTGAATGTCTCAACCTGGGTTATGCTGATGCCACACGGCCTCTGATGTAGTGATTGACATATGATCAAATCCACCAATAACAAGCCTCAAAACGCCTATAGTGATGCTTTTGCTCAGATTATAGGCAATTCTTGGAGGGATATTGCCATAATTAAATCAAGTACATCTCTGAAAAGGAACTTGGTGCAGCTGCTGTCAGTACTCATTGGTATTTTGTGGTAATATCACAAGGCTGATGGTTTGACAGACGGACAGACAGACAGACAGACAGACAGACAGGTGACAATACTCTGTGGCACTTTATGTGTTAATGGGCAAAACTACAAGACATAAATGCTATATGTACTAGCTATATTAATTGACCTCCATTTAGACCATCTGCTTTATGTGACCACTTTTTGACCTCCCCTGAGGGTGGTCTCTTAAAGGAGAGACTGCTCCACTCACCAACATCCCTTGCTGGATTAATCCTACTTTAGTCAAGTAGCTCTGCAACTTGCAACCTTCTTTTTTTTCTGTTTCGAAAACTGTATCATCTGCTGACAACAGAAGTTCCAAAAAGTGTTGTGGTAATACTCCATCTAGGACTTCCTGAACATAACGCCAAGGTACTCGTGGTTTTGCTTCTCTATCTTTCAGACATCTTGCTGAATCCCCCAGTTTCTTGCATTTTGTTTCCCTTGGCCTTTTCACCTGGAAATTACAAATATGTGCATTGACTGGAAAGGAGCAACACCTTGGGTTTTCACAACTTGCTAACTTTGAAATGCTGCTGCTCCTCAAGCCAAAGTGTGCCTAGAACACAAATATAAATTGAGGATGGAAAAGCTTTATTATGAATTGAGCCCTGTTCACACTACCGTAATTTACCAGATTTCATTCACATTACATGCAAAAGCAGCATTCAAGTTTAGCTAAAATTCTTGGAACTACAATTTGTTAAGAATGAACAGCCCTTTCAGAAAGAGAAAATCTAGTAATGGAGGTGGTATTTTAGCAGACGTTACCCAGTGGTGTCTACTTGTGCAGGTTCTGCTTTGTGTGAACATTGAACATGAAAAATCTGCCAATTTGATAGATGAATCCGAAAGTAAACCTTACTAATGTGAAAAAATGCCAATGTCAATACCAACCTAACAAAATCTAGTTTTCCAATTTTGACCACCAGGATCGCGCGACAAGATTGAACAATATTTCCCACGAAGTGGGACACCACTATTAGCCGGTCATCAACAGCAATATTAAAGTGTACAGATGTGAAGAAAGTGGGGAAGTTTGAAAGAGTGATTTTCATCAAGTTAAAGCTGTACTGTGCCTGAAATATGCCTATGAACAATTGCAAGGTATCAGGCTGTAGTGCTGATACATGCAATTTATCCAATTTTGACAAATATCCATGGATGTGTGGGATTATGTTCCATATTTTCACGGTTAAGCCTCCGCTCTGGTCACAATAGTGTGTCCATAGCATGTTCCACTTGGTAACAGCAGACCAGTGTAACTATGAATTAGTCATGCGTGTGATCATCATGATAAGGTGACAAAAGGGAGAACTAAGATTTCGTTAGGCTCCTATTCTGAAACAAGGAGACCATGATGGCTCTGTACTTTGGTGACTTTTAATGTGAGAACTAGAGAAGTTAGCAAAGGAATCATTCACAGTGCCTGTCCTCACTCCTAGGATTAACATGGTTGTAAATTTGTGGCCAAATTAAATTCAGTCAACCGAGGAGACACAGGACATGAACATTAATTTAGAAATGTATAAGATAAGCCAGTTGGGTCAAGTATCTGATGACATTTACAATTCACTCTTCTAAAAAAACATTAACACATATATGAATATATGCAAAAAGTTAACATTCTGTTGATCTGTTTCTCATGATAATAAATAGAAACAAATGCAAAATAAATTACATTGTCCAGTGTATCAGGCTATCTATTCACTGCACTGTGAAGTGCAATGATAGGTGAACTGGGAGCTATAACCAAAGTCTCCTTAACTCCTTCCACACTGTGGTGACAGGCCTTAGTCAGTGGTTCTGGCACTGCCTGGCAAGTCATGCTGCAGCTGCCACAAGGTGCAGCATGACTTGTCAATGCAATTGTCGTCTCAAATCTAGGTAAATATATGGAAAAATCAGGGACTGGTATGGAATGGTTTAACCCATAATAACAATATCAATGCAGCCCTCCACTTATGTGTGTGGTCCTGTAAACAACAGATATGGCCTGTTAAAAACAACACAAATAAACCCCAACTGATTCCCGGCAACAGAGCCGAGGCACAAGGGCCCCACATACTGTCACAGCAGTGGGAACCTCGTTCCTGGTATTTTCCCCAACAGTGGAATGCCCCACTACAGTAAGCCCTGCCCTTTGTCACTATCACTGCCTTAAAGGCTCAGGCATTCCATGGCCTGCACCTGCAGTTACAGTCATTGAAGCCCTGAAAAGAGCTACCAACCTTCCCCTCCATACCCCCTTTTCACCCATTAGTTACCCCTGTTTTCTTCCCATTCTAGCACTTTCCTTCTTTTATACCAGCACCCTACTAGGTAGTCTTGTACAGTTTAAGTACCCTCCTTACACCCTGGAAAATCTCCTTTCAAGCCCAGAAACCAACCAACACCGTCCTCCAAATTCTAGTCCCCTTATTTCCTCTAAGCCCTTACAGTTAATGTTGTCCTTATTCTGCCAACTTCTGAATACTTATTCCTTCATCCCACAGCCTTCACACTTCATCTAGAGCTTATTCTGGAGTATATAGCTGGGGACTATCAAAGTTCTATCTCAAAAATGTCTCAAGTTATGGTGCAGAAACCAAAGTCTCTCTGCCAACATGAGCAAATTAAGCTAATATGCCCTGCATTCTTCGAAGGGGACATAATAAATACAGTACTTAACTGAGTCTATAGGGCTGTACCAGAGCATTTACAGTCCCATAAAATACAAAAAAGGAATTATGGCTGTGACTAGTAAGCTTCTGATTATAAAAGAATGGAAGAATAGGGCTGTAATGCTTCAATTGCTCAATAGACAGTTCATAGGACTTGGGTTCATTCGGTTACCTTCGGGAAGCACACCTGCTTCGTTTACATTTTGTGTTCGACCAAGCTGGCCGGATGACACATGGAAGGATCAGAAAATAAAACACAGGATGTGCTTGGATTTATGCAAAATCAAACTGTCAGCAAACTAAGAATGCACGTGTCACAAATGATGTGACATTTTAGGTAAAAGATTTGCACTGTTCAGCAAAATCCATGCTGTAATCACTAGGGTTAGCCGTGGCATCCGTTGTTAACATGAAGGCGCGGGCCAGACTTGGCCACTTGCTGATTGGACAATCTGGCCAACAATGGAATGCATAATTAATTATGGTCTGGAAAAGTTTGGTACAACTTGGTATAAACAGGTCTATTTGGTTAAATCTAGAAATCCCACAATGTGTAGACAGTCCAGATTACCTGGACAAATACACACAGAAAGACTTACCTCAAGATAGGCAAACGGTTTATAAAGAAAGTTGTCCACACATTTTTCGGTTATAACAGTACCAACTGGTTCTGCAACTATTTTACCACTGTAACTCCATGCAATTGCTGGCCTCAGGTACTGCCAACGTTTAGCTGGAGGAGACCTGTATATGAACACATGAAAACATATGCAGAGAAATAACATTCAAACTGCAACAGCAAAATATTGTAACAATCTGGTAAAACAGCCTAACTATGCTCCAGTAAACAAAGTCTACAATCTAATTTCTGGCTCAATAGAGTGAAACAGTTTACATAGAAAAAAACATATAGGGACAAATTATGATCAGCAAATCACAAACTAAGTATATGGCCCTCTTTATCCTGTTTATTGCTGTGTAAACAAGCATTTTTGGCTATTATACAATGTAACATGGTTCTACATTACAATTCAGGAAAGGACTTGTTCAACCCAATTCTTCACGATTTTCACTGAGTTTAAAAATGTATGTGGCTGAAATATAGGTCCTTTGTAGAAATATCAGTTGTCATCTTGTAGTTTAAGTACATGTATATATCAAATTGCTGCCACTACACATTTAACAGTTTACAAACAATACGAGTGTGACAGGTTAAGACCTCTCAGGTCAGTGAATGTTGACTTTGTTCAATTTTTGTTCAAATTTCCGTTGAACTTCGTCCGTACTGTGAGTTCCATGGAAGCTAAATTTGTTCTTAAGTTATCACATCTCAGGGCTTGACATTCAGGATATTTGTCACTTGTCTCTCAACACTTTGTGTGTAAAAGTCTGACAAGTAGTGGGTTAAATTTTCGATTCAACTCAAAGATTTTACTTGTCCTGACTGAAAATTTATTTATCCTGGACAACAGGTCTTGCTTAATCTCAAACCCTACATCCATATGGGTGACGTACACATGCATTATGCATGGGAGTAAGCTGGTGATTATAACAAAACTGAAATGTAAACTTAAATTCACAATTTTATCATAAATTTGCATGTTTTGTGCCATATCCTATTGAAAGTAACATTGCCAAAAATGTTTCTCAAAACTGAAAATTTCAGTCATGCACACAGTCACACAGAGAAGACAACAAGAATGGCTGAGGGGTCAAAAACTATGTGATAGTTTTAAAGACACATACTTTGTCAGTAAATCTTAAACATTTCATAATTTGATTAAATTAGTCCCAACTACAGGTTATTTACATGTAAATTCCTCATTTATATTTTTCATGTCACATCGTAATTCAGATCAACAAATTAAAGTTTACAATGGTCTGAACACTTCCCATTGTACATATTTGATCCAACAACTGAAAACATGATCACTGAGGATTTGCTACAAAACTCTGACTTAGTTTGGAAGCTTTAAGGTAAACCAATGAGAAAGAGAGCAGCGTCACTTCTACACTCATACATTTATATTGATGAGGCAATTATATTTTTAATGTAATATAATAACACTTTCAAAATGCATCTCTACCCTTGGTTTAATTCAAGTGGGATTTATGCTATAGCAATACACCAACATGTACAAAATCACTATTTCACAAACTGTGATACATTCTTCCCCACAACCACCATCCCCCCCCCCCCTGAATGTTTCAGAATTTGCACAGGCCCTTGTATCCTTGAAATGATTCTCTGACCAGCCATTGTTATGTTTCTATCATACATATAAATTAATATTATTGATGGGTTTTAATCTGTCTCTCGATGATTGAAAGTACATAGAACTAGAAAAGAAGATTTGCTTCCTGCAAATTTGTTGGTGCCTTCAAAATGAGAACAGTTTGAAATGCTATACTTTGCCATTGTTCAACATAATCTAAACTTCGTGTGAAAGCCTAATTTTTACACAGTAAAATGCTACAATTTTGGTTCTTGGTTCATTGGATGTGGCCATGTCACAAACTTACAAAATGAAGTTTGAATGAAGCTAATATCTATAATAAGCGTATATATGGCAAGCCAAAGCTGCAAATATTCATAAATAGAGATATCTGTGTTTCTAAATACAGATATCTGCATTAAAATACAGATATCTGCATTTAAATACAGATATCTGTATTTAAATACAGATATCTGTATTTGACCACCAAATACAGATAATTATCTGTATTTCTAATACAGATATCTGCATTTCCAGTCTAATTCAGATATCTTTATTAGAAATACAGATATCTCTATTTGTGTTGCCACGTGGTGAAAGTACAGTTAAAGATGGATCCCCAGTATGTGTCCCCTGCATGTATCCTCATTGTGTAATTTGGGAGCTACAAGATCAATCCCATCTCCTTTCCTTCTTTCTTTTTTTTTTTTCCTGGAAATTATATATCAATTTTGTGGTATTTCACCAAGATTTGTATAAAGTAGTTTGAATTAGGCTCGCACAAAATTATATAACGGGGCCAGAAACTAGTAACTGCACGGGAATATAAGCATGGCCATGGACCAGTCATTGGGATTTGAGCTCCCCGACCTTGAGCTTGATGGGTCCGTTTCGTGTGCCATGGATGTGTTAGAGCGTGCCAGATTGCGAGCTCTTTGGTCTCACGTTGCGAAATGGATGCATCGATCTGTGGCAGTTCCGCACAAGGGAGCATTCATTGCTAAATAGCTTCAGTTGTTGAAATACAGATATCTGTATTTCGTCGTTTTATACAGATATCTGTATTCCTAATACAGATATCTGTATTCCTAATACAGATATCTGTATTTCTAATTCAGATATCTGTATTCCTAATACAGATATCTGTATTCCTAATACAGATATCTGTATTCCTAATACAGATATCTGTATTCCTAATACAGGTATCTGTATTTCAAATACAGATATCTCTATTTGTGAATATTTGTAGCTTTGGCTTGCCATACGTATATGACAAGACTAGTGCCTTGATAACTAGAGGAAAGATTGTGACCAGTTTCGATCTCAATTGATCTCATCAGGCAATGGGGGAAACCATTAAGAGGCTCTTTTTATATATGCACGTGTAACTTTGCCGTTGTCACGTAATACATGTGGGTGTAATTACGTGAAAGAGCGACGTGCATCACTGTGGTATTGTTGCCACAGCGGAGGATTCAACAGAATTTTTTGAATCTGTGATCCATCCAAATATGGATAGGTGATCATATGACACCAGCCAGGGTTACGCGGTGCAAATTATGTTGGGCTAAAAAAAATTCAGGTGAATGATTTTCACCTGGATGCCCTGTGTGGGGTCAGGAGAAATGTAAAGTTACAGTTTCAGGGTAAACATTTGAAGGTCTCTCCAATATTAAAACAAATGTTTTAATATCAGCGTAACTCTAGCACGGGAAGGTGAGCAACGGTAATCAAAATTTAGCATTAGATGGAATGAGTGTGCTCATCTTCCCGTGATATTGAGGCCGAATGGCTCAATGGAGCCGAGTTGATGCATCCAGTGTTTTTCCTTTTCCAGATGCAACAACCTGCTGCATTTTAGATTAGGAGGGGTGCGGATGTATTCAAGTATCTGGACTTCAATACTGAGTCCATTGTGGTCCGCCTGGGCGTAATGTCTGCCCCAGGGTTGTGTTGTTATCCCGTTATTGATGTAACGGAAATGTTCTCTAAGCCTGTCTTGGAGTGGACGTTTGGTTTGTCCAACATATTGTTTTTGGCAAGTTAAACAGGTAAGGAGGTACACGAGGTTGGAGCTCTCACAGCAACCTCCATTGGGAACAAAATAAGTTCTGCCTGTTTGGGTGCTTTTCACATTCCCAGTGCAATTCAAGTGTGTGCAGTACTTGTAGTTTTATCTATTACAAGTGTTTTTGTGTTTTGCCCCCATGATGGCTGGATTGTGATCAGTGGCTTGATTATATCTGATCCTAGAGTGGACCAGTATGTCTTGTAAGTTTGTAGCATGTTTGAAGCCTATGATTGTATCCTTATTAGCCAGTGCTTCTGTGTGACGTGAAGCTTCAAGGATTTTTCAATTATTTTGGATAATTCGTTTGATAGGCGGGAGTGATGGATTAATTGTTGTGACCAAGAAAAAGTTTTCTTGGTCTGTGGTGGTATCTGCAGTGGTGGAAGTCAGAAAAGTGGTTCGATCTTTGGAATCTACTTTTTCTTTTGCTTCTTGCAGTAAGAGGGCAGGGTAGCCTCTCTGTGCATAGAAATGTAAGATTTTGTTTGCATTTGTTTCAAAATCTTCTGGTTTAGAGCAGATTCTTTCACTCGTAAAAGTTGACTCTTGGGGCCCCCAGTGTTGGAATTTTTGGGTTTAGCTTCAAGACTATTATCAACATTTTAATTTTGTGTATTTGCCTAATTTGCATAAACTGAAAGCCTACAACTTTGGTTTATGGTTCATTGGATGGGGCTTTGCCACAAACCCATAAATTGAAGTAGGAATGGCACCTCTATCTATAATAGTTTTGAAGCTATTCAAGATTTACATTTTGCATGTTTACCTAATTTGCATAAATTAAAATCCTACAACTTTGGTTCGTGGTTCATTATATGCGGCTTTACCACAAACCTATACATTGAAGTTGAAATGGCATGTCTATGTATAACAGCTTTGAAGATATTCAACTTTGAAACTTTTCAGAGCCCATTATTAGCATAATTGGAAATTCTACTTTACTTATACTGTCCATTATATTGGCAGGTATCACAAACCTATATATGCACATTGAAATTTTGAACATCTGCAATATTTTGGAAGATATGGAGCTTTTAAAATTTTAATTGCCCCTAAATTTGCATACTTTTAAACATCATGACTATTCTAAATGAGACGTGCAATTTCACTGGTTAGGTCAGTCACCATAGCAAGTTTGGTGGTTTTCGGAAAAATAGTGCTTGAGAAAATCTCCAGACCAACTTGGTTGTGTAGGAGAGAGAGAGAGAGAGAGAGAGAGAGAGAGAGAGAGAGAGAGAGAGAGAGAGAGAGAGAGAGAGAGAGAGGATTCTTGGAAAAACAAAATGTCTGGGTTAGCACCCAGACATAATTATGCTGCTTTAATGATGACCCAGGACATAGTTAGGTCTCAGTCTGAGTGCACCAATGAAGGCAAAGGGACTATTTCTGTGGTGGAATGGATCACACAGATGACCACAATTAGCACCCAGACACTGGGCCTGGCATCACACTTGCATTTTTCATAAAGCTATAAATCATGGTGATGCAGTAATGATACTGACCTCTAGATTTCTCCCTCAGATGCTAACTATAAGTCCAAAATCACAAATGTAAAAATATGTTGCCAAACGTACTGGGTGTAAACCACCCCACCCCCTCACAGTCCAAGTGACCAATCTACCCACAGGATACCAGTGCAGCAAACGCAGCATCAAAGAATACACCAACAAATGTCTGGTCATTAAGCAACACAGGAGGAGCTACTGCTGTGTTACGAAATAGCGTTCAGTCCCAGTGACATACCTATCTGCCACAGAAAGTCTGCACAATGATATCGCAAGAAAAAAAATACATTTCTAAACCTTCCAGTCTTCCGACATTATAGTAAATCATCAGTAAGTATCTGAATCTACGAAAAAATAATCAAAGATACTTACCAGTCTAAATATTCCATGAAAAACAAAAGGTGGCAAGAAAATAAGATTGTAACATATGCAGATTCATGTAGTATCCTAAATTGTTAGGCTTGTTACTGGGACTGATTGACTTTTTTTTCCATTAAAGTGACCTATACAAAAATATTACAATAACATAAAGTAGAATAACAAGATCATAGTACCCAGCCCTCTTGGGCTCACATAATTGATCACATGCTAACACTGAAAAAACACATACACATTTTCCCAAGGAATTAAACTTAAAGCCAGTGAAACCAAATTAATGAATTACAACAAGAAAGTTATAGCCAGATAAAAATGGTAACTGTCAGATGGCTGGATGCATGTACAGATGGATGGAGAGAAAAGGTGATTACTTTATTAGGAAGGGGGCCATAACATAATAAAATAACAGGGTGGTTCTGGACCTTGGCTCTACACATTCAGCACATCACCTGATTGTACCATAATGCCCTTGACTATTGCAATGATGTGTCACATCTATCTATCACTGCATTCATTCTAAAATAAAAGTTCAAGCTGATATACTATCCGACATTTTAGACTTACATGTTTTCTGTTACATAAACACCCAGGGGCTACAGGTAGCAAGAAGCGGCCTACAACAGTTACATGTTTACCTAATTGTACTTAAAATCCTGTTAAGAAAAATTGTTTTGATAGCATGTTTTGGCATAAATGCTAATGACTTTCATTCTTTTCTGATATGCTCAAATGCACATTTACTCAATATTAAAAAATTACTCAAAATTGACAGTATTTTCTCAAATGTCACAAACCTCACACATTGACTCAGGGTTGGCAGTTAAATAGAGCTTAATTGTTTGAGGAGTAGGTGTCATCATGGAGTTTGTTTTACATCTCTGGTGCAGGATGTACATTGTTGCAGTCCTTGTTTGGATTTCCCTTGGTTTATACAGGTGGTCTAGCTGCAACTGTTTATTTTACAATCACTAGGACTGAATATAATGCCCCAGCTTGTTTCCACTTAAGTTAAACATTGGCGGATGGTTTAACTAGGATAAGCTGTCCAGCTAGAAAGGGTACATATTGGTTCAGGGGTAAGTCAAATTGTTCTTATCTGAACCTGTACTATGCAAATTTGGTAATTATGCTTTGTTTGACAGGTATTCTTCTTTGATATGAAGCTCTGCATTTATAAGCAAAACTTCACGTATTTAGCTAATTCATCAATTGCCACGTTCAGGTTTATTCATTATTATGTGGGTTGTCTTTGCTGAATATTTAGCTTAGACAAGTAGCCGCTACTCAGAGAGACATGTACGGGTAAAAGGCTCCGAAACATGTTGAGTAGTAACCGGCTGAAGACCCTTTAATTTATTTGGGCTAATACAGCCTATGTCAAAATTTTACAGAGGAACATGTGCAATATGGACAATAGTACTTCTATGTATATAAGTTAGACAGGGACAGGTTAGCTTATGGAGAGTAAAGAGTTTGGACTGTGGAATAGGGTAATGACTACTAGGAAGTGGTTTTGGACAAAAAGACAAATACAATACTTACAAAGTTTGTAGGAATAGGGCTTCCAAAAATTTTTCCAAACACTTCCTATAAGAATCCTCACTGGTCAGGTTTCTCCCAAGCAGATAAAGATATGAACGAATAAAGTCTTTAAACTTCTTCATTATGATCAATTCACTTGGAGTCCTATCAGTCAGATTGAGCTCACTAGAAATAAAACAAAGCAACAAATCAAATCATGTAAGAAAAAAATGTCTTTTTTCTACTGAAACTAGCATTTTAATGTACAAATATGAACACAGCAGGAGAAACAAATTTCAAAAGAGCATTTTAGGGAATGGTTCAACATTATCATCATTTTTTAATTAGTATTTAGGGTACTTAATTTCATGACCTCCCTCCCTCCCCCCCAAATTAGTGCTTTAAAAATGATTGTCCAAAAAATCATAGCAAAATTGCATAAAACAGGCCAAAAAATTGACCATCATTTTCCATATTCTGTGAAAGCGTACAGACCAATTTAACCCCCTCCCCACTTGGCAAGGTTAGCGCTAGGATTTTAAAATTAGTAGCCAAAATTTCAATTTTTCTAGGAAAGAGCTACACAGACTTAAAATCTGTTAAATTTCTGCATGAAAATAAAGAATTTTTGGGAAATTTTAGTAGCCATTTGCTACTTTTAATAGCCATTTTGAAGTATTAGTAGCATTTGGCTATTTTGGCTACTGCTAATGCTAACATATCCTTGCGTACTGTCAGTGCTAATTCAAAAATGATGAAATGAGAGTCCAGTGTTTTCATATGGCAGCCTTAAAAACCAATGTTGTCTCTCACCACAGGTGTATTAAAGCTGGTACCACTGTATTGCATGGTACTTGAAACAAGCATTGAGCACATAATGAAGCAGAATCTGATACACATAGGTATCAAAAGGCTCATCTGCCAGGTAAGATCCTTCTGGCATAAAAGTTTCAAAAGCTTACGGTCTGTGCAGCCAGAGAATAGGTCAGGAGGCTGTCTCATTAACTGCAGGCTGCCCAGGCAGTCTCCAGGTAACCTACATGTTTCAGTGCCCCAGTAGCTGTGGCTACTAGCAGTTCTAGTAGCCATGTGGTGCTGCCAAAAATAGCCCTGCTTGCATGTGAGTGGCTCAACTACAGCTCCCTACTAGGCCAACATGTATAATGCAGCCAGCCTGCCCCTCCCCCAGCTCATCTTTGGATGGACAGACTGTAGGAATCATGTCGGCATGTGGCCCACACCATTACCACCCAACCCTCTATGTGGGGAAAGGTTAGTTGAGGCCCTTGACCTGTCATGCAGTACATGTATATACAAAATGTACAATGCTTCCATACAGTATCTGAGTCATGGCAAGGAAATTACCTGTCAAGTGAGAAAACTCTATGAGTGGTACAGTGTACATCATGTACACAAGGCACACCACACATAAACATGTATTCCTTCCGGATGAGTGGAGAGTATCACCTGCCCAACACCACTGAGAGGTTTCACTGTATGCAGTTGATTTCCTTCCTCTGATGTAGGTTAGATTAGATAATGCCACATGGCAAGAGCAGGACACATGATTCTTTCCACAGTTGACTGTAACAATAATGCTCACTGAAAATTTCCCAAACTTTGACATGCCACAGCTTCATTTAAAGTTAATGTATCCTCACCATTTTCTCAAATCTCAATGTACTTGAGCTAAATAATGCTCTGACAAAATTTCAAAGAATTCTGTGTGAATTTTTGGACAAGAAGTCGGAGATGACTTTAACACACAAAGCCTCACTTAAAATTGGTGAAAAAGAGTAGTGCCATCTGCTTGCCAAAAGGAGAACTAATTGACCCTTGGAGACCCTATATGCAATATCAAAGTAATTGGGAAAGTAGTTGTTCAGAAAATAACTTTTGATTAAAAAAAAGAAAGAAAAAAAAGAAAAAATTAATGAAAAATATAAAAAAATGTTGGATCCTCATATCCTTCACAAACTTGGTAGAGGCCGACATGGGGGAACATCCATGTGTAAAATCCAAGTACTCCACACGACGATTTTTCAGAGGAAGTCGGGAAATGTAAAAATTTTACAGATAGACAGATGCAAATGGATTGCACATTAAAGCTCTGCAAACTGAAAAGTCAGCAGACCTAAAAAAAAAATGAAAAAATGTTGGAGCCTTGCCTGACTATTTGCTCAAATTGGTCAAGAGATATCCGTAGAAAATCCCCATGAAGTTTCAACTTTATCTGACTGATGGTTTAGGAAAAAAATGGCAAATGTGAAATGTCATTGCAGTCCCCATTGACTTACACAGTAATCAATAAAATTCTATGGAACGTAAGTATTAAGTGTTAAGAACCCAAACTGGAAAGTTCTTTCAAAATCAGGGTTTCACTGTTACACCAGTAATGAACAAACCTGTTTGACCCTTCCACAAGGAACACGTCTGCTAAGTTTCAGCATAATAAGTGAGACATTTTGGAGAAGCCATTGAAAACAGGAAAACACACAAAAAATCACTGAAACACAGACAAGTGCACATGTTGAACAAATTCAGGTCGAGTGGTCACAAGGTGTGTTCAGAGCAATTGGCTCAGTACGTGTAGTTTTTGAGAAGAGCTTTTAAGATTTTACTAAAAAAGATAACAAATTCATAAAAAATCCTAGACTGTGAGCTTTGAAAAAAATCGGGCGGGACCTACCCAAAGTACATCCCAACCAAGAACTGACAATCATTGGATTGACAATCAGAAATTCACAATAACACCATGTAATGAACAAATTTGTTTGACCCTTCCAGATGGAATATTTCCACCAGCTTTCTGCATAATCTGAGAGATGGTTTCGGAGAGGATGTTGAAAAAAAGGAAAAACACACAAAAACAAGAGGGCTGTGTTTAAAGCCCATACTCAGTTCTGTGCTGATCTAGATATTCATAACACAAGTTTGTGGCTCTGTGACCTGGGATACGATCAAGGTCACTGACATGTACTGAGTAAGTCTGACCTTTTTGGAAGAACACTAACATGTGCAACATCAAGGTCCCAGGTCAAGAAGTTCTCAAGTTATAGTGAAGAGTAAAATTCATGTATATCGCACTGTGACCTCAGAAATGAGGTCAAGGTCACTCATGTACTATCTACAAGTGACTTTCATTGAGAACCATTAACATATGTGACTTCAAGGTCATAACTTAAAATAGATCTTAAGTTATCAAGTGAACAGTAAATGTCATGTCAGTTGTCCTGTGAACTTGGGAATGAGGTCAAGGTCACTCATGTACTCTCTAAGTGCAACCCTCAAAGAGAATCACAGCCATGTAAAACATCAAACTCCAGGCTAAAATAGTTCTCAAGTTATTATCTGTAGTGTTCAATACACCTATGTGACCCTATGACCTTGAGAATGAGGTCAAGGTCACCCATGTACTGTGCAACTGATGCTGTTATGCCCTCTAGTGTTCCTATGCAACTCTTAATCAATTGGCTTAGTTGATTTGGAGAAGAAATTTTTCAAGATATGGCCAAATATGAATAAAAAAAAAAAAATCATGAAAAACAAAAACATAAAAAAAAATTCAGAGAATGGACTACTCTCAGTGCCCACACTCTTTTTTTCCTCAATTCTGCTTTTTTTTTTTTTTTTAAACTTGGCAGTAGAATTCTTTACATACAATTTCCATACTGATGTCTATGAAATGAAAAAGCACTTTTGGATGTCCTCTTGGGACAAGTTCTGATGACAGAGACTACTCTACTCTGGTACTGTGGGTCAGTCAGAAAGTAATCAAGTCAATACTTCAGAAGTTTCATAAGAAGTTTAAAAAACAAGAGGAAGCTGGTTTTCAATAGGAGCGTGGTCCACTATAATGTACATCTCTGAAAAAAAATTGGTGAATCTGACATTCTTGTGCACCACTCAGACAGCCTTGAAGATAAATACTTTACAAGTTTCATGAACAGTTTATAAATACAAAAAAGGGAGTGGTTTTAAATAAGAACCTGGTACATCATAAGATGAATCTCTGACAAAAATTCCGTAAACCTGTGGTCAAGGTTTTTTTAGATATTGCGGTAATGTTGTCAGGGTTGATGCCACTGAGATAGCTGTCAAATAAATACATTAAAAGTTTCATAAAAAGAGTAAAAATAGTCAGAGGAAGCTGGTTTTACACAGAAACCTGGAGCATTATACGATACATCTCTGATAAAAATTTGGTAAACATGTGGTCAATATTTTTTGAGGTATCATGGTAACATTGTCAGGGTTGATGCCACTCAGATGGCCTTCAAGTAAATATACATGCATTAAAAGTTTAAAAATAATCAGAGGAAGCTGGTATTCAATAAGAACCTGGTCCATCATAAGGTACTTCTGTGACAAAAATTTGGTATAACTACAATAAATATGTTTTGAGACATCACTGTAACGTCAACATGACAGATGGAAGACACAGGGGATGACAATACCCTCAGCACTTTATGTGCAGAAGGTAAAAATCACTGCACCATGACCATTTAAACAAACTCAAGACTGACCCAGGGTACATTTCTGTCAAGTTTAAGGTGAATCCGGCCTGTGGTTTTAGAGAAGAAGTGGAAAATGATAATTGTAGCTACTAACAGATGAACGGACGTCTCAATATAGAATACAGTGCAAAGAATGCACAAGTATGATACACTTATCCAAAAGAAGTTGAAAATGTGAATTGTGGAGGGCCATGATGGATGGAAGACAGATGTCTTAATATAGAATACACTGCCCTGAATGCACTTATATGACACACTGATCCAATATCTCAACCGCTCAAAAGATGGAAAAAACATCATGACTTTATGAAGGGAATGATCTGAGGGAATCCTGTAAGCACCCTGCTGGTAAATCACCCAGTGTCATCATGAACTACAGCGGGCTCTAGCCTGTTGACACCCTGATGGGCACCGTATGGACCAACAGATGCCTTACCACCACATAAGCTCAGCTGACTGACAAGTCAGCTGAGCTTAAAATCACAGTGCCACATGCTGAACTAGGGGGTCCCTACATGATCATTATGCAAAATTTTCTAAGCAATGGGCATGGTGGTTTTTGAGACCACAGTAGATTTTTTAAGATTTGGACCAAATATGAACCAAAAAGTTTATACAAAATCCCAAAATTACTAGAGCATGACCATTTACAACAAGATATGTTTGTAAAACATAGATGTCCCCCTCCCTCATTACCCTTGCCCTCGCTACCCTATTGATAGTGGGAGAAGGGGCACTCGTGACCTTACAAAATTAGTGAAGGTTGATCATACATCAATGTCACATGTCTTTATACTTTAACCTAGCCCTTAAAAAATGACTAAAAACCTGGGCAATATAAAAGTTATAGCTGAAAAATTAGTCATCATTTAGAAACCATATTCAGCAAAGTGGCTTTATGACCATGGAAATTGTGGCAAGGTCATTCACTTTCACTGAACCTTCTTCAGTTATTGTGCAAAAAACAAAAAAGGAAGTCTACTGTCTGTGTGTGACCCTCAAAACCAGGTCAAGGTCACCCATCTACAAACTCAAACTAGCCCTTATAGGCAACCATAAAGCTGTGCAATATAAAAGTGCTACCTCTAAAATGCAAGTTATCATGCAGAAACAGTATTCAACCAAATGGCTCTGTGACCTTTGAAATTAGGTCAAGGTCACCCATCTTCAAACTTGACCTGAATATGGACAATTATCCAGTGGAATATAAAAGTCCTAGTTTAAAAACCTCTTCAGTTACCATGTGGAAACCAAAGTTAACTCAGGTACCAACGTATCCTTGGAAATTAAATCAAGGTCACCAAACTTTAAGCTTCTTCTAGCCCTTAGCAAGAACTATAGACCTGTAAAGTATCCCAGTCCTAACTTAAAAACTTCTTGCGTTATTGTGCAAAAACCACAGGAAGCATGAAACCATATTCAGTAAAGTGGCTCTGTGACCTTTAAAATGAGGTCAAGGTCATCCATCTTCAAACTTCACCTAGCCCCAAATATGGACTATAATCCTGTGCAATATAAAAGTCCTAGCCTAAAAACCTCTTCAGTTATTGTACGGAAACCAAAGTTAACTCAGGTACCACTGTGACCTTGAAAATTAGGTCAAGCTCACCTATCTTCAAACATCGCCTAGCTTATGACTAGAATGATACACCTGTACAGTATCAAAGTCTTAGCTCAAAAACTTCTTGAGTTATTGTGGGGAAACCACAGGAATTCTACAATCTCTCTCTGTGACCTGAAAACTGGGTCAAAGTCACCCATCTTCAAAATCAATCTAGCCCCTACAGAGAACCATAAAGCTGTGCAATATAAAAGTTCTAGCTCCAAGGTATAAGTTATCATGCAGAAAGCATGAAATCATATTCAGTTAAGTGGCTCTGTGACCTTTAAAATGAGGTCAAGGTCATCCATCTTCAAACTTCACCTAACCCCAAATATGGACTATTATCCTGTGCAATATAAAAGTCTTAGCTTAAAAACCTCTTCAGTTATTGTGCGGAAACCAAAGTTAAATCAGGTACCACTGTGACCTTGGAAATTAGGTCAAGGTCACCCAGCTTCGAACTTGGCCTAGCTTTCGACTAGAATGATACACCTATACAGTATCAAAGTCTTAGCTCAAAAACTTCTTGAGTTATTGTGGGGAAACCACAGGAATTCTACAATCTCTCTGTGACCCTGAAAACTGGGTCAAAGTCACCCATCTTCAAAATCAACCTAGCCCTTACAGAGAACCATAAAGCTGTGCAATATAAAAGTTCTAGCTCCAAGGTATAAGTTATCATGCAGAAAGCATGAAACCATATTCAGTAAAGTGGCTCTGTGACCTTTAAAATGACGTCAAGGTCATCCATCTTCGAACTTGGCCTAGCTTTTGACTAGAATGATACACCTGTACAGTATCAAAGTCTTAGCTCAAAAACTTCTTGAGTTATTGTGGGGAAACCACAGGAATTCTACAATCTCTCTGTGACCTGAAAACTGGGTCAAAGTCACCCATCTTCAAAATCAATCTAGCCCCTACAGAGAACAGGTACCACTGTGACCTTGGAAATTAGGTGAAGGTCACCCATCTTCGAACTTCGCCTAGCTTTTGACTAGAATGATACACCTATACAGTATCAAAGTCCTAGCTCACAAACTTCTTGAGTAATTGTGCGGAAACCACAGTCTACCGACCGACAGACCAACAGACCGACCGACATGTGCAACGCTATATGCCCCACCTTCTTCGAAGGGGAGCATAATAAGAATTTCGTAGGGACCCACACAACGTACACCCCCCACCCCCCCCAAGTTTGACGAGAGTCTGCACAGTGTATATGGAGAAGGAGTCCAAAATGTAAATTTTGGATGACAAATTGATGTTGATTGACAACAGTTGCATGGTCATAACTTAGGTGAGCTCAGCTGACTGACAAGTCAAATCTGGGTACAAATCCAAATATACACGTACCAGAGCATAACCATTTTGGACAAAATGAAAGAGAATTACCCAAAGTTCATTCCTTGGAACCAACTTTCAAGTGAATCTGGGTAACGCTTTTCAAGAAGAAGTAGAAAATGTCAATTACCACCGCAGTCCGTATCGACTCACACTGTACATGTCGATTGACCAAAAATTCTGATTTTTCAGGAATATAAATTTGGAAGTATCACAGTCTTCTACAGAACAGTGCCCTGTTGTGGATTATTTTCCTGCTGCAGAACCAGGAGGCCTGTGATTGGCTACCGTCATGACATCATTATCGTCTCAAATATTCTCAAATATACATTGTATACTTCTACAGAATGAACCTAATAGTTATGCTTTATTCCATGTACACAAGCGACAGATTTGGGCTCGTATTCTACACCATCCCCTCCTTGCTGTGGGGTCCCATTTTCTACATGTACGGAACACAACACTCCAGCACTTTCTTATAGTATTACATGTAGTTACAGTGCTACACCCAGCCCTCATACTGTGTTTGGACTGATACCAGACCCAGCACTCCAGTGATTTCTCTCAGATTGAGAACCAGGTCCCACTTTCCTGTAATAATTGTCCACGCATAGAGATATTCTCTATGGTCTGCAGTACTGGGTCTGGCTCTGTAGTCCCTTCAACAACCAAAACTGGACCTGGTGTCAGAGAGTACTCCCCCCCCCCCCCGCGAACGGATGGGCCCCCAGGGGCCCAGTTATCCGCAGAATGTTTGCCCCCCCCCCCATAGAAATTGGAATAGCTTAGTTTTGGCCCAATACACTCTATATATTTACTTGTGCAACACATATTTTAGCACAAATCTACCCCACATGTATAATTTCAGGTGTCTTCATTTCCCCGATTCCTTGTTATCAGTATTTCTGGAGATACATATGCAGCATATCTGGCTCTTCAAATATGAAGAAATGCAACAAAACACCAGATTTTTAAAAGAAGAAAACTATTCCATAATGGGACAGCCTAAATATTCTGGAATGGAATCAGGGATGTGGATTTTCAGCTGATTTTCTCTTTTCGTATGTGTCTTGAAGTGGATATAAATGGGGAGGGGGCCCTTTGGTTCCAGAATATTTGGACCCCCTATTTGTAAGTAAATGCCTCGCTGTGGATATAACTGGAAATTAAGTCATTTATAGTTATTTTACAGAAGTACATGTACATGTAGTTTGGGTTAGCTCAGCTATTCATGAAAATTACTGCTCCAATTATAACTTTTGCACGCAGATCCAGAACATACTTGCATCAAAGTTAAATTTCCCATTTTCTATGAGAAGGTAAACTTTGGATTGAGTCATCTGGTCATAATTCTGCATCAATCATAATGCCATTCACATGATTCAGGACTAGGTTTTTACATTTTGCACTGAATCTATTTTCATATTGAGCTGACAAAACACTGTGACCAGCACATTTTATCTTTAGTCTACTGTGACAGGACCAATTTTGCACTATTAACACCATCAATGTTACAAATGTAGTTAAGATGTCTCATGAAGTGTAACAAAAATCAAATATGAAAAGGGGCGCAAATATTCCAGAATATTTGGGCCTTGGGTCCATACATTTGGGGGCCCATATATTCGTTGACACTGGTTCAGCACAGCCACATCTTATAAATTTAGGCATGGCCACAAGCTCACAATCTTCCAAGTTTTATTTGTGTAACTGATAGACCTACCCCAAACAAAATTTTTAGGGAATTGTGAGCTAACAGTCAAGAAACTGTCGTGAAAATCTGACAATTACCAACCAAATTAAAGATGTTACCCGACTGTTTCCTGCAAATTATGAAGTGATAACATTAGGTCTAACTGCTAGGTAATGTCAATTGTCAAGTCCCTGACATTGGGACTTAACTTTACTATATAACTGTGAAGTTCCTGACAATTAAGACTTTACTTTCCAACTAATTGTCAAGTTCCTGACAATTGGAACCAACTTGCAATTAGCATAAATTGTCCAGTAATTGTACGCAAGGCAGTGTGCAAATGTTGCCTCAGTGCAGTTTAAATTGGAGAGAACTTCAAGGAAGCAGAAATATTGTACAGTTGCTGGGAACAGGCTCTTCAAGCTGTTACCACATTCTGTACTATGAAGACCGAGAAACTAGGCCAATCATGGCAAATATACATAGATCTACATAGTGCTGTGGGAGGAATGCTCTGGAACGGAAATTAGCAGCAGAGCTGTTTGCCTGGTGGAATTAAGACATTTCAACCTGAGTAGGCCTACATTAATTACCTACTAGCAGTTGAGTACAAACAGCTGTCTCCAGAGGTTGTAAAAAAATAACTGACTCATGCATTTCTAACACTCCAGCATGTAGCTTGTACTGTTAAAAAACTGCTATCATTTATTATTAACCCCACCAAATGTTTATAAAGGGAAGGCCTACAGTAAGAATTAATCTATAGTAGTTACCCACTGAAGACCCTTCAATTTATTTGGACTAATACATCCTATGTCCAAACTCTACACAAGAACGTGTGCAATATGGACTAAAGTACTTCCATATGTATATAGTTTAGACAGTGACAGGTTAACTTCTGGAGAGTAAATAGTTTGGACTGCGAAATAGGATAATGACTACCAGGAAGTGGTTCTGGACAAAAAGACACAAGTACAATAGCTCCTTCTCATGTACATGTACATTTAGTCCTGGCTTCCTTCAAGTATTTTATCTTCTTCCATCATGGGTGAGCCATGAGTGATGACACAAGTGATACATGGATATACACAAGGTGTGATGCTAATTGTGAGCCAATTGTCAGGTCTGATAATTGTGAGTAAGTTGTCAAAAAAGTCAGCTAATTGTCAGGTTGGATAATTGTGAGCTAACTAGGTAAAAGTTAAGTATAACTAGAACAGGCTAATTTTCCAACAGAAAATCAAATGTCTCCCCGTGCGCCCTTACTATTGTTACCCTTATTTTTATAAATAGGCATACCGATTCCACTTTTTTCTTTTGGTCAAATAAAACTGCTCTGACTCTGATCTACAGATATGGTGAAGGTACACTATTGGCATTTCAAAATGTTGATTTTTGACGAAATGCCCATATGACCTTGAAAAATAGGTGAAGGTCATACATTTGCAGTTACAAGCAAGGTCTTACAAAAGTCTTACATAGAAACATGATCGCACAAAATGTCAACCTCTTTAAGACAAATCTTTCTCGAGTGCATCTGCAATGATTTTTAAAAAGTGGCCATGTGACCTTGAAAATAGGTCAAGGTCACCCATCTACAATCCCAACCTAGTTCTTATTATGGTTCATTATCATGCAAAATTTCAACCTCTTCAGTCAAATCCTTGCGGAGTTATTGCATCCGCATCAATTTTACATGACATGCCCATGTGACCTTGAAAAATAGGTCAAAGTCATACATCTGCAATCCCAACCTAGTTCATATTATGGTACATAATCATGCAAAGTTTCAACCTCTTCAGTCAAATCCTTGCGGAGTTATTGCATCCGCATCAATTTTACATGACATGCCCATGTGACCTTGAAAAATAGGTGAAGGTCATACATTTGCAGTTACAAGCAAGGTCTTACAAAAGTCTTACATAGAAACATGATCGCACAAAATGTCAACCTCTTTAAGACAAATCTTTCTCGAGTGCATCTGCAATGATTTTTAAAAAGTGGCCATGTGACCTTGAAAATAGGTCAAGGTCACCCATCTACAATCCCAACCTAGTTCTTATTATGGTTCATTATCATGCAAAATTTCAACCTCTTCAGTCAAATCCTTGCGGAGTTATTGCATCCGCATCAATTTTACATGACATGCCCATGTGACCTTGAAAAATAGGTCAAAGTCATACATCTGCAATCCCAACCTAGTTCATATTATGGTACATAATCATGCAAAGTTTCAACCTCTTCGGTCAAATCCTTGCGGAGTTATTGCGTTCGTGTCAATTTTACATGACATGCCCTCGTGATCTTGTAAAATAGGTCAAGGTCATACATCTGCAGTAACAAGCAAAGTCTTACAAAAGTCTTACATAGAAACATAACCACACAAAATGTCAACCATTTTAAGTCCAATCTTTCTGGAGTGCATATGCAATGATTTTTAAAAGTGGCCATGTGACCTTGAAAATAGGTCAAGGTCACCCATCTATAATCCCAATCTAGTCCATATTATGGTACATAATCATGCAAAATTTCAACCTCTTAAGTCACATTGTTGCCGAGTTATTGCCTCTGCGTCAATTTTACATGACATGCCCATGTGACCTTGAAAAATAGGTCAAGGTCACCCATCTGCAATCCCAAGCAAGACTTTATATAGGAACATCTTCACAAAAAATTTCAACTTCCCAAGTCAAATCTTTCTCTAGTTATCACGTCCGCAACGCACACAATAATGTGTTGTTGAAGAAGAAGAAGAAGTAAGAAGAAGAAGAAGAAGAAGAAGAAGAAGAAGAAGAAGAAGAAGAAGAAGAAGAAGAAGCAGAAGAAGAAGAAGAAGAAGCAGACGCAAAAACAATATGCCCCCCCCCCCCCCATTGCACGGGCAGACATAATTTTCAAGAAAACCACACAATTAATTGTCAGGACCTGACAATTCTAATTGTCATGGTAAAATATCACTCATTTAGGCAACAGTCAGCTTACAGTCAACTCACACTTTACTGACAGCCCTGTAACTGTTAGCTCACAATTGCACTTGATAATGCTATCCCCCCCTTTTTTTTTTGTTTGTTAGGGAAATGTCATATTTGCTAAGTCAACAAAAAAGAATGTGTATTGGGCAGAATAACACATGAAATTGCTAATCCTGACCTCTCTTATGTATAAGTGAAGCATCTGGTCTCTTGCTTTTACTTTCAATTTTTCAAAACTGTGATCTTAATTTGGTAGGTATCCCTACTGTTTACCTAGATGAGGTGAAAATGAGATGAGGTGAGGTGGTGAGGTGAAGTAAGGAGGTGAGGAGACTTTAAGTGAAGTGGTGGTGTGAAGCCACAGTGAGGTGACGTGGTGGTAAGCTGAATGTGAGGTAAGGTGAGGTGGTGAGGTGAGATGAGGCAGTTAGGCAATATGGGATGAGATGAGGTCCTCTGTAGGCATTTTGTATCTTTTGTTGACCTCAACTTGTCTGTTGAACAAGGCCTAGTGGCATAAATGTATCAGCTGTAATTTTAAAGGAGCTATACCATACAGTTCTATAGTTCACCTCATATTGTGTAATCTCACCCCGTCTCGCCTCTCCTCACATTGAGATCATCCCATCTCACCTAGCATGACTTCACCTCATCAAACCCAGCATAGCATCATTTTGCCTTGCCTCATCTCATTTCACCTACATGTTTTTTATGCTTGGAACGAATGAGATTTGAACTAGCAACCTTTGGCACCAGCTGATCAGGTGAAATTGGAAACGCACAGATGCACTCACCCAAATCCCAGATGAGATGATGCAATCTCAACTAGCATCATCTCGTCTCGCCTTGCCTCAGCTCATCTCACTTTATCTCACCTGGAGATCACCTCACAATCCACTCACTACCACCTCCCCTCACTTGATGTAACCTCACCTCATCTCTCATCTGACCACCACCTCACTTCATTTTTCCTCACCTCGTTACTTCACCTCACTTCATCCCATTCATGACCTCACCTCTCCCCATGGGCCCATCTCACTAAACCTAGCCTCACCTCTCTTCTCACCAGACCACCAGCTCACCTCAAAAAACCACCACCTCATTTCATGTCTCCTCGCCTTGTTACCTGACCTCACCACGTCACTTCATCTCACATCACATTCTTAACCTCACCATCTCATTTCATCTCATTTCATCTCATCTCACCTCATCCCATCTCACGGAACCTCACAATCTTGTACAAATGGACTGCACATAGCTGTAGTACAAATGACATATGGCACCTGAGCTCCATTGATAGGAGTTGCATCATTGAGTGGCCACAACCGTTACCAAAACTAACTGGCTGCCAATAGGCTGTCAACAGGCAGGCAACTCCTTTTGGAGCATATTTTGATGGCTGGCAACTGGCTGGCGACATATTTTGATGGCTGTCAACAGGCTGGCACACTTTTCAATGCAAAAGTGTGGGCTGCCAATAGGTTATAATTAGCAACAGGCAGTCAATTGGCTGTCAACATATAAAATCTTAATTTTTTTCAAAGCACTAGCTGGTAACTGGCTGGCGCCATCTGAACTTAGAACAATTAAAGAAACAGGAGGCTGGTAACTGACTGGCGACACTTGGACTTAATCAAAGAATACCATTAAAAGCAAGTGGTAATTGACTTCCCAGCATCCTTTCTTCTTTTCGGAGGGAAAATGGCAGCCATGCTGGATATAATTTTGCACTATCTGTCAGTTTTTCTGAGAAGAAATGTTTACTGCTGAATCTTTAACGCAAAAGATGATAGACTCAGTAGATTAATGATAATGCTAAGGCAGGGTTTGTCACATTGTAAATACTGCATATTATATATTTTTTATGAATTCTTAAGTTATGTCCTTTCAAACATTCTTTTCACTTCCAGCAGTTGACATATATGCCTCATAATTATGTTCTCAAGATGGGGAATGTGAGAGTCAGTTTCAAGAAAATGTCATCTCAGTATTTCACATCATCAACCAAAATCACGGATAAAAGATTTGAACAGTGAAACACAAGAAATGACCAATTCCATTCCTTAATTCTTAAGTGCTCCAATTATAACAAAATATATGCACATTGCATGTTTACCACCAAACAAAAATAGTTGACCTATTAATTGAAGCAGCCAAGTGTCGCCAGCCTGTTGACTGCCTATAACCAGCCTATTGGCAGTCTGTTACCAGCCCTACTATTAGACTGCAAGGAGGCTGTCAATAGGCTGCATGGCATCAGACATGCGACACAGTATTTTCGGTATATCCCAGGGATAGCTTAGGCCAACAGGCTGGTACATGACATTACCACCACAAGAACATGGCTGTCAACAATATACCTGTGATAACTTGGCTGCCAACATGCTGGCAACAATATACCTACAAAAGCATTTAGCCTAGGCTAATTAATGGAGGCAAGTTATAGGGACAATGTAGCTGTCAACAGGCAATGTATAAATGCATGCAAGCTACGTGTAGCTGGTAATAGGCTGGCGATAATTATGTCTGGGTGCCAACCCCGACATTTTGTTTTTCCAAGAATTCTTTTTTTCTTTCTTTCTTCTTTACAGCCAGATTTGTCCGGAGTTCTTCCCGGACCCTACTATTCCAAAAACCACCAAACTTGCCACAGTGACTGACCTGCCAGTGAAATTAGGCATCCGACTTGGAATAGTCATGTTTAAAAATATGCAAATTAGGGGCACTTAAATTTTTTAAAGCTCCATCTCTTCCAAACTAGTGCAGATAGACACAAAGTTCTAACTTACACATATAGGTTTGAGACAACTGGCAAATCCAATAGCACACAAACAAAACTTGGGGGAATTTTAATGCATGCTAAATTCACCAAATTTCTCCCCAATCCACATGATGCAGGCTTTCAACTGCCTCCTGTATGACCTATTGCTTGACCTCTATGGTGACAGGCAACCATTTTGCATTCATAATTAATTAGCTTGAACCTGTCTCACAGCTTTCTGTCCATGCATGCTGACTGTACGCTTTGGAAGGTTTGGGTCTTCTAGCAAATAAATTGTGGTGTGGGGTGGGGGTGGGGACTCCCAACAACTGTGTAATGAGGCTCTCAATAAAATACAGAGTACATGTATCTCTTTCTGCTCATGCAGGAACAGATTGACTCCATGCTGCCATATGTACCAGGCAGGCTTTTGCTTCCACTAGTGTCCTAGCAGGCCTGTTTTTGCCTGAGGCAATGTCAGTCTGCTGAGCTCAGTCCCAAGGGAACTCACAGCTCTGTACTTCTAGGCACAACAAGCCTCAGTGTACCCTCTGTTAAAAACAGACAACATGCAGAGCTGAGTCAGCCAGACCAAAGAAGTGCAAATATTTGTGTCATCTCTGTGGACACTTGCCTGTCTTTGTTTTCCTGTAACCAGTGAGATGAAGTCTGTTCTTCATAGCTAATACTGAGACAGTACAGTTTTGTCTTGGTTCACAGGTACATGTTTATGTAGTTTCTTGACAGCTTCTGTTAAAATTTGTTTATGTAATAAAGGAAAAAAGACAGTTTTGTATTGCATGTATACACATTCCTCTAAATTATAATGTGTGTGTACACTGCACATGCTGCTCACTGTAGAGAGGTTTCACTGTACAGTGGTACTTGCAATTTAAGACCACCCCAAATCAATGAATGCCAGACAAAAGTGGTCACATATGACCAGTAGTCTTTCATCTCAGATCAATTAACAAAGAAATAAAAGGCCAGTTTCTTTCTTTTTTTCTTTATGACCAGGTTGGTCCAGAGTTTTTTTTCAGACACCATTTCTCGAAAAAACGCCAAACTTGTCATGGTGACTGACATAAAGAGTGAAATTGTGCATCCCATTTGGAACAGTCATGATGTTTAAAATTATGCAAATTTTTAGAGGCAACAAAAATTTTAAATGCGCCATATCTTCCAAGCTATTGCAGATGGTCTCAAAATTTCAATGTGCATATATACCTTTGTGACACTTGCCACTATAATGGACAGTGTAGTTGTAGAATTCAAAATTATGCTAATAAGGGGCATTGACTTCAATTTGTAGGTTTGTGGTAAAGCCGCATCCAATGAACAATAAACCAAAGTTCTTCTAGGCTTATAATTCATGCAAATTAGGCAAATACACAAAATTTAAATGTTGAATAGCTTCAAAACTATTATAGATAGTAGTTTCATTCAAACATCACTTTATAAGTTTGGGACATGGCCACTTCCCTTGAACCAAGAACCAAAGCTGAGCATTTTAATTTATAAAAATGAGGCTTATACACAAAATTTAGATTATGTTGAACAATGGCAAAGTGTATATTTCAAACTGTTCTCATTTTGAAGGCACCTAAACAGATTTGCTGTGAAACAAATATTCTTTTCCAGTTTTCACTTGATTTGGTGGCTGTCTATAGGCTGGCAGCCTTAGTTTGACAAGTTTGACAAGTTTTATTCGGCAGTCCATATCAGATAAAATCTGTTTACAGATGGAAGCCCTGAAATAATATACAAATCCATTGGATTGAGATATAAATAAGTATAAAAAATACAAGTGAAGAATCATTGACATGGGTGAAAAGAAAGAATTTATTATCAAGTCCAAGAAGACCAGCTTCTTTTTCTTGTTATTATGAATCAATAAGACCAGAAAATGACTTTTCACCCATGTGACATATAAAATTATGATATCATAATGAAATGTGTGGTGACATCATGATCATGTGGCGAAGATAGAATAAATTACTTAAAACCTATCAATTGTACTAAAAATGTGTGGAATCAAGTTCTTCCTGAAGCTGTATGAAGAACGCGCGTCATAGACATGCTGGGGGCGCGGTCTCTATGAAGTCTGCCACTACTTGCTGATCTCATGTTATGGGTGTGAATTTGGAATACAGGAGTAAAGATATTTGACAGGTATGGTGGGACTTGATTATTGACTATTTTCCAAAGGAATATGCCAAGATTAAAATTGAGTCTTTGATTTATACTCATCCATTTGAAAGTGTCCAGCATGTTCGCGGTGTGCGTTCTGGGGTGACAATCAAGAGTTATTCTCATTGCTGTGTTCTGAATGCGCTGCAGTCTTATCAAGTCAGATTTTCTAAGACTGGTGCTCCAAACAGTACTGCAATAATTGATGTGTGGGAGAATGAGGGTATTGTGCAGAGTTAGTTTAGAGTCAAGGGGCAAATATTTGGATGCTCTGAAGAAGACGCCAGTGGCCTTTCTGAGTTTAGATAGTACTGATTCAAGATGAGTATGAAAATTTATTTTTGAGTCCAAAATAACACCAAGGTATTTACAGCTAGATACTTGAGAGATGCTTTGATTGTCCAACGATACATTAAGTTCAACGTCTTGAAGGGATTGATGTTTAGACTTGGAGCTAATTAGTATACTGTTGGTTTTGCCAATATGCTGGCTGAGCTTGTTAGAACTAAGTCATTCAGCCACATGATGCAAATCAGTCTTCAGGGCTTCAGACACAGAGTCAATGGATGAACCAGCAAAACAGAATTGTGTATCATCAGCATAGATGTCGACAGTGGCATGTTCAAAGCATACTCCGATGTCATTAATAAATAAAATGAAGTGGCCCAAGAATAGATCCCTGCATGGGGCACGCTGGTTTGGATTAAGCGGGGATTGGATTGATTTCCATTAATACAGGCAATTTGAAATCTGTTATTTAGATAGTTTCGAAACCATAAAAGGGGGATATCTCTGAAGCCATAATATTCAAGTATATTTAATAGAATTTCTTGATCAACGGCGTCAAATGCTTTTTTCAGCTCCAATGCAACAAGTCCAACACCATTTCCTTTTCCAATTTCGGTAAAAGCATCTTCGGTAAACTTATGTAGACTAGTCTGGGTCGAATGGTTTGATCTAAAGCCAGATTGTTCAATACATAGAATGTTGTGTTTAGTACAAAATTCATAGACTTGTCTATGGACAATGCCTTCTAATATTTTAGAGATAACTGGAAGAATTGAAATTGGTCTGTAGTTACCAGGATCGGTAACATATTTTTACAGCAAGATTTGATGTCCAATTTCAGCCTATTGGCAGCCACGTATTAATATCCTGTTGACAGTCTGACCCTGTTACCAGTCTATTGGCAGCCTGTTGACTAGCCCCAAGGGACCTCCCCGCGCTCTGTAACTGTAAGCTTGCGGTAAGAGCAAGCTTACACTTGTTTACAGAGCGTGGGGAGGTCCGTTGGAGCTACCTGTTGACATGCAGCCTCACCAAGTGGTTGCCAATAGGCTGTCACCAGACTGGCAATACTATTCAGAGCAGCATCAGTGTGATATGTTCAAAAAAATTCCTTCAAATCCAATAGTAAAACCAGCCAAGTGGAGGAGACGAGTCAGCAGACTGGCCTCGTTCCCGCGGCGGATCACTCCGAGTGCTTGCACGAGGAGTGATCCGCCGCGGGAACGAGGCCAGTCTGCTGACGAGTCTCCTGCACGCGGCTGGTTTTACTTTTATCCAGTAATTATAGCTGTAATCTTATTTTCATCGTTAAATAGAAAAAAGACAATTAAAAACAGTTTCAACGTTTATTTCATCAAACAAGGCTTTGCAAAGCTTTGCGTATGAATAACTGTAACGCAGGGTCCAGTAATTGGGTCCTTTGAATACTACATGCTTGACGTGCGCCAACTACAAGAATTTAGAAGGAAAGTAGTTCTCAGTGACCTTTGCACTGTGGTGATATGGACAGGGTTATCACCCAGTCTGTATCTTCCACCTTTTCTGGATGATACAGCTATAATTACTGGATAAAAATGCAAACACACCGGAATTTTCGTGCTATGCTTTCAGTGCGGCTTGATTGGAGGCGACGAAATTCTTCACGTTTTTTACTGTTGACTGCTGAATCTACAGTTTTCACAAAATTAAAATCAGACAGCCATTCCCATTTGAAGCTACGAAGTCTTTCGTCAGTAGATAAGTCCGGCAGGTATGTCTTCAGCACAGTTTCGCCATCAGGCAACAGATCACCAGTGAAAGCGTCCTTGATCATGTCGTCCAAACTATCATAAAGTTCTGGGATTTTGCTGTTCGTCGGTGGGTGTAACTGCACATCGCAGTATTCCGTAATGAACTTGTGTACAGTGGTCCACTGTAGTGAATTAAATCTATGTGCCGCAAATACTAATTTTTTGTTTGAGGAATCCGACAGAGAACTTGCCTTCGATTCTGCACGAGAGCTATGTTGTTTTGATTCTGGTTCGGGGTGCTGTGAATCCGCCATCTTGTGTTGCTACATGAACAACTTGAAAACCCGTCAGTCAAGCATGTTCTTCAAAAATCTCTGGCCTCATCATGTATCTGAACTCACATGGACTCTTATGATTCTCAACATGTTTTTGTCATTGGGTAGGTCAAAACACACACAAACACACACAGAAAAAAGTGTGAAAATCAGTTTTAGCCGGCGCACAAGAGATCTTGTACTCCGCGCTGCTTCTGTTCCGAATCACGCTTCCCGTTTCAACGGGTTCGTAATTCATAGCAGCCCTACCGCGATCATGCTTTCACCCTTTTCAAAATGGAACCAAAAGTCGAGGTGCCAGTTGTTTACGGTGTAACAAAAGCAACATTTCTGAAGACAATTTATCCAAAGGTAATTTGTGTATATGTTTTTATTGCACAATGTTTGTTGTCGTGTTTTTCAAGCGTATTTATGACAACTACATTTGAAAAAAAGCTAATTTGAAAGGAAAAGCGTGTCGTGAGCGATGATGGAGAAGTCAACTGGGAAGTGACCATGTTGTTAAGTAACGGTATACCCGTATATCTAGTACAAAAACTAAAGCAAATACATACTAGTTCCTGTTTACCCCCATAAAGTATACATTTCCGAACAGTAAAGTTCCCAGGGAATCAAGTGACACAGTTGTCAATCACAATTATTATAGGGAGCATCAGCGAGCACTTACCATTGCCATTGGCATTAACACACATTCTGACATTGTCCACCTGTTGTGTGTTAATGGTAAGAGCTCGCTGACTTTCGGCTATGTCATGTATTCGCATGTCTACGACGTAGACATGTGAATACATGACATAACTGAACGTTTAATCATCCAAACAGAAGACAACTCAGAATCCAGACTCCAGTCCATGCATTTGATTTTTCTTAGGTCACCCGCTACGGCGCTACTTTGCATGCTCCCAAGGACAGCATCATTGCCTTTCCTATGCATCCCGGGAACTTTCCACAGTTTTATTTACACTAAGCTGGGCCTGGCAAACACGCTTCTGTTCTGTTCTGTTCTGGGATTGGAAATAGGTTTCCACGGAATAGAAAAATGTTACAGCTGTTAGAATAGCCTAAATTAAACATCACAAAGTATTAATACTTGTTGCCTCTTACCTTAATAATGTCTGCAGACAGGGCAGTGACCAGGTCATTTCAGGAGGCCTTCCAGATCACGAGTGACACTATATCCTTTGGGAGCCCAAAAGGCCATGTTGCCAATGCCAGCTCAGATTTGGTGGTGTCGCGCAAGATTCCAATGATCACTCTCCGTACCCACTACATCTCTGTCACAGGTTACAACACTATTTCAATGGGGATATAGAGATCTTGGGCACAGTACATGTACTTAAGTTTGTGGAACAGTGTCTGACAAAAAAAAAGGCTATACGACAGATGGGTTTGTTCAGCTGCTCAAAGGTAGTATGGCATCCCCCCCCCCCCCCCGGACTGGCCTAATGGCTGTTAGAGGGACCTAATGACTAGGTGTTGCTGCCTGATCCACAAATGTCATTATTTATACTTTCTAATTCTGATGCTTGCAGCTTAGGCTATGCCAACTACATATTATTAATAATAATCCTGTGGCTTTCTGCTTATTTGCCACGGTCCTGTATCATAGCTGATACAGGCGGCTGGAAAAAAAAAAAAAAAAAAACAATTTAAGAAAAAATAATTTCCTTCTGACCCTATCCCCACATTACATCAAAACGTTCCTGACAATATTTTACTTGAAATAAAGACCATAAAGTCTGGACATGAATGGACAAATTTGAAATAAATTAGCCATGGCAACTAGCTCTGTATAATACAATTTGCGATGTCAAGGACAACATATGAACAGACTGATCATTTTAGGCTCATCCAAAATAGTCATTTTTTGATGTATGGAAATTGCAGTATTACTGTGCTCTCTCTTTTGAAAACAATTCAAATTGATTGTACATACAATATTTTACAACAGAGATGCTACTGGTATGGTATGTACGGTCAAGTCAGCAGCTATGTTCATAACTGCCAATCAATGCCTATAGCTAGTTTCTAAGGGCAATTATCATCGACAACATGCTGAAATGTGTCAATTGACAGCTTCTCGACCTGCAGAGACTATCGCAATTGATTTCACCACTCTGGAAAAGGCAGGGAATATTGAACATGTACTGGTGACAACTGACATATTCTCAAAATACACGCCAGCGGTGCCTTGCAGAAATCAATTGGCCAAAGTAGTAGCGAAAGCTCCACTAGACTAATGTTTTTTTTTGTACTAGGTATTCCATCTAGGATCCATTTGGACTGTGGTAAATCTTTTGAGAATAAAGTTATCTCCGAGTTGTGCAAGTTACATGGAATACAAAAGTCACAAACTTCCGGGTACCATCCACAGGGCAATGCCCAATGTGAACGCCTCAATCGATCTATGCACGATCTATTGAAAGCACTGAGTGAAGAGAAGAAAGCTCACTGGCCTAAATATTTAGGTGAGCTTACGTACTATTATCATTGTACACCTCACACTTCAACAGGGTTTGCACCCTATCATATTCTCTTTGGGACACCGCCTGTTATTCCACTTGACAACTATCTGTCAGGAATAACCAACAAAGAAGGCAACAGCTTTGAAACTTATTGGGTTCACCAACATGCAGATCGACTAGCTTCTGTATTCGAAAAGGCCAATAGCCGTCTCAGACAGCAAGAAGCTGTACATCATCTGCATCATAGTACCAAGGTAAATACACCTGTGTATGAACCTGGTACTCCTGTGTTGTTACAGAATCATCCTACAGGGAGGCATAAAATTGCTAATGCACGGAAGCCTGATGTATATATCATACAGAGGCGTATTAGTGATACAAATGCTTATATGGTCAAACCCAGAGATTTCAAAGAAAGTGAACAGTCAGTTAACAGTGACAATTTATTAGCACTGTTTAATACTGGTGAGGAATGTGTACGTCCAACTCACTCAACAAGCTACAAGAAACAAACAAGACAGGATGCTGTTTCCCCATTGCTTGTTACCAGACCTGATCTAAAGGGATCTGATGACGAAAGTACCAGCTCAGATTCAAGTCATGACAGAGTGTTGGTATTCGAGCGTAGTGAATCGGACATTGTACAATCTTCAGATCTATCTCACAGCGAAATCCTAACACAGGGACCAGGGCAACAAGTGCAAAGAAATATATCTCCAGTGGTAACGGAACAACCACTCGTAGTCGTGCAGCAGGTAAATCCCACTGCCCAGCAGCGAGAGGGACCTGTGGCTCCTGATCCGACTAATGCTGAACTCTGTCGTTCCAACCGAAGTACAGCTGGACAGCATTCCAATCCCCATCATTTGCCGCATTCTGCTGTGTCCTCTATAGCAAAATATCAGCCTATTTATGAAAATAAGGGTGACAATAGTAAGGGCGCACGGGGAGACATTTGATTTTCTGTTGGAAAATCAGCCTGTTCTAGTTAAAATTTGTGAATGTGTAGATTAAAGTTTTATTGGAATATAATAAGGTACACACATTATAACAAAGTCACTGCAAACAGGGAGGTGGATTAACTCACCTCCAACAAACCTGGGAAATTGAGTCGTGACGGACAGTCACTATAAAAAGGTAACAGAATTTCTTCTACATTCACTGTGGTGAAGGTCAACATGGTCATATCAAGACCTTGGTGACCTGGGTCAACATTTATTGTATATGTGAATGTCAAAGTGATGAATAATGATCTCTTTGGTCTCATTTAGAGAATGCTTAAACTGCGTTTTTATTTCTTGCAGAGAGAGCCAGTGTTGCTGCGTGGGTTAGACATAGGCCCTTGTGTTGACAAATGGTCAGTTGAATACCTGGCAAGCACCTGTGGGCCTAAGTCAGTTAAAATCCATGTCAGTCCAAATTGCTGCATGGATTTCATCAACAAGAACTTCGCATACAGGTAGCACTGCACAATTCTATGCAGTTTACATAAGCCCCAGTGCAATGACCTCCAGAGCATGTAGAAATTATCTTTTTAATGTCCCATTTTAGATTCATAATTCTATGCTTACAAAAGACATGCCCCTCTTAAGGTGACCCTTTGCCAATGCTGTGCTGTACTTCTGCCTTGTCTAGTAAACCAATCAGGAGAGATATTTTTGTGGTATCTTTTAGCTGTACAAGAACACTTCCCCACAAATTGATCTAAACCTACAGATATTTGTTGCCAAATTGGCAAAGACAGACAGACACACAGAAAAAAACCTTGAAAATTTGATATAGCCTTCAGTAATTCTTGTGGAAATGAAATGTGAATACATGTACATGTATACAAATTCTTTCAGCATAATCTGATACCTAATTGTTTGTGGCTAATTGGAAATCATCCCCCACTACAAACTTCACAAATATCCCATGGACCCTACAAGTGAAAATTATGCAATTGTATTTAGCAGGCAACATTCACAATACATGTACTTTGAATTCCTCTTTAGTCAGAATAGGGGTTAAAATTTTTGTTAGAATGCCTTGTGTTGTAGATTATTTAACATTGATGGCTAATACTACTACATATTCAGCTGGAGAATTTTTACCACTTTATGCCAATTTAGGTTGAAATGATTACAAGTGATATTCTGTTAACATTTTGAATTAGTCCTATTGACATGGGAAACAATGTTAAACATATCAACTGGAGGTAAAAAAAAAAAACAAACTTGCAGCTCATGTAGCCAGGAGAGCCAAATTTCTCTCAATAATTCTTTTTTTTTTTTTTTTTTAGTTCACTTTGCTTATTTCAAATACAGTGGTACCTCATTAATCCGAACACTTTTGTACCCCAGTGAACTGTTCAGATTAATGAAATATGTGGAATACTGAATCACTATTACTTGAAATGAACAATTCTGTTCCAGGAGAAATGTTCAGATTAATGAAACATACGGATTAATGAGGTTCTACTGCAGTTCTCTTTGACCACATTAAAAATCCAGTCTTTTCCTTTGCCAAGAACTCTCCTGTTTGATGAGTTTGTCAAAAGAGCAGCAGAAGAGCGGCATGAAAAATACTTCATCTCAGAGGTAAGTGTACTTTGAATGGCCAACAACAGACAAGTATATACGAACCTGTGGACAGGTTGTCTTGAACCCATTGTACACTTGTCACCACAGATGCCTTGCTCATTTAAAAATGTTGATTTCAAATTCTACATAAAAAGACCTTTTTGTGGAGTATCAATGTTTGTAATTCTAGAGATGGAAAGTCCAGGTAAACAGCTTTCCATGTGGCATACTCGAAGCCAATGCACCCTAAATAATAAAAAAATCAAAGCTGGCAAGAATTTAATGTTTATTGATTAATCATTTTAACACTAAAGAGCAGTACCAGCTGATGCTCCAAATACCTTCATGTGCCCATTTAAAAAAAAAAAAAATCTGAACATCTCATGTGAATATTTTTGCAGGATGAAAAGTACTACCTGCGTTGCCTAGGTGATGACCCTCGTAAGGATATTGCTGACATAAAAAAACAGTTCCCTCAGTTAGCACCAGATATTCATCTCCCAGAGTTTTATGAGGCAGACCGATTTTTTTCCAGTGTGTTCAGAATTGGTTCTGCTGGCATTCAACTGTGGACACATTATGATGTGAGTTATCTTGAAGAACACTTAAATATACAACACGATGACAGTGATTTTAATAGGGCTGACATTTTCTGCTATGTACAGTCTAAGTTCATTTATAAAGTGCTGCAAACAACATATTTTTAAAACATCATAAAGATTCACTCTACAGCACTAATAGCTACAATGTTTATACATCACTGTGGCAGTGCCTTTTAGTTACAATGTTTATACATCACTGTGGCAGTGCCTTTTAGTTACAATGTTTATACATCACTGTGGCAGTGCCTTTTAGTTACAATGTTTATACAGTAAATATGAAAGTGAACCTAAGATACTTTCATTCTTTGAAATAACTGTTAATTAAATTGCATAAATTTAAAGAGGTACCGAATTTATGGCAAACTATAGAACTTTGACCAGTCAGGTAAAATTTTTGAAGTATTTAAAAAAATGTTGGTCTACCTGAGATGGAAGTGTTTGAAGAAACAATGTCGCATCAAAGGAGGACAACCATGAACAATGATAAACAAATGCCTGTGATATATTTGTACCATTTATTGTGTAATATAGTGTTGTGATATTAGAAACATAGAGGCAAGGAACCTCCAGTGTAGGCTCCTTGATAGAGGTACACACAAGTCTCATATTCTGAAAACTTTGGGAAGTGCCATGGGTGGATACAGTTGCTATGGTTACAGGTGATGGACAACCTATTGGTGCAGGTGCTAGGCAACAAGAGAGTTGTGTTGTTCAGTCCCAAAGATACCCTTCATCTGTACCTTAATGGTGAGTTGGTCTACCCTCAAATGCAGCAGGCTTTTTCTGGTAGTATTTACATTTAGTGTCTCTTAAGTGTTGAAAGAACAGAAAAGGTTTTGACATTTGTTTTTCTATGATTGCAATAGGCTGATTAGTGATGTGTCATTGTTTTGGAAGGCAACTGAAATATAGCCATGCCTAATTACGTGTAGCGCCTCCCACTAATAGACAAAACAGAAAGGTTCTTAAATAACGAGCTAAAAACTTGTGCAAATCAAATGTCAACTACACTTTGACCTTTGATATTGATAGAAATTTATGATTAATGCAGATATAAGAATTGGACTTCTTTTTCATTGCATTCATTGGCACTGTGTTTGCACTTTTTGACACACATCATTTTAACATGACATAATGAAAAATGCCTATCGAAAAGTGCAAAGACTGACCAATGAATGCAGTAGCAGGACATTCAGTTCTTAATGATCCATGTTCTGATTTAGTTCTAACTACTGTGACTGCTTGTGCTGCAGTCCAATAGTCTTCTATTTTAATGCATCTGCAATGAATATAAAACATATTTGGAGGAACCATTCTCATTTGGATCAAGTTTAAATGTTGTTCTAGATATTAAGCATGCACATGTACAGTTGTATACTAACTCTTCCCCCCTTTAAACCTGCCAAAATCAGTTGGTGGTCAAATGTCATCTGCTTCAGTGTTTTCAACCAATTTCAACAGTAATGAAAAAAAAAGACTGTGAATTGTAGATCAGACCAATCAAGATCACATGCCCCAGGTCAACAGCTTCCTTTGGCATTTGTTGGGCATATGTCCAATCCATACACAGGAAAGCTGTTGACTCAGTCTTGTTTCAAGGGAGAAAGGGTGAAGCACAAGTTTTCTCAGGTATTTATGTTCCTTGTTTTTTCTCCATTGATGCCATTTTAAAAAAAAAAGAAGAAGAAAGACAAGTATGTCAAACACAGGACAATCATTCCACCCAGATTGGTGCTTTAGTCAAAATAAAGTCTGTGCTCAAGTCTTCATTTTCAATCAATTTTGGAAAATATACGATCAGCATAATCAATGCCTGTACAGGAGCAGTTTCATGTCCATTATTAGCATCTGGAGCTGTCAGTGTGTTTCCATCAAGTAACCAACAAGCACAAATGGAACCGGAGGGATAAACTCAGATATCTCTTCTCATTGGTCTGTCATTGCCAACAGGAAGTGGTTGTCATGCAGTAGGTTGCCATGTGCTGCTGGCTCTATCTTGAAGTGTTAGGTAAAATATGCTAAAACACCAATACAGGTAAAGTCATGCTTATCACTATGTCATTGTATTATGTAATGTCATCATGAAAGGGTTTCTGCTATTTTTAGCATTGGTACAGATAAACCTTCAAGAATTGCATGAGTACATTGTTGATAATCACTGTTACAATCCACAGAACATATCATAAGATCTGTAACTACACTGCAGGTGACAAGTCACAGGTACTGGACATAGACAAGCCTGATTTACAGAAGTATCCAAAGTTTGCCAAGGCAACCAAATATGAGTGTTTGATGCAGCCTGGAGATGTTCTTTTTATTCCAGGTCAGATTTATTCACTTTTTAGAAGGATAAACTGATTTAATTATACCCCACTTTAATTAAGCCTCTGAATTCTAAATGTTGTGCAGTTCTGCGTCAGTGTATGAGCAATTTATGAGCAATTTGTACAAAAAGAGGACAGCAAAAGAATACTTGGCTGCATCCGCTGTCCAAAAAGGGTCATAGTTGCCTATTAGTGCTGCTCTCTAGTGTTAAAGTGGCTCGTAAATTTAAATGTGTTTATAAAATTCAACAAATGCCAGGGAAAATGATTTAAGCTTTCCTTGCAAGGAAACTGGTACAGCTTAAATCATTTTAGAGAAATCAATCAGCATATATTCCCTCCTCCCCCCACCAGAAAAAAGTATGGCGGTGAAGGACAAATAAAATGTACAAATTGTTGAAATAACAAATTGCCTTTTGATGTCAGTACTTTTTGTTAGAAGGTCAGTTCCATCTCTTTTTCAAGTGAATGATTGCAATTGTACCTCCTGGGTAAGTCCTAGAGAGACCTCCCTGTGGCCAGCATTGGTCACATAGAGCTGGTGGTGGTCTAAATGCAGGACCTCATAAAAGCACAAAAAAAGGAAAGAAAAAAATTAGCACAAGAGATAAAGGGTGATCCTAAAAGACGGGTCATATCTCAAAGGAGGGACTGCTGATGTTTTGTATGGGAGATAATCTTAAATACAGGTACAACAATAAAGACATAGCCTCCAGTGTCATGGAAGGGTGCTCTCTGTCTCTGTCTCTCTCTCTCTTTGTATAATTATATAATATAAGGGCTGCTGGTACCATTGGCCAAATGCTAATGTTTCATTCATTTGGCTAAAGAAATTTACAATTGGATATTTATTTTAACATGAATTATGTCAGAGTTAGGTTACGTTCTGCAGTCATTATGGTAGTATTTCCTGATTTGGCTACAAATTTTGAAGGCTTAGATCCCTCCTTATATATGTGTATATATATATATATATATATATATATATATATATATATATACATACATATATATATATACATACATATATAATATACATATATATATATATGCAGCCTGTTACAGGAGGTGGAGAGGTCTTTATGGCAGATACTTGAGAAATTTGTAGGCTGGCACAGTGAAAATAAACAAGCGTGTATTGTTGTACGTAGCTGGTATATCACATTTCGAATTTAAGCCTAAGGGATTGTTGCCTGTGAAGCCTTGTGATTGAGAGAGAGAGAGAGATGAGAGAGAGAGAGATGAGAGAGAGAGAGAGAGAGAGAGAGAGAGAGAGAGAGAGAGAGAGATGAGAGAGAGAGAGAGAGAGAGAGAGAGAGAGAGAGAGGAGAGAGAGAGAGAGAGAGAGAGAGAGAGAGAGAGAGAGAGAGAGAGAGAGAGAGAGAGAGAGAGAGAGAGAGAGAGAGAGAGAGTTATGTACATGGGAATTGACTGAAGCGATACACTGACAGCTTTACGTTCCAAAAGTAAGGTGAAGGGGGAGGATGGGAAAAAGTATTTCTATGCAGTGTGTCCTGGATTGAACCCATTTTGAGCTCAACTGACCTGTCAATCAGCTGAGCTTATGGGATGGTTTGTCATTTGTCATCCCTCCGTAATAGAAAAGGTCAGAATTAGCTCTAAAGTGTGTATTCTCCCCAATACACAACTGAATACACAAAAATTTGGAGGGTTAGAGCTTTGTATTCCCATTGGTTTGCATATTAAAGTAACCTTAAATAATCTGGTCACTTTAGTAGCTGTGGTTATATGATTTTTATGAGGTATTAATTTACACATCTAGATTTATTATGCAAAATTTGGTGTCTTTATGTGTAGTTGATTTTAAGTTATTAAGTTGCAGATTACAATGTAAAGTAATGGGAATATACAACCCTAGCCCTCCAGTGACTGCAGTGCCCTCTTTCAGGCAGGGCTAGAACCTTCTGTTCTTGTCCTTGCCTATTGTTATTGGTCAAACTTGGTGAAAATCTATCTTGGGTAGATCTGTGTCAATTGTGTTCAAATGCACATGCTTCATTAATTTTTTTATCTTTATGAGGTTTTTTTGTTGATTTTTTGTCAAGGTCTTATTGGATACTTTTCAAACTTGGTGAGAATCTACCAGGACTCAATATGCATTATGTTTGTTCACTACATGGTGTTGTTGGTATTTCCTGATGTTTAATAAATTATTGAAATTAGGAATTATTGGTATTAGTACATGTTAGCATTGTTACATTTGGAATAACAGCAACTGTGACATGTTAGCTTATATCTTATTAATGGTGGATCCGCTGCCAGTGCTAACCATTTAACGCTTATAGGAAAGCATGTATGGGGTTTCCTTTGGCCTTGAGTAATTTTGACAGGTGAAACCAACATATTGGCTTTAATATATCTTGGTAATAGTAGATCCTGTCCCCTTTCATTTAAAAATGATGAATCCAGAACTGTGTGAGGAAGACTGATATTGCAAACAGTGATGATGTCGCAACAGAAAGCTGATTTTGATATTATTTCAGAGGTCACAGAACCATTTCAGTCTGTGAATGAAAGGTCTGTCGAGCACATGGCTGTCACATTCCTCTAGATTTTTTTAAATGTGGGGAGCTTAAGAAAGCTGTGAACAGGTACTTTTGAATATACAGTAATTTCGCTCATACAACATGTACACAGCTGTCCTGAGCAGAGGTCAATTCTTCTAAATGGCCACCTCTGCATTCAGCAAGTGTGTGGTATTTATGTTATCTATTGCAACCCTTCAGATGAGGCTGTACAAGTGTATTTCTGGTGTGGCTTTATAATAGGGGGAGCACTGTATGGGTTCCATGCTTTGAAATATATGTTTGTGGGTGTTTTATATGCATATTTATTTGAAAAATTAACTTTGGCAGTTATGGTTTTTGTTGCAGCATTATGGTTTCACAATGTGACCTCCCTGGACTTTGGAGTGGCAGTTAATGTGTTCTGGAGGCATTTAGACTCGGATTGCTATGACCAGAAGGACCCCTATGGTAACAAGGATCCTGTGGCTGTCACTCGGGCCATGCAGATCTTGGATCGAGCTCTGAAATCTCTTGAAGAGCTTCCCGTGGACTATAGAGATTTTTACGCTCGTAGAATGGTGGCAAGAATTCAAGCCAAACAATACAGTCATGATCCTGCAGGCTCCTGATATCATTTGTGACACAAAATAACATTTGATATGTAGTTATGTGTTCCTGCCCTTGAGTTTCAAACCTGATGTGTCATTGAATGTTGATAGCCTTGACCCTAAAAGTCGCATAATCCTGGGCTTGGGGAACTGGTGAGCAGGCATATCCCACATTGCATGATATTTCCTTTAGACAAAAAAAAAAAAAGAAAAAGAAAAGTGTAATCAGTTATTTTTAAAGTGAAATAAGTAGGATGATTAAATTTTTTCCAGAGTAAGAAAATAAAAATAAGGTGATGACATATTAATATCCAGAGTATTTTATGTGGAATAGTTGTATATAACTACAAACAAATTGCAGATGATGATGATGATGATGACCATGACAACAACAAATAACATAATATTCATCTTGCATGCCCAACCCCATCTGAGATAAATCAAAATTGGAACATACTATCATACTTAGCGTAACAGATTTATATTTTGTCAGGAATGTTACACTAAAAAGAGGAAACTTTCCATTGATTTGTTCTTGTCTGATTTTCTTACCCACACTGCACCTCCGTGTGTAATAGGAGAAAGAATTATATTCCTCCAAGTAGAATTGCCAAACGTGACTCTCTTTACATTTTCGTGGGATAATGATATGCTGCATAAATAACCTCGAAGGCGAGATGCCTTTGGAACAATTAATTCCTTTACATGTGCCGAGTCTTTCAACAAATTTGAAAACGTGATGCCTGAATACTTCTATGTTTTACATTCCGAAATATAGTTATCACCAAGAATCCATCTTTTGATCCGTCAATTTTTTTTCCAACAACCATGACTTTTGATTTATTACTGTTAAACGACGTTCAATTTTTCAACAAAAACATGTGCTACATTCAGCATAAGTATTTATTGGTCCTCCATTTCTGCTATTTATGCAATACCATCAGCGCCCAGAACAATGGAAATACAACCATTTTCATAAGGTACACCAAGATTCCTTTCTGCCAACATTTGAACCAAATCTAACATTACCATGGAAAACAAAGTTGGGTGAGAGAACACACCCTTGTTTCACTTCATTAAGCGTCTCAAACCAAAAACTTATGAAAGTACCCAAAATAACTTGTATTTTTGACTTTATTTTACAAATTTTTAGTCAATGGAATGTCTTTTTCCCATAATAATATAAACAGGTTTTGCCTGTTTATGGTTTAAAAAGCTTTTGATATACCCAGAAAGGATAGCCAGGTTTTCAATTTCTTATGTCTCCTGAACCTTATGCACCTTGTAGACCGAAATTTCAGCCTACACATACATAATTTGTGTATGATTAACACAGTAAAGGCTAAACAGCACGAAATATATTGTTATGGTATGTCGTGGTCTAATAATTCAGCTAGTATGTTCCCGTTTTATGCTCTGAGGAGTGGGTAAATACCAGCAGGTGGCAAATGACCTTGAAACAGGGTCAAAGGTCAGGTACTTTTTATCTTTGTCAAACATGGTGCATATAGCTTTGCATGCCCAAGGCTGTTTATCAGAGTCATAATTATGATATACATGTGTATGACATGCAACTGGTGCAATAATATACATGTATATCAAAATATAGCTAAGGACCTCTACCTTTATTATCTAGTCTTATCTCCTGAATGTATTTATTGGGAAAACTAAAAGCCATAAATGAAAAATTTCTTCGAAAATACGAATTTTTTGTTCAAAAATTATATTGTAGCCATTTTGAATGCCAAATATATATGCTAATTAGGTTGCATAATGTTGAAAACTAATGAGTTATATAAATGATAATGTTGCTTGTAGTATGAGGATTGCAAAAATATATATGTTTTAAGTCCATCCAGTTGTCAAATCATAATTAACATATACATATGCCAAATGGATATGTGTAACCATGGTAACCTCCCAGGATCCCAGGGTTCAAAAGGTTAAACTGCAAATTCCCTTTAAAGCAAACACTTGGTCTTCCAATCTTCTCTGTCTTATGTATGGACCTAACAACTCACCAAGTACTTTTTCATGCTCCAAGAAGTTCATTAATTGGCTTTTAACGAATGAGGTGAAGACCTTACAAATGTTCAAAGTGCATTATCTCGACTTATTGATATTATGTCTGTTTTGCCAAGCCCACAGAAAGTCTGGTTTTGGAATGAAGCAGACGAAACAGACTTTTTTAAACTTTATAGAAAACATATTATATATGAATTTGTATGGGATGGGTCGAATAAGGATAAAATTAAAAGAAATATACTTATACAATCTTGTGAAAATGGAGGACTTAAGATGACTCATATTTTATCACATAATTTGGCATTAAAGTTATGTTGGGGGAAAAGGTTGGTTCAGTCAGGTGTTGACAGAAAATGGAAAAAGTTAATGGGTGATAATATATGGAAGTGTAATATAGGAAAAAGATGTAGATTGTGTATTTGACAAAGTTCACAGTACTTTCTGGAAAGAAATTATGAAAATATGGTGTGATTTTCATACTTCCTGTCCTAATGCTGGTGCGAGAGTTAAAAAACAAATTATTTGGTACAATTCTTTTATAAGGATAGAAGACAACCAATTTTCTTGAAGAAATGGCATGAAAGTGGGGTTCACACAATAGCTGATTTGTTAAAGGAAGATGCATCATTTCTGGACTTCGAGCAATTCTGTAGAAAGTATCCAAATGTAAAAACTTTAAAATAAAAAAAATTTCAAGGTCTTTTACATGCTATACCAAACGACTGGAAACAACAAGTTCTGCAACCTAATTCCGGATGTTATCAACAAAGTGAAAATTCAAAGTATTTGATTAAGAAAGATTTTGAAACAGAAAAATTGTCCAAGATGTTTTATTTAAATTTGCTAGGGAAACTACCAAGGCCAGAAAGTCTCCTGCAAAAAAGGATGGATGGAAGATTTAATAATTAATCTTGAGGATAAGTATCAACAAAATTATATTTTGCAGATTTATACATGTAAATGTTCTATATATCATCAAATATAAGAGTCTTTCAGTATAAGTTTTTACAGCAAATTATATTTACAAACAATAGACCCTGTAAAATGGGTATAAAGGAGAGTCCAGTATGTATATTTTGTAATGAAGCTAGTGAGACCCTTGTTCATTTTTTTCTATGATTGCGAAGTATCAAAGGAATTTTGGGCTGAGGCCATTAACTGGTTGTCAGAATTATCAGCAACTAATGTAAATTTATCAAGAACTGACATTTTGCTAGGCTTAGAATTTATAAATGAAAATATTTGGTCTCTGTGCTGTATAGTAGGGAAAATGTATATATACCAATGTCACCTGATGAACAGTAAACCTTATATTGGATATTTTTGAAAAGAAAATGGAAGATATCGAACATATTGAATTTTTTGATAGCTAAAAATAATGATAAATTGAATATTCACAGAAAAAAAATGGATGGTGATAGGTTGGGGGATAGAAGAAAATTATTGTATGCTTAGTTCTATTGTTGAATGCTTAATCATTGACCAAGAGTGTGAAATGAATAAAGGCAGATTCAGATAATGTGCAAAACCAGTGTATTTTTGAACATTATGATTTTTTGTTGTCCATAAAAAATTATTTAAAAAAAAAAATCAAAGTGACTGTAATCCCACAATAATTTGCTAAAGATTCCTTTCATCCTTCCTTGTGAATGGGTTTAATGTAACATTAAAGTTGGAGTGGCACTTGTATCTATAATAGTTTTGAAGCTGTTAAAGATTTTAGCATATTCTCCTAATTTGCATAAATTTAAATCCGACCTCTTTGGTTCATGGTTCATTGGATGCAGCTTTGCCACAAATCTATAAAGGGGAGGTGGAATGCTATCTCTATCTATTAAATTTTTAGAGATATTCAACTCTAAAATTTTGAATGCCCAGAAGTAGCATAGTTTGAAATCCTACAACTTTCATTTACTGTCCATTATATTGGCAGGTGTCACAAACCTATACATGCACATTGAAATTTTGTGTATATCTGCAACAATTTGGAAGATGTGGAGCTTTTAAAATTTTAGTTGCCCCTTACTTGCATAATTTTAAACGTCAAGACTATTCCAAACCAGGGGAGCAATTCTGTCAGTAGGGCAGTCACCGTGGCAAGTAAGGTGGTTTTCCAAATAATGGTGTCGGAGAAAAACTCGGGACAAATTTGGTCATAAAGAAGAAAGAAAATGAATGAAAGAAAGAAAGAACAGACTAGAAAAGAAGATTTGCTTCACAGCAAATCTGGCTGCCTTCAAATGAGAGATTGAAATGATATGCTTTGCCATTGTTCAACATAATTTAAATTTCGTGTACTAGCCTAATGCTACAACTTTGGTTTATGATTAATTGGATAGGGCTACGTCACATTCCTGCAAATTGAAGTTGGTGTGGCAGCTTTATGTAAAATAGTTTTGAACTTCTCAAAGATTTCAATTTTTTTGTATTCATCTTATTTGCATAAATTAAAATTGTACAATTTTGGATCATGGTTGGTTTATTGGATGCAGCTATGTCACAAACCCATAAATTGAAGTAAGAATGGCACCTCTATCTATTATAGCTTTGAAGCTGTTCAAGATTTCAATTTTGCACATTCACCTAATTTGCATAAATTCTAATCCTACAATTTCGGATCATGGTTGAGGCTTTGCCACAAACCTATCAAGTGAAATTGAAATTGCATCTCTATCTATAATAGGTTTGGAGATTGTCAACTTTTTAATTTTTCAATGCCCCAAATTTGCATAATTTAAAATTCTACAACTTTCATTTACTGTCCATCCTATTAGCAGGTGTCATTAACCCATATATGCACCTTGAAATTTTATGTCTATCTGCAAAAGTTTGGAAGATATGGATCTTTTAAAATTTTAATTGCCCCTAATTAGCATAATTTTAAACATCATGACCATTCCAAACCAGGTGAACAATTTCACAGGTAGGTCAGTCACCATGGCAAGTTTTGTGGGTTTTTTTTCGAAATAATAGTGTTCGATAAAAACGCCGGACAAATTTGGTCATGAAGAAGAAAAATAAGGAAAGAAAAAAATTCTTGGAAAAACAAAATGTCTGGGTTGGCACCCAGACGTAAAAAGAGAAAGAAGGAAAGAAGAAAAAGAATTCTTGGAAAAACAAAATATTGAAAAGATCAACCAGCGAAATGATTAGAGACGTACCACCTAAACTCATTCATTTGGGTAACGATCTATGCCGCAGGGTTTACTGTTTTTAAATTTGCGAATTGCATCCGAAATACTTTCGTAATTGATTTCTATATCTGTTATACCTGAAGCATCAGCACTATAACACATGTATTGACTTACTTTTTGTCTTAAGCCTTGACTTATTTTCAGGACCTTGGCCACAGTTATTCGAGCCAAAATTTTGCCAATAATTGGCAAGAATATCACTAATTCCTTTCGGATTAACTACGATACGTGTATTATCATTCGGATCTATAATTCTCATTGGAAATTATTATTATTCAGGTGTCTTAAAATTTTCCAGAAAGCTTTTGTTATTTTAAAGCCTTTTCCCGAATATAGAATAATATTTTGAATCTTGTTATTTACTCTTAACTCTGACCTTTTCTTCGATTTCTTTCTTTTTGCACATATAATCATCTCCTTTTTTTACTGCAGAGATTCAGGATCACAGTCGTTGCTCCTCTTAGATCGATACCTGTAGAACTGATTTGCCTGTTTACGGCTCTGGATAAGTTTACAAATATCACCGTCGCATGAGCATTTATTCTTACCCGTGACTTTCTATTGACCAATCACATCATTTCGAGCTGGTATTTAGATAAGTAAGTATAACGTGACGAAAGGTTTCCTCCAGGGATCAAGATTGGGTCCTGCTGCTCTCTTATCAATTTATGGAAATGACATCTACTCAGCATGTGAGACACAACTCATGTGATCTGCTTGGTGACGTCATTATATATTATTATAGATATTTATTACATTTCAATGACTTTACCGATATTAGGCTTAGATTCATGGCATGGACAAGGTGTCTAAGTCTGGAAAACACTGCGAAATTGGAATGTTTCTGGTGGAATGTGTAAATTATGTAATGAAGGTATAGAGGATGTGTCTCATCTCATGTTTACATGTTTAAAGTTTACTGAATTGAGAATCAAAACGTGGCAAAATGTAGAGGATTGTCTTGTAGCAAGCGACAAAACTGAATTATGGGAAGACTTTGCGCAATCTGGATTGTGTAATAAATTAGCAGTACTTTTCGGCGGAACATTACCTAATCGTGATAAAATAGAGTGTGATATACTGGACGGTGCTTGCACGATTTTTTATATTTTTTATTTATTTATTTATTTATTTTAAGCATAGTGTATCCAGAGAGAAAATCTCGATCATCTAGCATGGGTAAAGAGATCTCACGTTGGTCCTGGCCGAAACTTGACACTTAGATTTGCAGTATTTCCAAGTATGCCGGCTCCCTCGTGTTGCCGGGCGGCGGCCACAATATACGTGTGTGTGTGTGTGTGTGTGTGTGTGTGTGTGTGTGTGTATATATTATATATATATATATATATATATATATATATATATATATATATATATATATATATATATATATATATATATATATATATATATATATATCGTGAGTTGTTTTTAGTTCACAATGTAAGAAAATGTACGATATGCTACGATATTTTAAATGTGTCTGACCATGGACCTACTATAGTAGGGTCCTACTCTGCCCGCGGTGCTCCCGCTGTAAAGGGGTATTTTCAGAAAATAAATTATTATAAATTTTATACACTACATGCGGGTAAAACAGCGCACAGTGCAACAGAGTCATGGAAACCTGACCTAAATGATATGCACTTGTGATATAAAAACAGAAATATGCTAAAAACATGCTGCTTTAAACCAAGACCAAGAACTGCATCCACTTTATGGTAATTTTGTGTGAACAGTGACAAGACACAAGATTTATTCCCACGGGGCCTACCAAACAATGACATGTCCAGAGAGCGTGCTTTCTCTTTATTGTATTTGTGTTTTTTTGCCCAGAACCACTTCCTAGTAGTCAATATCCTATTCCGCAGTTCTTTATCCATACTTTTACTGCCCAAAGTAATTAACAGCTAGCCGTGGTATTAATTCATCCTATCTCCAATATTAACACCAAGGACTATTAAACACTGATCATCATCAACCCAGGGTTTGCCACAATATCCCGGGTTACAAGCTAATGTTGGCCACAAACAAAGTGATTTACTCTGGAATGCTAACCAGCGTATAGATATGTTGATTCACGATACAAAAAATGGAATGTGTGACAAATTAAATGTAACTACGATAATTGTAAAATAAGAGGTAAGAGGTTTTTTATGTAAATGTCGACGATATTCTAACTTGGTATGGACATCTTGAAAACTTCCGGACAGTGATGGACAGGCTTGCGGTCTTACGACGCTTAGGAAGTTTGACCCAAACCTATGTTAGAAACGATAAGTTCGTTTTTGATGTAGTATACAGACAGCTAAGGTCTCTTTTTGGGATAAATTCTATGCAGGGTAGTCTACATCTTGCGCGCAACTCAGGTATTGAAAATATTATTTTGACTGGCGACCTAAACGCAGATTTTACGCTTTCCGGTTACAAGCTTTTATCCAGTAATTATAGCTGTATCATCCAGAAAAGGTGGAAGATACAGACTGGGTGATAACCCTGTCCATATCACCACAGTGCAAAGGTCAATCCGTATCACCACAGTGCAAAGGTCACTGAGAACTACTTTCCTTCTAAATTCTTGTAGTAGGAGCACGTCAAGCATGTAGTTTTCAAATGACCCAATTACTGGATCCTGCGTTACAGTTATTCATACGCAAAACTATGCAAAGTCTTGTTTGATGAAATAAACGTTGAAACTGTTTTTAATTGTCTTTTTTTTAAATTTAACGATGAAAATATAATTACAGCTATAATTACTGGATAAAAGTAAAACCAGCCGCGTGGAGGAGACTCGTCAGCAGACTGGCCTCGTTCCCGCGGTGCAAGCACTCGGAGTGATCCGCCGCGGGAACGAGGCCAGTCTGCTGACTCGTCTCCTCCACTTGGCTGGTTTTACTATTGTTCACGTTGCTGAAACAAACTTTTTTTTTTTACTATACATGTAAAAAGCCTGGTCGTGTGACTGAGCAGTCTGCCACCTGCCTTCATCAAATAATTTCAAATATACCGCATTACCTTAATGAAGTCTGTGTGCTTCCTCCGATATCTGTGACCACTATGTTGTGGGGGCAAAATTATTTTTTCAGCGGTGTAAGGAGGCAGCATACAGACGATGTACATGGGAATATACCAAGGCGGATTTTGATAGTCTCATGAACCATCTTAGTGTCATTGAATGGAACGCTTGTTTTACTCATAACAACATAGATTTTTTGTTGTGACTCTTGGTCAAGTTTATTTCTTCAAACCGCCATGCGATGCATATCCCTGACAAACGTATGGCGGTCAGACCGTGGGATCTTCGTTGGTATTTAATTCCAGACTTCGACAACTTACGCGCCCAGTTCATAGAAAATACCAAAAAGCTAAACGCACTCGTTTTGAAATCGGGGCTTGGACCTCCTCTGTCAAGCAAGAAATTGATATCAGGGTCAACTAAGGCTCGCAGAGCAGGAATATAATAATAAACTTCGTGCTGACCTAAACAATTCTTCTAGGAGAAATAAATGCTGGTGGCGTACCGTCAAACATTTACTAAATCGTAATCATCCCGCGACCGTTCCGTTACTCTTGCATAAAGATAAACGTGTTTCAGATAACTTGACCAAAGCTGAAATTTTTATTTTAAATATTTATTATTATTATTATTATTATTATTATTATTATTATTATTATTATTATTATTATTATTATTATTATTATTATTATTATTATTATTATTATTATTGTTGTTGTTGTTGTTATTATTATTATTCTGTTATTATTATTATTATTATTATTATTATTATTATTATTATTATTATTGTTGTTGTTGTTGTTATTATTATTATTCTGTTGTTCTGGAAACACTTTTATGCATCGATATAACTAAAGCTTCTGGCTCTGACGGCATTAGTGCGAAACTCTTGAAATAAGCTGCACCTGCCATATCTTCCTCCCTAACTAAGCTTTTCAGTCTTTCCTTCAGAATGAAATAATTTTAACTTCTTTCCGGAAAAAGGCAAATGTCTTTCCACTCCATAAAAAAGACGCTGAAAATCTATGTAATAACTACAGACCTATGTCACATCTTAGCTGTACAGGGAAAGTGTTTCAAAAAGCAGTATTCAAGTATGTATTCAATTTCTTGTGGGACAACTTAGTTATTTCTGCACATCAATCTGGCTTCACACCTGGAGATTCAACTTTTAACCAACTACATGTACTTTTACTCTATCACGAACTGTGTTTGGCCATTGATCATCAGAAAGAAGTCAGCATAGGTTTTCTTAGAAATTCGTTTTTGTCTTTTGCAATGGTCACAGAACATTATTTCCATGCAGGTGTGACAGGGCGGATCCAGGATTTGTTGGACGGGAAGAGGAGTTTTATACATTCCTAGAGGCCAAGAACAGTGTTACGGGCATCGGGATTATCCTCCGGGTTTTTTGGAGGGGTTGTTATTTGGTATTTTTGTTTTGTTTTGTTTTTGTTTGTTTGTTGATGTTTTTTTTTTTTTTTCAATTCGAAGGAGGGGTTGAGATGAGGCATGCATTTCTGCACTTCTAATCGGCACACTTGCATTTGTTCAGTCAGTCAAAAGGTGTGAACAGGTGAGCTGCAGTCACACCAAGCTGGGTGAGAACACACTGCAGCAACCACGCAAGTCAGTCGGTGTTGGAATGGTAAGTCACATTTTGGACTTCTCCAAAACCAATAACCATGCAGATTAACTTCAAACTTGGTGGGGATGTACCTTCGGTAGTTGTCTGCAAATTTTGTTTACATGGTCACACTCAAATGATTCCTAGAAATTTTTGGTTCATTTTTGGCAAAAACTTAAAAAATAAAAAAATAAAAAACACTTGGCCATTTGCTTCTATATTGCATCTGGACAATTCTGTAGACCCCTAGACCTTACCTTACTCAACAAGTGGCGCTGTCACTTTTTTCTATTATCTCCCCGAATTTTTGTGTATTAAGACTTTTCCAAAACCATCACTTACATTCTTAAAAAACTTTGTGGAAATGTAGCATAGGAAAGAGATAAAGTTCACTGGGTGATGATATTCCTCATCTCTGATTTTGAACGGATTTTCTTCCGTTTGGGTACCAGAGGCTAATGCATACATTCCCATGGACTACAATGTAAGTCAATGGGTATTGCAATGTTCAGTCATACTTGACGCTTCTAATTCAGAACCGTCAACCAGATTTACTTCAAACTTGGTGAGGATGAACCTCGGTTTAGCCTTTACCAATTTTGTTCATATCGTCATCCTCAAATAGTTTTGCGCAATTGTCTTGTTCCACTTTAGGTAAAATTGCAAAAATTTCATTTTCTCCAAAACCTCTAAACCAATTACTTTGAACTCGCACAGGGACATTAAGTACCCAAATTAAACAAAAACGTTGGATGAACAGCCTATCATCGGCAAGCCTTTACATTCAACCTATAATAAATCCCATTGTGGTCTAGAAGATGAAGGTTTTGGAGTGGAAGTAAAAAAATGACTTTCCATTAAAAACCACATTGACTTATATTGTAATCAATAGCAATGCATGCATTCACCGACAGGTACCTGGATAGCAAAATTTCTTTAAAATCAGAGACCTACAGAGAGTCACCACGTAGAACACGGGTCTGTTTACCCCCTTCCCCACAAACTAACTTCCCACCAACTTTCAGGGCAATCTGGGTGATAGATTTAGAGAAGTCAAAACTACAAAAACAAACAAAAATTCATAACACAAAAATAGAAGAAAAAATTACAGCACCACCTGTGGAAGACATTAAGGTCCAGAGGTCCTCACAAGTGTCCCTGTGCAAGTTCAGAGCAACTGACTTGGCGGTATTCGAGATGAAGCATTTTTAAGATTTTGCTAAAAAAAATCAATTAAAAAAATATAAAAATTGCAAAATTTCTTGAAACATGAACACTTATAACATTAACAAAAGAACAAAACAAAAAAACAACTACAAAAAAAAAACAAAAAAAACACACACACACAAAAAATGGTAAAGAACCACCCAAAGTACATGCCCGCAAAGTTTGAAGTAATCTTGTTGACCGTTTTAGAGGATAAGTCAAAAATGTGACATCCAATTGCATCCATTGACTTTCATTGTAATTTGTGGGAATGCACGCATTAACCCATATGTTCTCAAATGGAACAATGTGTTAAAATCAGAGATGAGGCACAATATCAACTATTGGACATCTTAGTTTGACCATTTCACAAGCTACATTTCTGCTAAGTTTCAGACCAATCTAAGTGACCGTTTTGGAAAGTTTGAAATAACAGAAACACACTTAATTTTGATTTAAAAAAAAATGAAAATAATCGCCGCACCACCTGTTGGACAAATCAAGGTCTTGGAGTCCCAAGAAGTATCCCCATGCAATTTCAAAGAAATTGGCTGAGCAATTTCAGAGGCTTAAGATTTTGCCAAAAATCATCATCAACAACAACAACAACAACAACAACAACAACAGCAAAATCTTAAAACTTCCAAACATCACTTGCCTGCAAAGCAGACCAAGTTCCGTGTTAACTACACCAGCGGAGTAGACAAAATACGCAGCTTGAGTCTGCTTTGGTGGCAAAAGCGTCACTGGAGCATGACCATATGTACAGAATTGGGAAAGACCCACCCGAGGTACATCCCCACCAAGTTTGAAGTGAATGTGGTTGACCATTTTGGAGATGAAGTTAAAAATGTGACTTAGGATTGAAATCCACATTGACTTGCATTGTAATCAACGGGAATGTATGCAAAATAATCAATAAGTACCGGGAAATATTGGTTAAAATTAGGGATACGGAATAGAACTTTAACCCTTCCATAAGCTACATTTCCACATTTTTTCAGAAAAAAAAACACGCGATGGTTTTGGAGAAGTCAGACACAGCTTTAGAGCACAAAACTCTTTTTCAAAATGTAAAAATCACTGTAACACGTGGTTGAATTAAGGTCTCTGAGTCCCAGGAAATGTCCCTGTGCAATTGGCTTGGAAGATTCAAAGATTATAAGTTTTCGAGAAAAAAAAACCATCAAGAGGGCTGTGTGAACAGCCTATGCTCAGCTGACCTAGAGACTCATCACACTTGGGGCTCTGTGAACTTGGGACAGAATCAAGAGAGTTCTCAAGTTAAAGCACTCAAGAGTGAAATTCATGTATGTTGCATTGTGAATTGAGGTCAAGGTCACTCATGTACTGTCTAAGCGTGACCTTCATAGAGAAACATTAACATGTAGAACATCAAGGTCTTAACTCAAAACAGACCTCATATAATCAAATGAACAGTAAATTTCATACCAGTTGTCCTGTGACTTTGGGAATGAGATCAAGGTCCAAAAATGACTGGAGCACGACCACTTGCACAAAATAGGTAAACACTTATAAAAGGCACATCCCTATCAAATCTGGACAAAATTATTTAAGATATAATAACCATTACAAGAAATTCACGTTAAACTTTCCTAATAAAATTTTTTCCCTAAAAATTTCCAAAAATATAAATCCAAAAATCACTGTAGCGTAACCATTCGTACAAATTTGGTAAAGACATAACCAAGGTACATTGCCACCAAGTTTGAAGTCAATCTGACTGAGAGTTTCTCCAGATAAGTCCAAAATGTGAATTAACATTAGAATGCCCATTCACTTGCATAGTAATCAATAGGAAAGGTGCATATACCGATAAGTACTCGAACTGAAAAAAAAATCATTAAAAATCAAGAATCTAAAGCAGTGCCACCTAGTGAACAGCTTTGTTTGACCCTTTCACAGTCATGGAACATATCCACCAAGTTTCAGCTTAATCTGATTGACGGTTCTGGAGAAGAATTCGAAAATGGGAAAAACACGCAAAAAAATCATAACAAAATAGAAAAAAATTGCAGAGCCACCTAGTGAACAAATTAAGAACTAAGAGCTTCTTGGACTGTCCCTGTGTGATATCACAGCAATTGGGTCAGCAGTTTCGGAGACGATTTTTTTTCAGAATTACCCCGCCCCCCCCAAAAAAAACAATAATTCATATAAAAATCCAAAAATCACTGGAGCATAACCATTTGTACAATCTGGTAGAGACCCACTTGAGGTACATTGCCACTAAGTTTGAAGTCAATCTGACACATGGTTTCAGAGAAGAAGTAAGAAAATGTGAATTGGTATTAAAATGCCCACTGACTTACACAGCGATAGTAATTAATAGGAAAAGTACCTTTACCGATGAGTACTCAATTTGGGAAAAAAATGGTTAAAAATTAGGAATCCACAGTACTGCCACCTAGTACATAACTTTGTTTGATTCTACCGCAAAGAACATATCCATCAAGTTTCAGCTTAATCTGAGTTACGGTTCTGGAGAAGTTCTAAGTCAAAAATAGCAAAAACACGCAAAATATCATAAAAAAGGGGAAAAAATTAAATCGCCACCCAATTCTATTGTCATAAAATAACCTGATCATTTATTAGACATGGCATTGGTTCTTGACACTGATCTCCATTGTCTTTACAACTCGTCCTTCTGCTTCTGAAGAGAAATTCCAGAAACCTTATCTCTTGCCTGGTCGGAATTGTAATCAAAGGGATGTTGTTGACCTGGGTTGTGTCATCGTGATAAGCCGTATCTAAGATTCTCAACAAAAAAGTGTAGTAATATGAACACTGGAATATAGCTTTACAGCTGACGACAATTTACATCCGAGCAGTTTAAGTGAGTGGAAAAACATACAGGGCAGTATTTGGCTAATGAGATGTTTATTGATGCGTCTTTTATGCTTAGCACTAATGGAATCTCGAAAAAAGAGGGAGATAGTAATATTGAGATCGTGTTCAATACAAAAATGCGGTAATATCTCTTGGTTTCTGGTGTTAGTTACATTTATTTTCTTTTTTTTATATATTTCCTTTTTTTCCCTTCTAGGGAATTAATTTGCTCAATAGATTTTTGTTGTTGTATTTTTGGTTTAAACATATTTTATTGGAAAAAAAATTGGCCAACAGGCTCACTTGCCTATATGAAGGCCTCTTGTACATACAAAACGAGACAACGTAGAGATTTCGAACACCAGTTCACCAGAGGAGGACCTACAGGACAACAATGTAGGGGATACCGAAGAAGGATGGTACGATGTGTGAACATAATAGTGTATACAATTATCATTTTTGTATGGTTACCAGCTACCAAAATACAAAGTTAGATTTTAAATCTTTCACTGAGCTTTATGTAATTATGAACTGCTCCAAAAATTTCTTCATTTTGATTTTTAGTAATTCCTTTCTTTTCAACGCCAAAGAGCACAGATTTCAAGTTAAAGTTACCAATGGGTACTATTTTGGTTTGCACCTCATTCCTCAAAGGAAGATAATATTTGCATTAAAAAAAGAAGTGATAAACACTTTCGGTGTGCGCTCCACATGAACAAGATGGCGACTCCACAACTCCAATTTTGTATAAATCACCGTTCAGCTGGATACAGCCCATGTGCATTCTCGTGTGAATGATGGCAACTTTCCTATCTCCAAAATAGTATAATTCATTACGTTTAGGTTTGGATCGATTTAGCTCCCGTTTAATCTCATCTGAATTATCAAGACTCCTGACCGATCGAGACAGAGAATTCCACTCACGAATAGTCGATGGAAAGAAAGAGTTGTAAAGTGTACTCTTCTTTGCATCAACTGTTCGTATCTGTTTGGTTCTAGCTGAAACTGTTCCCGGTAATAGTTTCCAGATATATGCTGGAGCTATCCCATGGACAATTTTGAACATGAGTGCTAACTTGTGTTTCCTTCTGCGCTCCGCTAACTTTTCCCACCCTGTTTCGATATAAATTTTTTCAAGACTTGTGTGGGCAAAAGCCCAGTAATGACTCGTGTTGCAGCCAGCTGAACGGTTTCGAGACGGTCCTTGTTGGCCTGAGTGCATTCATCCAGACCATACTGCCATACTCCAGGCAGGGAAGTATAAAGGAAAAATATAGACTTTCAAGGGATTTCCTGTTCAACCTGTACTGTAAGCACTTAAGAACACCAACAAGCTTGTTAGCTTTCGCGGTAATGTGATGCACATGGGTTGACCAGGTGAGATATTTAGAATACCATAGCCCCAAATGTTTGTGGGTGGTCACATTTGCAAGGCTATTATTATGAAATGTCAGGCCTGGGTGATCTGTTGTATTTGGCTGCTTACTTAGTATGATGGATTTAGTTTTGTTGGGGTTAAATGTAACAAGCCATTGGTTAGACCATTCGGAAAGTGACTCTAGATCATGATTTAGAACATTAGCTGCTTCAGTTGGATTGGCCACAGTGATGTACAATATTGTATCGTCAGCAAAAAGGCGAATTTCAGATCTAACAATATCTACAATGTCATTTACGTGTACAAGGAACAGTAGTGGTCCTAGAACTGAGCCTTGTGGGACCCCGCTTTGACTCTCCCCCAAGATGACGTCTCACCCTGAATTACTACTAGCTGGGTTCTTTCATAAAGATAATCTTCTAACCAAAAAATAAGTGTATTTTTAATAATTTTTTGTGTCGTTCCCACGCAATAATTATTACGTTCCGTGGCATACTGTTTCGTTCCCTCACAATAAAAATAAAAATATATTTACGCACGTCCCCCAGGAGTAAATTTGACACCCCCGAATGGACATAAGAAAATATTATCATTCCGTCCCCTTGCAACAATATTGCGTTTCCTCGAAATAATTATTTCGTTCCCTCCCTATACTATTGCGTTCCCCCAAAATAATTATTTCTTTCCCTCGCAATAAGGTTGCGTTCCCTCTAAATAATTGTTTCGTTCATTCGCAATACTATTGTGTTCCCCCTTAGTGTTTCGTTGCTTTGCGATAATATTTTGTTTCCCAGAGAGCTAGTTTAAGTTAACAAGGACACAGTAGCACCAGAATGATTCGAAGGAACAGTAGTCTCATTCCCTGTAATATACTTTGTTACACTGGCAAGTAATGCCTTCCTTTGCCGCATGAGAATACGTAGACAATATAATAGTGCTGTACAATCTATTTGTTATCAGAATCAGGACTACCCTAATCTAAAGCATCTTATGTGCGATATTCATCGAGTTGGGACTCGTATCTTTACCTCCACATCAATGAGAGCCTCAGACCAGAATTCATATATTACTGCAACAGTGTTTGTCTGCATGAAGTGACACAGCGGATGGAGCACTTCTGAATCAAATTATAAAGACGAGCAAATTTGTCTTGTGGTTTAATTTTAATCATTTCTTTATTCCTCCAGTTATATTAAAATTTGCTTTCACTTCTAAGAAAATTGATAAATGAATGCGTCCGTATCTTTTGATTGATGCTCAATGCACTGGAGGTGTATTTGTTCTGTAACATCAATTTTCGGGGGGGGGAGGGTGTTTGTTTTTGTTTTGTTTTGTTTTGTTTTGTTTTTTTCATCATAATACATGTTCTTGACAAAATGTTGTCAGAGAGATGGCTGCAACTGCTGGTTCTTCTCGAAAAGATCTCGTAAACATATACTTTGACCTTGGCATACCACACGAAGGCATTATTGAGGTGCCGCCAAACACCAAACAAGAGGACTGTGACAGCCCTGTGTTCAGCTGACATGTACATATACCTTTGCGATTCTTTAAGATTTGCCCCCACCCCCCCCAAATAAAAGAACAAAGAAATTCATAAACAATAAAAAAAATCAATGGAGCGTGTCCATTTGAACAAATATGGTAGAAACCCACCCAAGATACATTGCCATCAAGTTTGAAGTCAATCTGGAAGACAGTTTCGCAGAAGTCAAAAATATGAATTAGCATTAGAATCCCCATTGACTTACATAGTAATCAATAGGAAAGGTGCATTTACCGATAAGTACCCGAATTGAAAAAAAAGTATATATGTTCAAAATCAGGAATCCACAGCAATGCGACCTAGTGAACAAATTTTGTTTGAGCTTTCCACAAAGAACATATCCATCAAGTTTCAGCTTAATCTGAGCGACGGTTCTGGACAAGAAGCCGAAAATAGCAACAATACACACAAAGAAAATCATAAAAAACAGACAAATGGTAGCGCCACCTGGTGAAGAAATAGAGACGTTTGAGTCTCCTGTGTGATATCAAAGCAATCAGGTGAGCAGTTTCAGTGAAAAGGATTTTTTAAGATTTTGCTCCGAAACAGAACAAAAAAAAATCATTAAAAAAAATCCAAAAATCAATGTCGCGTGACTATTTGAACAATCTGCTAGAAACCCACTCAAAGTACATTGCCATGAAGCCTGAAGTCAATCTGGCAAACGGTTTCAGAGAAGAAATAAAAAATGTGAATTACCATTGACTTGCTTAGTAATCAAGAGGAAAGGTGCTTTTACCGATAAGTACCCAAATTGAAAAAAAAAAATGGTTAAAAATCAGGAAACCAAAGCAATTCTTCGTAGTGAAAAAAAAAATTGTTTGACCCTTCCACAAGGAAGATATCCATCAAGTTTCAGCTTAATTTAAGAGACGGTTCTGGAGAAGAAGTATAGATCATAGCAGTAACACACAAAAAATCATAAAGAAAATAGACAAAAATTGCAGCGCCACCTGGTGAACAAATTAAGAGCTAGGAGTCCCTATGAGTATTTCTATGTGGTAGCAAAGCAATTGGGTAAGCGGTTTCACAGAAAAAAAATCTTAGATTAAACCCCCCCTCTCCAAAACAAAAAAGCTCATAAAAAAATCCAAAAATCACTGGAGCGTGATCATTTGAAGAGTTTGGTACAGACCCACCCAAGGTACATCCCCAGCAAGTTTGAAGTAAATCTGGCTGACGGTTTCGGAGAAGTGGAAAATGCGAATTGTGGACGGACGGACGACGGTCGAAGGACCATCCTATAATCCCAGCTGTTAGCTGAGCTAATTATAATGAGCCAACGCCAGCTGAAGCGTATTTCAAAATCGCGAAGTTAATCGAAAATAAAAAAGAATGTAGCCACATGGGTGATGTCATGCTGTTCATAGAGAAGAATATAAGCGAGTTGGGAAATAGTCATGGGCACAGATGCATGCAGGCAAAGTGATTGCAATACGGGCTATCTGTGCGCAAAGAAGACGTCTGGATGATCGTATCTGCTCCAGATTCCGAGGGTTTTCAGCTGCGTCGATCAAGGCGGCTTTAGCAACGATCATATTTTGCCAAGGTCCAAAATTATATTTGCCACATAGATTCATACAACAGGCTGAAACCATTTGAATTTTGTATAAAGGGGTGTACAAATGAGATTTCTATAGAGAGCTATTATGGTTCAACGCGTACACCACAAAGAGCGACCCTAAAATAGTAGGTTCTTATTTCATGGAAGCTGTCAACCAACTGAAAGGTTGCCCAGTGAAAGTGAGAGGTAACAGAGGAACTGGGAATGTATTTGTAAAGAATTTTCATCGCTTTATGAGGAGCACAGAGGGTGAAGTGAGAGTTATAACATGAAAGGAGACGATTATGGCTTATAACTATCGAGTGGCGAAGCCACTTGACAGTTGTAATAGCCATAATCGTCTCCTTTCATGTTATAACACATTTGTAATTGGCTGGTAGGAATGGTCATTTGTGTTTAGGTCGGATAAGTGATTTCATGATTGAAAGCGTATTATCTGTCAGTTACGTAATCAAATTCTTACACACATGTGTGACAGTGTCATTTCACTTCTGAGTCACTTCATTCGTGATTTCGCTCAGGCGTTCAGGTACTTCGTGAATCTGCTAGCTGCCACAAAATGGAAGATGACGTGCCTCTAATTGAACTTGATAATATAACAACTCAGCAATTATTTTTCCAAAGAAAGGATGGCACCGGCAGTACTGGGAGGTATGTTGGTTTTTATTTGTAGTGTTTTTACAATTTCACAAAGTTTGCTTTGCGTTCATGATATGCTACTGCATCAAGACTACCGAGCCGGAGAAGTTTTGTGGCTGATGGTATAATGCGTGCTGGTACTTGAATGGAAAGTTTTTATCATGGAAATTCAGGTAAATCATTTCAAATTTTATTGTTAGACATTGAAAGGGTTAATTCGGAAAGAATTACTTAATTCACTCTTTTTGCGAGCCCCTTTTTGCGATTATTGAGGGTGAAGGTCAGCCCAAAAAAGATGCATTATCAAGTTTCATAATACATTCTTTTTCATAATCAATGGTTATGGGATATAATCAACACTTTTTGAGCCTTATGATTGGCTAATTCCCACCAGCCATATGACAAAAGAATGTGAACAGCTACGTTGAAGGTGTTAGCACGGCAAAAAAATAAAGACTGTGGGCTTCTGGGGTCAACCTCGTAAAAATACATTGCATTTTGGCTGGACCTGTTCTAACATATCAGAAATGATAGTTATTTTAATGATGATTTCATCGATCAAAACATATAACAATTCTGCTTCGTGGGAATGATTCAGGTAATTAAATAAAACATTCAGATTTTAATGTTGTATAATCACGAGCATTCTAGACATGTATTAAGACGTTTTCATATCATATATCAATAAAAAACAGAGGACATAAAAAAATCCTAGAAAATTAAATTTACCTTGTTGCAAATCTACCTGCCTTAAAAATTAGCCAAATTTATGATGTTTAAACTTTTCAATTACATACAAATATATACTTTAAAATTTGAACGAAAGTTGAATGGCCCCTATGTCTAAAATAGCTTTGAAATTTCAAACAATTAAATTTCCCAGTGTGCCTAATTATCATAAATACAAATTTTACACAGGCACTCTTATTCATTTGATGTGCCTAAAACAAACCTTTGAATTGACGTCGGATTGACACTTGTCTCTATTGTACTCCTAAAATAGTTCAACATCTAAATTTCCAGGTGTGCCTTATTATCATGAATTAAAATTTTACAGCTTTCAGTTCCAGTTTATTAAATGCACCCGTGAATTAAAGTGGAATTGATACTTCTATATATTATACTTTCGGAGTTATTCAACATTCAACTTTCCAAGTGTGCCTAATCAGCATAAACTAAAATTTGACAAGTTTCATTTTAATTGACTGGATGCGCCTGTAGCACAAACCTATGAATTAAAGTTGGTTTGACATCCCTATTTAAAATACTTTGATGACGTTAAACATTTAAATTTTCCGACTGCATGAGACTAATTTCTTGGTCTTCTTGGAATAATCGAAATTCTGCAACTTCTGTTTGCCTGTGGCACAAACTCATGTATATTGAGCATGGAATGGCGCATCTGTCTAGAGCAGTTTTGGATTTATGGCAGATGTAAAATTTCAATTGCCTCAAATTCGCAAAAGTGTGAGAGAAAATTAATTATTTTAAATTAAAGGAGCACACAAAAGGCAACGTGGTGCAATAATGCCACCGCTACCTTAACTAGGCCACCTCACCTCACCAGCACCTCACTTCATGTCTCCTTGCTTCACCTCTCCCCATCTCAACTAACCCTATAACCTCACCTCATCTCATCTCATCTGACCTCACCTCACATCTCTTTTCACCGGAACACAACTTCACCTCACAGAACCCCCACCTCACTCCATGTCTCATCCCTTCGCTACCTCACCTCACCATATTCTTGACCTCACCTAGTTCAACTAATCTCATTTCATTTCATCTCCTCTCATTTCGTCTCACCTCATCCCACTCTCACCTCACCATCAGGCCACTTCATCATCTCACTTCAACTCACCATCTTGTATTACAAGCTTGTCCTGCAGGACGAGTGGGCTGTAAGACAACCCCGGGAAGACAACTGGGCTGAACAGTAGGACAATTGACATAACACCAAGTTGATTATCAGCTTCTGGTGCTTTTTCCTGAGTCGTCCAGCACCTTTCTTTTGAATGGCATTGTTTTTTGTTTGTTTGTTTGTTTTGTTTTTGTTTTTACAACAGAAGATAGACTGCGTTTCTGCTGCTCTCCGTTGGGACCACTCTGCTCTGTTGCAGCCAACAAGTTGCCATTTTCCCCATCAGAAAGTGCACGCCTTTCCCCGCATGATATGTTGAAACGGTCTTCGCTTTGTGGCTTCTGACAATTCTTACCGCATTACCTTGCCCTATTGCATCATCGCCAGGGTCACATTATGAGCAACTCATCACGCATAACAAGAAAAACTAGAGAAATCATGATTTGTTTTTCTGTGTTCCTTTGCTTGTGGCTCACTGGAAGGGGTGGATCCAGAAGCCAGGGTATGGGGGACGGGGCGGGCATATATTCAACATCAGGGTGGGTGAGTGTCTCGGACATTTTTATACAATACCCTATCTTCATCCTACACCAGATATAAAAAGGTACCTTTCTTAATCCTGTAATGTGTCGAAAGGAGTGCTACATTGGTGCATACTGGTGCATTTTGGAGACCAGCATTCCAATTTTAAACAAGTTTTAGCATATTCTTACTTCCCCCCAAAGAACTTAATATATATCTTCAGTCTATATCAGAGGTCTATACATTTGTTTGAAAATGAATAAGACATTTTCATTCAAATAATTGTTACCCATATCCTAATCCAGATGTGTACATTTTGGGGGGCTATTCTAATCCTGGGAGTAATGAAAACACGGCCTTTCCCGCGGCACATACCCAGTACAATCCTGCATGGGAGTATACCCCCCCCCTTCACCCGGGGGGAGGGGTAGCTGAACTGATGCCCTGGGACTGGTGGCGAACCCCTTTAAAGCTGTTGGATTTGAAGTAATTTCACCGGCCAAAAGCTTTTTCTGGTACTCTATCATACGATTTGCAGACCTATAGTTTACTAATACAAATAATATTTATCCAACACATAAGGTGTGAAGAATAGATATTTGAATTTTATGGGCATCATATTGAAAGGGACTGAGACCATTTCTTTCAAGATGGACAGACAGTGTTTCTCCCTGGTACCTGGTCACAGAATAATAAAATAAGTATGGCCAGTGAGACAAATAAACTAAATACCTCGAACATATTTTTATTGGAGCTGGCTGGTATTAATCGTGGGACAAGCTCATGTCTCTCGGGGCAAGGTACGACCAAAGGAGGCTACGTGGCCTCCTTTGTTCGACAACATTATAATTCTAACCCTGATTACATATAGCCTACATTACATATTCCAAGTCACTGTATATATATATATATATATATATATATATATATATATATATATATATATATACATACATATAATATGTATATAATATATATATATATATAACATGTATGAATATATATATATGGATACCTCGGTGAATTTCTTTTTGTGTGTGTCTTTTTTCTGTAATGTTTGCATGAGATCATGCCATGTCCAAAATGTATAGGGTATGTATACATGTACATTTATGTATGTATATATGCATGTAAGTATGTGTATGTATGTAAGTAAGTGTATGTATGTACGTATGTATGTATGTACGTATGTATGTACGTACGTATGTATGTTTGTATGTATGTATGTATGTATGTATGTATGTATGTATGTATGTATGTGTGTGTGTAAATATATAACACATGCAAATGTATAAGCAACACGTGGCTTATTGTGTGTGCCAAGCACTTGTGCAAATCCATCCCTGGCCACCACAAACTGAAATTGAACAATGACAAAAATCGAATTCAAGCAAGAAAGTGTTTGATTTGTTCGTCTTCTATATATTCTCTTCCTGACAAAGTATTCATAAAATTTGTGCCCCGAAACAACTTTTACACTGCATCATTTCTACCAAATGACATCACAATCGTCGTCCGTCTCACGCCCCTAATACATTTAGCCTATTTAGCTTTTATACCTCGCAAATGTGTACAATCAAGTCTGAAGTGAGTGGAGAGTTAGCTGAAAGTCGTATCTGTATCAGGAAATTTGGCGAAGTCTTGTTTAGTTTTTCCTTTCACCTGGTTTGGTTTCTGTGCAAACCATGCTTGTCCTATCGCCAGGGCCGATTGCTTCTACAGTGGTTTCCCTGTCGTAATAGAAAACTAGTTTTCGTGTAACCAACACCTCGTTGAATAGAAACATTGAGACTTAAGAAAAACATATGGTTTCATTCGAAGTGGAACATATTTCAATGATTTCATAGGAACAAAAATGCATTATTCATTAAAATTGAAAGGTATTAATTACAAACTACAGTATTATCGCCAATACAAGAAAGTGTTTGGCGCGTGTATTGTGCAACAAACCACAACATACTTTGTCTACCTGTTCGTGACATGGTCACATGACACGGATAAACCAATAGAAACATGACTGGCGTTTTTTCATTGACCAAAGACTGTTGATACCTCAGTTCCACTTCATCCTGCCTGTGAGTACAGACGTTCATTCATACATATGTTTTTTCCGCCTGTGCCATATGTTGTCAACAGGCTTTTGGTTTGGTTATATAGTAGCTTCGAAACATAACCAATGTGGTCAAGGTTTTGTACGCTTACATTATTTATAGTCCATTGTTAAAATTAAGCAGGAAAAAAATATAAATTTCGACAAAACTTTGTGACCTACATCACGTGGCTTCCAGCTTTGGCGCCTTTATACCCGTGAAGTGCTGAATTGCTGAAGTCCTTCGCAGAGTTGGGGGGTTTGTGGTCTGGGATTCATGCTGGATAACTTTGGACGCTTTAACATTGCAAGAGTGTAATTCTAAAGTATTGTATATTCAAGACTAACTAATCTGTTTTTGCGTTGTATATTTTGGGTTTGTAAAGGCTGTGTGCCCGTGAAACAACACGAGAGAAACTGAGTGAGAAAGAGAGAGAGGTTGAACAGTTCAATCTTGCCCAACCTTAGCATGAATTGTGTTCATGTAAGTTACAAATTTAAAGCTAATGGGGAGCGAGGCGATGTCTCTAGTGCTGGAGACAGTTAGATAGATGGGTAGGTAGGTAGATACGGAATAAATTGTGCACTAAAATAAGAAAACTGCTCAACCTGTTGGTACACTCCAGTGTGTGAAGGGAACAATATACTGAAAACAGAAATCCACTTTCTCAACCATTGTACAAAATATGCTAGAAAACTTTTTTAAGGACGACTGTTTGGGTAAAATACACATAGAGGAAAATAGTGGCAAGATACACACATACAGAATCTACAAAACTGAGTTTGGGAAATCAAGGCCAGATTTTTATTTCAAGGACCACCCTGTGGTCTACGATCACAGGGCATTGGACAATCCCCAGTGGACTTACATGTCTGTGTATTGATTATGAGCAGCTTACTAGGATTTTTTTTCGACATAATAATATTCTGTGGCACTCCGCTTCTTTGCCGCGGTCCTGACTAGCTTAGTAGCTAGTCAGGTGGCCTTTATTATAAAAGAAAAAACAAAAAAAAAAAAAAAACAAAAAAAACAAAAAACAAAAAAAAAAACAAAAAACAAAAAAAACAAAAAAAAAAAACAAAAACAAACAAACAAAAAACACCCCCCCCCCCCACAAAAACAAATACAAACTCAGACCTGTCCCACTGTTGCAACTTTGCGCTTGGCATGCCCACAGCACCTGCTGATGATGCCACCTGGCAGGGTCATGGGAGCCCTAATAAGGGCTACCTTCTCCCTTCCCTTTTAAGTTTGCCCTCTATTCTCTTCAGTGACTAATCCTAAGATATTATTCCTACTCTCCCAGCACTGCACCAAGAAGCCTTTCACTGACTCTAAACCAACTCTACTTCCTGGAAAATCGCCCTTCAATCTTAGTATCCATGCTAACCTATCATTCTCTGCCATGTCTCTTACTTGCTCTAAGCTTTTACACTGCCCATCTCTTGTTCTCCATTGTACAAACAGCTGGTCTCTAAATGCTCTATAACCTGTACACCATATCATCATGTGATCAATGGTCTCATCCACATCCTCCCTACACTTCCCATCACTCCCATTCGTCCACTTCTGTTACCTCTTCTCCAGATTGATCACTCCTGCTCTGCCCTGAAATAACAGTCTAGAACCCTTGCTACCATCCCAACATTTAGTCTTCACTGGCTTGTCTACAGCTCTATATGCTTTCAATGTGCTCTTCTCCTCAACCCCTCATTTCCACTGCTCCGCATGTTTCTCTTGAATCACCTTTCCTATATACGATTTCCACGCCACTTCAATCTCATCTGGCCCTTTCAACTCATATCTCTCAGCTAACTTGTCTATTTCTTGAACCAATTTTGTCTTTTCATTAACAACCTCCATGTACACCTTCCTACGCCATCTTTCTTCATTCACCTGTTGCAAGTATCACCAATAGCCCAACCTAGCCTCAGCTATTCTATCTCTTATTGGTAACCATCCCAACTCTCCCAATACGGCCTCTGTTGCTACACACGGTGGTGCCCCAAGCACCCATTTCCCCATCTCCCTCTGTGCCTTCTTCATCCATTCAATATCCTTTTCACAAATGAACATCTAACCCATATAACATCCCAGGTATAGCTACACGTTCCCACAGCACCCTTCCTATGAATGATCTATTGAAGCTGTTCCCTGCCGTGACCTTTATCATACCTTTCGCTCTATTCACCTTCTCTCTGATTTTCTCAACATGGTACTTAAACATTCCCTGTCCTGTGACGTTAATGTTCACCCATATGGCTGAATAAATCGATTATCTGCGGTCTTTGGGGAGCTCGAGATCAGAGGTCAACGGTACAGGACTGCCCCCTGTCGCTTTCGATACAGTTTACACAGCCTTGCTATTGAAGTGCAAAGCAAAGCTGCATGAAAATACCCCCGCATTGATTGTCATGTGATAAGTGTAATACAGGATGTGTGGAAGATGAGATTCACTTTGTAATGGACTGTCCTAAGTCCTAAGTGTAGCGACATCAGATTGGTGCTTTTCAATGAAACAGAACCCTACGTCCCAAATTTCAAAAGTCAAGACAATCATTTGCCATGAACCATTATGTCTAGTCAGCTTGGGAAGTTTTCTTTTCTTTTTTTTATCAGGGGTTTAATGTGAGTAAGATACAACCATGATCTTTTAGAAATACTGCACCTTTAGGCCTATTACATTCCTGGCAGGGGTGTATACTACTGGCTGAAGCCTTACAACATAATAAGCGGCGCAGGTGGGGCTGAATGGGTTATTGTATTAAGGCACCAGGGACTTATCAACTTTTCAGTACATTAGAATAAAGAACCTACTTTTTAAGTTATTATTGTATATGGAAACATTTTATTCTTGACAGTCTATATGTCATGTTTATATTATATACAGCTGTTTGGCTTCAGAGAGCCTATGAGTCTTCTCATGTACTACTCAATACTGCAGTGCACAGGTGACTTGAAAATCATGTAAATACTGTGCTACTTTTTTATTTGTTTAGATACATGCAGTACTTTAGCTCCACGTATACCTTATATCATTAATTGACTATGAACAATTAATATAACATCAATATGCTATTTTTGGCCTGTGCTGTATGATGTTGTCAACTCGAGTGAACTAAATGCTTGTTTCCACATTCTTATAAACTCACAATCGTAACATATGGTTTTCACACGTTAACACTGAGTTATATTTGATGTATGTACATTGTAGGCTTATAATTTTATTATTTTACTTCGGCGTATCGCATTATGCAACATCAAATCAAATTATAGTATCAGGTGCATGGAGAGGCCAGAGACTAGACAGGAAGATTTACTTCACATTAAATCTGTCTGGGTGCCTTCAAAATGAGAACAGTTTGAAATGCTACACTTTGCCATTGTTCAACATAATCTAAATTTTATGTATTAGCCTAATTTTTTACATTAAAATGCTCAGCTTTGGTTCTTGGTTCAAGAGATGTGGCCGTGCCCCAAACTTATGAAGTGAAATTTGAATGTAACTACTCTCTATAATAGTTTTGAAGCTATTCAACATTTTAATTTTGTATATTTGCCTAATTTGCATGAATTAAAAGCCTAGAACTTTGGTTAATTGTTCATTGGATGGGGCTACGCCACAAACCCATAAATTGAAGTAGGAATGGCACCTCTATATAATAGCTTTGAAGCTATTAAAGATTTACATTTTGCATAGTCACCTAATTTGCATAAATTAAAATCCTACAACTTTGGTTCATGGCTCATTGGATGCAGCTTTACCACAAACCTATAAATTGAAGTTGGAATGGCATCTCTATGTACAATGGTTTTAGAGATATTCAACTTTTAAATTTTTCAAAGCCCCTTATTAGCATAATTTGACATTTACAACTATACTGTCCATTATAGTGGCAAGTGTCACAGAGGTATATATGCACATTGAAATTTTGAGTCCATCTGCAATAGTTTGGAAGAATTGGCGCTTTTAAAATTTTTGTTGCCACTAACATTTGCATAATTTTAAACATTATGACTATTCCAAAATGAGATGCTCAATTTCACTCATTATTTCGGTCACCATGGGAAGTTTGGTGGTTTTCGGACAAGTAGTATCTTGAGGAAATATCTGGACCAACTTGGTGGTAAAGGAAAGAAGAAAGAAAGAAAGACATTGGCCTTTTATTTCTTTGTTAATTTATCTGGGATGAAAGATCACCTGTCTTGTGTGACCACTTTTAGGTGGCATTAGGGATGGTCTTAAATTGCAGGTACCATTGTACAGTGAAACCTCTACAGAGGGAACCCTCGCGACCAGAGAAAAGTGCCCACTCCTGAGAGGGTCAGCCCTTCTGGGCAGTACTGATGAGTATATGTGCATGTACAGTGTGCACACATTATAATTTAGAGTGATGTGAATACATGCAATACAAAACTGTCTTTGTTCCTTCATTACATAAACAAATTTTAACAGATGCTGTCACAAAACTACATATACATGTAGGCTACCTGTGAACTGAGACATGCACTATACTGACTCAGTATTGCCTATGAACAGACTTCATCTCACTGGTAACAAGAAAACAAAGACATGAAAGTGTTCAGTGAGATGACACAAATCCACACACTTTTTTTCAAAATTCATCAAGTTGTGCAAAACAGTCATTGAGGACTGTAAATCCAGACTTTGTTGGGTCTAGCAAACTCAGCTCTGTATGTAGTCTATTTTTTACAGAGGGTACACTCATGCTTTTTCTGCCAAGAAGTCCAGTGCCTCTGATCCCTTGTGACTGATAAGCCCAGCAGACTCCTTGCCTCAGGCGAAAACAGACCAGCTAGGACATGGTCAGTGTCAGTCATGGTGCACTTACAGCTCTGTCCAGCATTAGTGTGAACATGGAGCAGATACGTTTCTTGCATGAACAGAAAGAGATTCTCTGTATTTTATTGAGAGACTCATTACACAGTTTTGGGGATTTCCCCCACCTCACATTTGCCACAAGACCCAAACTTTTAAACCAGCAGGCATGGCTAGAAGGCTGCCTATGAGACAGGTTCAAGTATCATGAATGCAAAATGGTAGCCTAGCACCATTGAGGCTTGTAACATGCAATAGGCCTAAAGCAGAAGCCTTAGTCAAAATATGGATTGTGGGGAAATTCACTAAATTTAGCATACATTAAAATTCCCCAACTTTTGTTTGCATGCTGTTGGATTTGCCAGATGTCTCAAACCCATATGTGTATGTTAGAACTTTGTGTCTATAATATTTTTGAAGATATAAAGCTTTTAAAATTTTAATTGCCCATCTAATTTACATAATTTTAAACACCATGACTATTCCTGATCAGGTGGCTTATTTCACTGGTGGGTCAGTCATAATGGCAAGTTTGGTGGTTTTCGGATTAATATTGTCTGAGAAAAAGTCCAGACAAACTTGGTCGGAAAGACAGAAAGAAAGAGAGAAAGAAAGAAAGAAAGAGAGAAAGAAAGAAAGAAAGAAAGGAATTCTTGGAAAAACAAAATGTCTGGGTTGGCACCATGACATAATTGTAGTATCAGGTACATGGGGAGGCAAGAGACTTAGGCTTTGTCCAAACCAGTATGAACAGTGTGCGTGGAGGCAAAATATGAAAGTTCGTGATGTATTCAAGGAAAGCATAAATTCACTCTATACTGCGCTGGATTATAGTAGTCTTAAGGTCGTTAGGCCTATGTTTAAAAGACCAACATACATTCAATTTACTGCAGTGCACTGAGTGGTCCTTAAATTTCTATTACCGATTTATATATGTGTGTGTGTGTGTGTGTGTGTGTGTGTGTGTGTGTGTGTGTGTTATTTATGATAATCTTTACTTTAAAAAAATCAGTATTACATTGTATGGTGCATATGTTGAACAACTATAAACGATGGCAACTAATTCAGTCTTAAAAATCTAAAGAAACATAGACGTATCTATACTTAGGCCTAAAGTAAGCGCCAATTAAGCCCACATTACATTCAAGATTCATCACATATACATGCAAGCATAAGTTATTCCTGAACAACACAAGCTTGGCACTCCTCAGTGAAAATAAGCAGCGTCAAGTCTGGATTCATGAATTTTAATTTTATGACGTGTTTCAATACATAATGATGTCAGTTTGAACCCGTCAAAGGCGTCATTTGAATTGTTTATTTGCAGTAAATTTTGTATAAAGTTATACTTTCTGGAAATTAGGGATTAGATTGTCTCGTGACTCATTTATCCTGTAAATTTTAACACACATGTATAGGCTATAGTGCAGTTCATCGTCGATTTATGAGTTGGGGCAACAGCAGAATTGGTTGTCTGGTCCGGAGATGTGAGATTGCGACGCCCGGACTCAGTCACTTTTTAGTCTTTAGTTTAGCCTTAGGTCATGTGCAGTGCTGGTTCATTGCCACGTTAGCTTCATTGATATGAATTTTCGCATCCGGGTACCTATCTGGGTACGATTTTGTATCGTACCCGGGTACCAGAGTGATATTGAAAGCACAGCAATCTAACTCTACTTTATAGACGTCCTTTAACTCATTCTATACTGATCCCGTCTTTTCCCGCCGAACTGTTATAGTGTTCATGTTGTCTGCTTATCTGATTTTGTCTGCTTATCTGATTTTGACAAATCCTGCACAATTTAAAAAAATTTTGAATAAAGATTGAGTGAGAGACCATTTAGGCTTGTATGGAGTAAGTCAACAGCTTTCCTGGATGCACTCTGGGCACTTAGTGCCCAGAGTGCATCCAGGAAAGCTGTTGACTCTGTCTTGTTCTGGGGTGGAATGAGTTAATAATAACTTTCTGGAACTCCGTCATCCGGGTCCTTTGGTGACGACAGCAAGCAAAACACAACGGCGCCATGCTTGAAATGGGTCGATTTGTTCCGCTTCAACGACTTTATTTCACGGATCTGCGCTTTCAGCCGATGATATGATGTACATTCCATACTACGACCTGGGTCCAGTAACAAGGTATCATACAAGCATGAATGTGTACAAAGGTGTCACCGTTTATTTTGATTCCACACGTCACGTCGATGACGATGATCGACTGTCTCATTTTTCAATGGGACACAGTAGCTCTATAGAGTCTCTAGCCTCTACTAGGCTCTAGGCTTATATGTAGATCTATCTAAGCTGGTAACTTGTTACATAGTTTTGGTGTTATAAGCAACTTTAAATTTATACAACTCTGATAGTCCACTGCAACCACCGCATTTTGCAATAGGGGACATTCACATAGCTGCGTCACTGCTTTCAGCTGTCATTCACGGTAATCAAGGAATATGTCCCTAACATAGTAACAATACCATATTGCAAAATGTGTTGCTCGTACTTAGCTAACAACTTGGACAGAATAAAAAAAATATTGTTGTGTTTTCCAAAGATGTACTGAGCTAAATAAAAGGAGAAGGAGTCAAATGTTTGAAGCATTTACAATTTATAATAATTTGGTTGCCTATGGCCTTCAGCCAATCAGATATCAGGATTGTAGGTCGCTGCGAGATGTCTGCCAGGAAGTTTAACTATAGTGTGTCCAACAATTCCGAGAGACACCTATAAATGCCTGTAATTTCCACCAAAACCATAACTCACTGATTCTGACGCCAGGTCTTATATACTATACCAATACCCCAACTGTTGGCATACATTTGGGGTCCTCGTCTATCCAAGTAAAGTCAGTTTGCCGAGAAACGTATATTGAAGCGGCGTTGTGACTGCCATTTGAATACCGCGGTCGCCATTCCTGACAAGCTGGATCTGATGTTTTATGAGATTAGACCCCCAAAAGATCTTTTGGTTTTAGTAATTCCATACAAATTTTTAACAGTGTTTATATTTGAAATTTTTGACAAATGAAATGAATTTATTTTGTGATCATGAAGTGTTGGTTTTTGTGATGCCTATGATGGACCTGTATTTAATTCACAGAATTATCAAAGATAATCTGGCACCTGTCTTTCATCTCATCTAACTGTCTTCATGCCCTTTTGCCCAAGCAACCAAATTGCTCATAAAAAAAGACTTTTTTTTCTTTCTTGAGCAAATGTGACGAGGGCAAGGCCAAAAGTGACTGTTGTCCTCTCCTGTAACGCCTGCCCGTTTGACACTGCTGTGTCTCATCAGAGGCTGGTGTAACGGTTGTGCGTACATGCTTCATACACAGTGAAACCTGTTTTGAGAGACCACTGCGAGGAAAGACCACTTGCCTTTTAAGACCATGTTTACCATGTCCATTTTGCCATCTTTCCCATGTTATTGCACCTCTATTGAGAGACCACCTGCCTTATGTGAGCCTTTTTGGCCTGCTCTAGGGGTGGTCTCTCAAAACAGGTTTTACTGTAGTTGGGTGTGACATACATGTAACTAACGTCAAGGTGTATGTTTCATGTCCTCGGTCTTGCACGTGTGGCATGACAATAGTCAAAATTGACATACATTGTCATGTTTAAGTTGCCTGTTTGCAATGCACCCCGGGTACAAATGGATGTCACAACTGTGACATTCATTGTACCCAGATGACCTCTTGTCATCTTGTAAAAAATGTATTGTGGCAGTGGTGTGATGTGCCAGCCTCTACCCTCAATGAAGATTTTTCACGACTCGTTGGCTTGTGGAACATGTGCTTCATAAGTCTGTAAAGGTGGTGCTAGTATGCAGATGAACTTGGGAGTAAAAATTGAGCATATGACTAAACAAGGAGTTCATATGCCCATAACACTGACGGAAAGGTTCCGTAGTGCCCAGTTGGTGGATCCAGTTGATGTGTTTCCTGTGCAAGCCTGAGTTTCAGTGTCTTGCTCAAAGTTGGGGGTGTGCGCATGTATTCAAGAATTTGAATGGTGAGTTGTGGGGAACCATGGTTTGGGAGAGCAACGTGCCTACCCAGGGGTTGTGTGTGGTCACTTTTATTTATATTTAATAGAAATGTTCCTGCATTCTATCCATGAGGGCCCTCCCTGTTTGTCCAACATATTGTTTCTTTCACACCATGCATGTGAGGAGGTAAACTAAATTGTTGCATTTGCAGGAACCTCTCCTAGGGGTTGTGTATGAACGCCCTGTGCGTGTACTTGTGACAGTGCCCCCAGTGTCCATTTTGGGGCAGTATCTGCAATTAGTGTATTGCATGGATTCTTGTCCATCACCCCAGACACTGCTGGTGTATGTGGTTATGGTGGTGGGTATCTGACTCTAGATTGAGTCGGAACATATTTTAGATTTCTGACTCTTCTGAATCCTAGCACCACTTTTTTGTTTTTCAGCACTGATGCGCTTCTGGAAGCTCGTATTGTGCCCCAGTTCCTTTGAATAATTTGTTTCAAAGGCGGCAAAGCTGGGTTATACTGTGTGATAAGGAACAGGTTGTTTGTTTCCCAGCTATCTGGCTGTGTTGGTGACAGAAGGGATGTCATGTCTGGGAGACGTAATTGGTCTGAAAGGGTTTCCTGTAAAGTTCAGGGTGGGTAGCCGCACAAATGGTAATACCTGAGTATTTTTGGAGCATTTAATGAATTTATTTAACATGGCATATATGTGGCGCTTATCATGGCTCAATGATTAGTGTGTGATCTAGTGTCACTTTGAAGATTACTGAAAATGGCATGTGGTATGTTGTGCATCAGATTGTGAATGTGAGGATTGCGGTAGATCCACACTGTTG
>OZ026618.1:98551468-98588093 GCA_964020975.1 Hermodice carunculata | reverse complement strand
GAAAGAAAGAAAGAAAGAAAGAAAGAAAGAAAGAAAGAAAGAAAGAAAGAAAGAAAGAAGCTAGTTTTTACACAAGTAAATTTTATGTTCTTGCCTTGTGATGAATTCACTCAATTAAGAAAGAGAGAGAGAGGGAGAGAAAGACAGAAAGAAGCTAGTTTTTACACAAGTAAATTTTATGTTCTTGCATTGTGCTGATTTCATTCAATAGAGAGAGAAGGAGAGTGAGAGAAGGAAAGAAAGAAAGAAAGAAAGAAAGAAAGAAAGAAAGAAAGAAAGAAAGAAAGAAAGAAAGAAAGAAAGAAAGAAAGAAAAGAAAGAAAGAAAGAAAGAAAACTAGCTTTTACACCAGTAAATTTTATGTTCTTGCCTTGTGATGATTTCACGAGAGAGAGAGAGAGAGAGAGAGGACAGACAGACAGACAGACAGACAGAGACAGACAGACAGACAGACAGAAAGAAAGAAAGAAAGAAAGAAAGAAAGAAAGAAAGAAAGAAAGAAAGAAAGAAAGAAGCTAGTTTTTACACAAGTAAATTTTATGTTCTTGCCTTGTGATGAATTCACTCAATTAAGAAAGAGAGAGAGAGAGAGAAAGACAGAAAGAAGCTAGTTTTTACACAAGTAAATTTTATGTTCTTGCATTATGCTGATTTCATTCAATAGAGAGAGAAAGAGCGTGAGAGAAGGAAGGAAAGAAAGAAAGAAAGAAAGAAAGAAAGAAAGAAAGAAAGAAAGAAAGAAAGAAAGAAAGAAAGAAAGAAAGAAAGAAAGAAAGAAAACTAGCTTTTACACAAGTAAATTTTATGTTCTTGCCTTGTGATGATTTCACGAGAGAGAGAGAGAGAGAGAGAGAGAGAGAGAGAGAGAGAGAGAGAGAGAGAGAGAGAGAGAGAGAGAGAGAGAGAGAGAGAGAGAGAGAGAGAGAGAGAGAGAGAGAGAGAGAGAGAGAGAGAGAGAGAGAGAGAGAGAGAGAGCGCTTTATGTTCTTGCTTTGTGCTGATTTCACTCCAACAAGTGCTGAACATGTTCTTACTGCAGGACAGGGTATTTGTAGGGCCCCCTGTCAATTAAAAGAGCCCTGCTGTGAGCCAAGCCTTTGAAATATGTCTGCTTGTTCTTACTTGTTCTAGATTTGTACTGACAGAAACAATGAGCCCAGGGAAGCTCTCATATATAATATATATATATATATATATATATATATATATATACTTTATTTATTGAGGGTGGCCCAGTTAGCATTTCTGCTAATCTCCCCTGTGGCCCTCAAGGAAAATCATTATGTCTGAAAAGTTCTTACTTGTACTGACTCAGTACATTTCAGTACAAGTGAAAGTACTGACTTCTACTGACCATTGTTGGTTCAGTACAAGTCAGGACAGTTAAGAAGAAAAAAGGACAAGTCAGTACAGAAAGGTAAAATTCAGTACTTCTTTGTCCTCTTAGTGATCAAGTTGGCATATTGCTAACTTTTTATTCAATCTCAAATTTTATAATAATGAGTTACCTGCGTGAGTATACAGACCCTATGTTATGTTCGTTTCTAGACTTAAGTTACCTGCCTGTTTTATTTATTTATCATTTTGATGTATGTTGATTATACCAAATAAAATCAATTAATCAAATTACATCAAATGAAGTCCAGTTTGCACAATTTCAGACTGGACCCATCGATTCAGTTGATGAACCCACTATTTTTCCTGAAAAAAAAAGAAAGATGGGTCCAATGGACCCATACTGAAAAATTCTTAATGTGACCCCTGAAAATGGCGTAGGACATGGCAGGACCCAAATTTTCCAGTGAGCGTCTGCTTTTTGTGTCAGTGAAGCGCTCGAGCTCTGAGGGCTTTCTCATGTTCAACAAAATCATAAAAGCATCCATGACCCACACCTTCTAAGAACTGTTTAACACCCTACAGGATGTGATAGATGCCGATGCCTCTAAATATTACACAGTGTTGTCAATGCAGGTTGGATCCAGCGCATTAAGCAGTGACATTTACTATTACAGAGGAAGCAAACAACATTGGCATTGATGTAGAACCAGAATCTGAAAGTACAGTTGATACAGACATCGTGAAGGTAACATACAGCTGAATTGAGGACTTCTTATAACCGTGCCGAGCACATGATGCAGAAACTGCACAGACTTGTTTAACAACTGCAAGAACCATGCCAGGAAAACTAAGCTTCCGTGGTACTTCAAGACCTACAGTTGTACAAAAAAAGTGAATTAAAAATTTCAAATGGTTAAAAATTTCAGTGTATTTTTCTCTGTTTTTTTAAGTACACTCTATTTCAATGTACAGAACTTTGTACATGTAGCACTGTTGTGTATTTTTGAGATTATGTATTGGTATCTTCAAACTTTTGAAACCTTTAGTCAGAAATTTTAGTTTTTATTAAATCTTTGTCCTGAATTTGGCAGTGTATAAACATTAAAATTTCACAACTGTCCCTGGTTGCAATACATGGTCCTTCCAACAAGTGCTACTGGTTCTGTACATGCAGGACTTTGAAACTTTCCATTCAAAAAGCAACTGTTCACATTCTTGTAATAGAAGTCCCCATGACCATCTTGACTTTGTGGTGACATGCTGTGAGTAAAAGTACAGATGCACCAAGTTTAGCTTTTTTTTGTAATTCAATGTTTATACTATTGAAATTCTTTTCGTAATACAGACTGAAATGCAATACAATTTGTAAGAAACTACAACATTCCATTTATATTTGTTATCAAATAATTTCTCAGGTTTGATATCAAATTTTTTAGAAATAATCAAGTCAGGATGGTTTCGACCCCTAGCTTAAATTCAGTGTTAGTGTGGTTAGACTAGCCAGGCATTAGTACACTCAGGGTCCCCAGAGCATTTGGTGACTGGGATGCATCTAGACGCATTCATCAGATGGGTAGTGTACTGCCAAACTGGAACAGGTATGAATCCAATATGCAACAAACTGCAACAGGTGTGAGTACATGTCCAAATATATACAAACAAAGCATTTTAATATGTTCAAATTCAATGGTGAGAATATAAACACTGGAGCTTGGAAATTTCTGACAATTTTTTTTTTCAAATTCACCCAGTATTAAATATTAATGGCTCCTGATATTTCTTGTGAGTTGATTTGAGACCTGTAAGTGTTGTATCTGCACAGTCACTTAAAACTTGTGGAAAAATGTGTGTTTAATGTTTGCCTGCTTAATAGCTGACTCTCAGGCCACATTTTTTGGCTGGTAGCCCTGACAGGGTCCCAGTTTCAATTTCAAAGACCCTGGGTCAGCTAAGCATGCAACTTTTATGTATGCAACATAAAAAAGTCTGCTAATCCCTTATGGCTTTTCTAGGTAAAAAATTATAATTTGCCTGCCTGATGGGATTTTTTTTAGAATGCTATCCACAACAAGAATATTTTAAGGCTGGCCTGATCATTATGGTGAATGGACAAATATGGCCAGATGTGAAAGAAATGAGCCTCAATCTGTGGCTGAGGCACTGCAAAGTCCTGACAAGGCAAAATGGTACAATGCAAGGCAGAAGGAAATAGAATCCATTTGTGCAAATGACGTATGGGAACTTGTGGAATTACCTGAAGACAGAAAAGCTATAGGTAGCAAGCAAGTGTTTAAAGTGAAAACTGACTCTGGTGGCACAGTAGAGCAACACAAAGCAAGGCTTGTGGCTCAAGGGTATGCCCAGAAGCCTGGACTAGATTTTAATGAAACTTTTTGTCCAGTTGTGAGATTTGAATCTCTACGTTCTTTGATTTCTCAGGTAGGTAGTACCAAATGATAGGAAACTTCACCAAATGGATGTCACCACTGCCTTCTTAACTGGAGAGTTAAAGGAAGAGGTATATATGAAACAACCAGAGCATTTCATGGTTCAAGGTCAGGAAAATCTGGTCTGTAAACTGAAGCAAAGTATATATGGTCTGAAGCAATCAACACAATGTTGGAATTCAGTGTTGGACACACACCTTCAAAAGATGGGTTTTGTACAAACAAATGGCGATCCATGTATTTATACAGTTTCACAAGGAGATATGTTTATTATCGGTGTCTGCGTGGATGATGTTGTTCTGGCTACAAAGAATGATGAACGTATGACACAAGTGAAGAAAGCTTTTACTGAAAGGTTTAAAATGAAAGATATGGGTGAGCTACATTATTTTCTGGGGATCAAGATCACCCAGGACATGGACACTAGTAAAATCTGGATTGGTCAACCAGCATATGCAGAAAGTGTGTTAAAGAGATTTGGCATGGAAAATGCTAAGTCCTGCAGCACACCTGTTGACTGTGGTACAAAGCTTGTGAAAGCTACAGAGGAGAGCGAATGTGTTGATGAGAAGCTGTATCAGTCAGCAGTGGGTAGTTTACTGTATCTGTCTACTGGAACAAGACCTGACCTAATGTATGATGTAAGCAATGTGGCCAGATTTTGTGCTAAGCCAACAAAAGAACACTGGACAGCTGTGAAACATATTATGTGGTATGTAAAAAGAGCACTGAATTTAGGCCTACTATATATCAGAAAGATGGGCCAAAGGACTGCTTGGGATACTCCGATGCGGACTAGGGTGGTGACATTGATGATCGCCAATCTACTTCGGGATATGTATTCATACAAAGTGGAGTAGCAATAAGCTGGAGGAGTAAGAAACAATCTTGTGTGGCATTGTCAACTACTGAAGCACAATATATGGCCTTGGTTAGTGCTGCACAAGAAGCAGTTTGGTTGCAGCAACTTACGACTAATTTGCAGTGAACCATGTGGACCAATGGTAATCTACTAGGACAATCAGTCCGCGATCTGTATGGCAAAAAACCTGCAGTTTCATGGTAGGGCAAAACACATTGGCATAAAATTCCACTTTATTAGAGAACAGGTTTATAGTGGTGCAGTGGAATTAAGATACTGTAACACGAAGGAGATGGTGGCTGATATGCTCACCAAAGCACTTACTAATGAACAATTCATGAAACTGTGGATGGCAGGAGTTTCTGAGATGACAAAATAATCCACCTATGAATGAGAAGGAGTGTTGAAAAAAAGGACACTCATAGTGAATTGTTTAGACATGTGACCTTGTAGTGGTTTGTTTTGACATGTGATCTACGTGTCCTTGACCTTTTCATCGTGTGGTTGAGACTGGGTGGTCACCATCTTGTGTGTTCTTTCGACCCGCAAATTTTGCCATATATTGTAGACTGTTGCAGTAGTTTTAGTGATAGTATTGCCATTAATCGGACACTGCCAATAGCCTTTGGTACATGGTCTTTCAGTTTTCTGTTTGTTAAGTTTTTCTTTATATTAAATTGATCATTCCTGACCCTGGAAGCATGGGACTAGCTCAGCAGAATGCAGCTTGCGCGACATACAAGTCAGGACCTACCTGTCCTCCATGCAAACATGTAGAAAGCCAAGGGTAGGTACAAATGGTCAGACTGAAGATCTATGATGCAAGGCTCCATGTAGAAAACTTTATCACTGAGGACTGAGATGGAACTAACATTAATAAAAGAACATGTCCGGCTGCAAATGTTCATCAATATTATTCATATAGTGAATGGCTGCAAATGTTCATCAAAGTGACACAATGATTATCCACAGTTTTGCCTCTATCAAATGTCACAATAACTGGTTGCAAATGGTTTAAGTAACACCGTGACTAACTTCAGTTTTGCTTCTTTCAGAAAAAGAGATGCTCACCAGCCACATGCAGCTGTGCAAAAATGGCTTAAGTTAATTTTCATTCAGACAATGACATTTAGGATTTATTTATGTTAACAATGGGGGGGGGGGGGGGCAATAAAGCAGCTAAACATGCCAAAATGTTTAACCAACTTAAATCTAACAGCTATTTTTCATTTATTATCATGATTCCTGTTGCTGTCCTTGCCCGTTAAGAGGACTGAGTGTCCACAGCATCCCAGAATTAACATGGTGGAAAAGCTTGAGGCTAAGTGTACACAACATCCCAGACTCATCAAGTAAACATGGTGGAACAGGTTGAAGTCAAGGACCTATTTAATTCTTATGTCTCCATATTTATTTTTATATGAATATGAAACTAAGTGACTGAAAAATTAATTCTTTTAAACCAAACTGACATGTATGTATGATAAGGCTCTTAATTAAAAACCCTGTTATACATGGCCATTCATATGAATGTTTGAAAAAAAATTGGCATCTAATATGTCACATAGGTCATATTTTCCTTAAGTTGCCATGCTGACCAATAACCCAGCATAAATAGCTCTAATGACAGATGTCAGAGGTCAGGCACATGGGATTGGTTCTGTCTGGTCAGGGACTTAAAAAGTCTACTGATGTCCAGCACAGAGAGTAAACTAAATTTACTTATTTCTCAGGAAGTACAAAGATGCAATATGCCCCTGAACTGCATGTGTCAGCTAAGAGCTTCCTACAGATGTTGGTGTGACGTGAAACAGTATACCATGGCAACCAAGGATGCTGCAACTACATCCCTGCAGCAACCCGGTCTTCAAGTTGCAATGACTAAGCACAGTGGGACCAACTGCTGCAGTGACACCAAGAAGCATCGATGGATCACAGCATTCTGAACAAACGAAATATGGTGTATCTGATGATGTTAATTTTATTATAACAAATGGTAAATGTTGTGGAAAGCTGCCATAACAGAGAAACCAAACCTCCCCCTTTCAAACTAAAATAGACTTGTCCTCATCAACAGCTGACTCAAATACAGTGATATAATTAGTGAAAAGACTCCGCACACACTAAGTCCTCTTGGTATGACCACAGGAATGTCCAGAGCCAAGAAACGATGTTCTTGCAGAACAAAAGGGACAAAACACAATAGCCAAAATAAACCATACTGTAATGGTTGGATATTTTTTGAATAACTGATTGACACTTATCTGTGCTACACATTACACCAGACATCAATCAGTGATACCATAACAGACTACAATAAGCCATGGCACCAGTTCGGCTGCAGAGACCTTGAAACACAAATGATGCACAAAATATATAAACATTGGTACATGTACTAGTACATTTCAAAATTGTAAGAAACTCATATTTTGATACAAGCCACAAACATGTTCACAAAAATATAAATCATATGATGGGGTAATGTGGTTTTTGAATAGATTTCATCCCCAGTTATTACACTATCATGTAAGCAGGCTGGCAAGGCTATAAATAGCCTCCCCCAAGAAATCATCAACTCTGCATAAGTTTCAGAAATTCATAATCAGACAAATGTAGTCTTATGATCAATGAGGTACTGTTCAATCTTTAAGCTAGAACTGGAAAATTCAAGTTCATAAAATTAAACTTACATGCAGATCAAACAGCACCTGGGTTAAATTATGTAGATTTGGTTCAGTTCATGAAAGAAGCTTTGGACCTGTGTATAACATAGCACATGACACAAGGAACAAAGAACAAAAGACCAGTGGTGCTAAAAATAGGCGTACGATATACAGTAGGACCTGCTATTTCTGACCTACATGGCTAAAGAACACCTTGCAAAAATGACCAACATTCCTGTGCATGAATGCATTTGTCATGTTTATTACTCTGAGGTGGACAACTACCTGCAACACATGACCAGCACCTGGCAAAGTTTGCCTTGAAGCATCCTAATGACCACAAATTTTGTGGGGAAAAAAAGTCAGAATGAACCTGTATTTTTCACGCCAGTGTATTTCTTGATCCTGTGGAAAAGATGAACAAATGCAGCCCCCTTTAAAATGACCATTGGTATCAAAATAAAAACAAAAAAAACAAGCAACATGTCATTTTATTCAGTGGCATCATTTCAAACTGTTAGAAGTTGGATCAGTTCACCCTGTCAGGTGTTCATAATAAGAAGGCCAAGTTCTGACTCTCCATTCCATAAATCTGCACACCCAAGCAGTTGCTAAAATATTCTGAATATCTTACGTACAATCTTTACTTTATGGTGCATGAGTGATTTTATCTAGCACAGTTGTATTTTCAATTCAAAATGGGATCCCATTGGCTTTACTGAGCAGGATCCCAGGTCTGCTATGTTGAACCCATTGCATTGTGGGAAAATTGATTCCTTGGGACAACCCATGGTGTGATTGGCTGACCGATGGTGGACTCGTTTAACTTTAAAATTTGCATGTGTATATGCCGGCCAGGAAATAATCAACACTTATTTCTTCATGTCTGATACATGTGTTTGTTCGAATGAGTATTGAAGCAAATTAAACTGACAGTTTTTCAATGCATCCCTGGGCCATTTGCATACTATAATGCAATGATATGAAATGGGGGGAGACATGTATTAAAGTGGTTTCTGATTGGTGTGTGCTTAGAAGGGGAGGGCAGGCCAGTTGGTAAGGAAGAAATAACTGCCGCTAGCTGATTGAAGTTCTGATATTGCTTTGACATAAAATCTCCTCACACCGAGTCATAGCTCTCAGTTGTGACTGCAGCTTTTCATGTCGATGAGTGTGAATATTACATGTATGAGTTCCTGGAATAATCAATCGTTTTTTAAATTGTTTTTGGTGTTTGATTGCAATGTTATGACATTTATATGGGATTAATAGTTCTATGGAGTCGGCACCATCACAAAGACCACTAAATTTGCCCCATTTTCAGGTGGGGGGAGTAGGAATCAATGAAAAACAAATCATTCACAAACTTGCAGTCCAAGATAAACTTTCTGCTTTTTATGTGGGGTTGAATTTTTTAATAAAGGCATAACTGGGAAGATAAGTGAGGTCCCTTTATTGTCTGGTCCGTGCATGTAGCTTAATTTATCTATTTTCATGTGTAGATTATTTGGAAGTTTTTATCACATGGGAAACCCTTAGCCAAATAAATACACAGGTTTTGGAGCTAGATCATGCAGCTGTCTGCAAGTATTCAAAGTGCCAGTAGATCTATAAACAGTGAGAGATGGCGAGCAAAGAGAAAAGAGGGGTGAAGAGAGAAATTTTGTCAACAGAAGACAGAATTAAGGTCCTGAAGATGCACAATGGTGGAAAGTCATGTAGGAAAATTGCTGAAGACATGGATGTTGATGAAACTCATACAGTTGCAGCTCATAGTGAAGGACAAAGAAAGCATCATGAAAGAGTGGAAAATGGAAGCAATATGGAAAAATACACAAAGAATGGGTAAACAGGCCATGAAGAGTTGAAGAGTTAGTGTGGCAATGGTTCTGCAACATCAGGCCAGATTATGAAAGATGAAGTGAGTGGAAAGCTGATGGAAGAGACAGCAATTAAGGCATGGATGACTTCACAGCCAGTAATGGGTGGCTTGAGACCTTCAACAGTAGACAAGATCAAGATAGCAGTTCTGCCTGGTTAGGGTGCAGGTGTGAACACTTCCCTTGTTGCCGACTGGAGAAAATGCTTGCAAGACGTTTGTGACGGGTATCAATACAGAGATATTTCCAATGCTGGCAAGACTGGCTTATATTATAGAGCCATGCCTATATCACCTACCACTGGTCTTGTCTGGTTTTCTACTATTAAGTTTAACTAGTTTCACACATATCATATTTGACCATTTAGAAGCATTTAACTCTTGGACATAGAACATACATGTAACAACAGAATGGACGTGTATCACTAAGATGAACATTTTCTTATTGGTATATATTTATGAGCCAGCAACCTGATTAAAATTTATACTTTGTCCCTGCCATTAATTTACATTGTGACCAATATGTTCCAATATTAAGCTTACTGCTGATCCCTTGATACAGATCTATACTTTGTGACATCACAAAATACAAGCCTACAGACTTGATCTTTATTGTGTCCCCTCTGACACACTTTGTGAATGCCAACTGCACACATTTACATCATGTACTTGGTGCTTGGAACAGTCAGCACTAAAACTTGTAGGCAAGGGGTCCATCTCCTTTCTACACATACAACTGGCACATATCTGTGTTATGTATGGACTTGGCTGCCATAATATTCTCATTAAAACTTCGCTTGATACCCAGGACTGCTGGGATGGGCAGGTGATCAGACCCACCTAGCCACCTATTTGGGGGGTGCTGTGCTTTCCACCAACACCTATATAGCCAGCGCTCACCAATCCCTACAACCTTGAGCCTAGAACATGAAATTGCCACCATCCTGATGCCAGATTTGCAAGCCACATGCTGGCCACACCCAGCCAAGGAAGGTCTCTTCCAAACTGTATAGTTTGCTGTCTTCAAATGGCTTGAAAAGACTATGGAAGCTTGTTGCCATCATAGAAAATTCTATTATCAGCATATGACAAATTTCCTAGATGCATAGAGCTCAAGAAGCCCATTATGGAATCCATGAAAATATAGTGCCATAAGATCTTGAGTGTGTGAACAAGATTGACTTCTGCACAAAAGCTACAACAGACAAACTGTCTGGACTGGTGAGCACAAAAATGTGTTGACTACCCAGAGATTCAGATAAGCAAAGTGTGCAGGCAATCTGTCTGTGTACTTACTGTAGACACCACCAGAGGGTGCTGTACACAAGAGAAGCAATCACCACTGGCCAGTACAGTGGTCTTCCTCTAATATAAGGCCACCCCAAATGCACCAGAAATGTGGCCTCATAAGAGGGCTGACCTCTAATGAGGGGGACAATATAATTAAAGCAAAGGCTACGCTTAAATTGCAACACTGAGAAATGGCCTGTCGGGGGGGGGGGGGGGGGGGGGGGGGGTACATGCTTGTTAAGACCACTTCTGCTGCCAGCAAAAACTGATCCCATGTAACACTGACAGGCTTAAAAAGCACATACATTTAACAAAGAATATAATAAAGGGTCTTCAGAGTCAGGTCTCAAAAAGAAAAAGGTTCTCTCACAGAAGATGGCCTTCATAGTGGGTACCATTGCACAAGACTGAAATTATCTATCAGTCAAGCTTGAAAACCCCTGATGGACTAATTCAGGCCTTTGGGTATATGAAAAAAAATTGGCAAAACAAAACAGCAATTTGTCACCAAAAGTTAATCTACAAAGAAATTGAATCCCATGTACCTGGGAGTGTTATCACAAAAAGCTATTTGGCCTTCCATGACAGTGGCAATATGCAACAGGTACCACTGCATATGAATTGTTTAGACTTCACTCTTGACAGCTTGGATAAAAAGGCAAGGAACATGTATATACATATCAACAATGTATGTTGACTGTCTCAACATCTAAAGCCATCTCTAAAGTCCACTTACCAGTAAGCCATGTGAATATCCGCCTCAAACTGGTCACACTCAGCAGGGAGAGGTTGGGAATACTGCTCATCATTCATTCACACTCAGCAGGCTTTGGCTGGCAATTAGTCCCATCAGTTGTATGGTATATATTACCCATTCCAGATGATGACTGCAAAATAATTCAGGGCCATTCATGACACTGTTTGAGGAAGTACAAAGATGTACATATGATGGATTTCAGCATGTAATAGAGACATACTGGAAAACATTGTGGTAGAGGTTATAATGTCAAACTTAAACATCTGGCCAGCTCTTTAAGCATCTGACACTCTGCCCTCCACACACTCTTCAGCAGCTCTGGCTTAAGTGACTCTCCTTGTGCCCATGCATCAACACATTTATGGCCACATTCTTTTGATCATAGATTCTGACATTGAAAATCTTTCTAAGCATCTGTTCGTATATTGGTATAAGGCTGTAGCTTTATTGCGTCTGACATGCATTACAAATTACACATAGACGTGTAAAATTATATTTAAAGTGTTCTACCAAAAGATCATCCAGGAAAATGATGTACCCCTGCATTATCATGTTTATGAGTCACCTCATTTAATGAAATATAGATGAATTTGCATGGTCATTGACAATTGTCTGCTGGTACATGGTAGAGTTGTTTTAAACATGCATGTACATGTAAGCTAGTACTTACAAAACAAAGTTGTTAACTCTGATTTGTGAAGCTTTGTCCTGTTAGATTTTGCAACATATGAAAATAGAAGCCCATAAATGTCACTACTCACACAGTACTCCAGAAAGTAGAAGTTCTCAGGACAGACCAACACCATCATGATCATGACCACAGCTGCACGCAGGAAGTAAACAAGATCCAATGTTGATCTAGGCCAATCTTCACACAGCTTGCAGCAACACAGCTCCACCACTTGGCATCTTCAGCATTCATGTATGGCATCTACTTTTCTGTAGAGCTGTATTTTGATTCCAAATTTTGTTGATGTGGATCAAGCCATGCAAATTTACATGTAGCTACCAGTTTGTGCCATTAAGAGCCAGTAGGTCTATCATCTAAACTGACAATTAAGGTCTATCACTTAAGTAGATGCCTGCCAGCACGTATGGACTTTACACGTTCCAGCACAACTTTATCAGTCATTGCATCAGCATGGCAATGGTATATACAGTACTATAGGCAGGCTGGATAAGTTTCAGCAACAAGCTGATATCTTGATCACAAGATAACAGTAATGAAGTGCCAAGCACATTGCTCATCTCACAGTGGCCTGTATGTACCAAAAGAATAGCTAGTGTCTACTGTCACAGGACATGCCTGTCTTAGTTTAATATCAAACATTTTGTGACAGAACTAAATATTCAAGCCTTGCACAGTCATGATGAATGTGCTTTGCAGGATCCTTCAAGTGTATCTATATTTGTGATTTCACAGTGCACTTCTCAATGGCAAACTGCGTCCCATCACTGATTTTACAGTCCCATTTCTCAAAGACTAAAGAGGCACAGTGCCATTTCTCTGACAAATCAGCCTCACCACCAATTTCAGAGTCATTTCTGAATGACAAATTAGGCCCAATGTTCATTGTACAGTACCATTTCTCAATGATAAATCAGGCCTACTGATTTCATGCCGTTTTCTCTGCAACAAATCAGGCACACTGGTGATCTCGCAGTTCATTTTCCAAAATGCAAAATAAGGCCTACCAATCATTTCACAGTGCCTTCATCCATTACAATTAGGTCCACTAGTTCCCTCACACTATGTAGTTCAAAATGAATGACAGGGCTATCAGGCCAGCTTGTCACTCAATCCAAGATGGCTATTACACAGCCTGCTGTATTATGTGTTAGCTTTGCGTAAAGTTCCCCAGAGTTACAATTGCTGGAATGCATGTTTGGTGGCAAATCCTCAATTGTTGTCAGCTTGTTTATCTTTTCTTACACAATTAATGTCCCTTTTACCAATAGGTTATCAGAGACCAACCATTGACCCACAGCGCCACCTATGGGGACACACATGTAACTGAACAATTTTCCATATGCAAGTACTGGCCTTGTCTGCAAAGCTGGCTTGAATGTTTTTGTTCATGTATGTTACTGTAGTTATGTAGCACTAAGGCCGTTTCACAGGCAAGTACTGGCCACAATGCACCCGTAATTCCATTGAAGAGCTCTATATGGCTACAACAGGTTTGGCTTGCAAAACAGACAACCCCGGAAAAACATTTTCTTTACAGCAAATGTTTAAAAACAAAAGGGCTGTGTGAACAGCCCGTCCTCAGCTGACCTTGATATTCAACCCATATTTAATAAGCCCACTCTAGTCTAGGGGATGAGAATGTTTGAGTGGAAGTAAAAAATGTGTTTCCATTGCAATCTCTGTTGATTCAAACGGTAATCACTAGGAATGCATGCATAAACTGAAAGGTACCCAGATTGGAAAATTCATCAAAAAAAAGGATCAAGAGTATCCCCACTTTATAGACAATTTTGATCAATCCTCCCACAAGCATATTTTCAACACGTTTCAGAACAATCTGAGTTATGGTTTTGTATTAGTCAAAAATGGGAAAAACCCACAAAAATTTGTAAAAAATAGAAAAAAAAAATTACAGCACAACCTGTTCAACAAATTATGGTCTAAGGGTACCAGAAGTGTCCCAACGCAATTTCAAAGCAATGGCTGACCAGTTTCTGAGAAGCAAGACCATTGGAACAAACTTGATAGAGACCAAACTGTAATGGACTAATTTTGACATCTAATGATGAGATGCACGTCACCAGGGAACCATGAACGTTTGTTCCATTCAGGGCAATTTATGGTTTTGTGAGTGGCATGAGGCGGCACTGTTGCGAGATGGCCTCCTCCGCCATCATGCCTCAGTTTCCAGGCACATGTACGCATTGCTGTCTTGGCCATTAAAAGAGAGAGTTCATAAGCCAGTGTTAATTGTGTCCATTCAGTATATAACATGGCACAGTTGACTACGAAGAATCACCAGCCACATTCCATGTAACTTGTACAGACTTTACACGGAGTTTACGCCACAATACCACCGTGATGTAAAAATACAAAATGACCCTCATGGACAAAAATCTTGCACTCTAAAACTCCATGTATTTGCTTCAAGTGTACCAGACCACACAGCAAGGATGACACGTCCAGCAGCAGATACGTATTGTGTGCAGCATGTGGTAAGATAGGGCATTGGGCCAAAACCAAAGATTCTTCAAAAATGAAACCTGTTAATCCCCAAAAGACTAAAAAACCCACAAGATGGCAACAAAATGAGTTCCATTATTGCTCAAGTCGGTGAACAATCAGCACCTAGAGTCACAGTACAAGCTAAAGGACTTATTGCAAATGGATCTGGCATTCTTGCCATGCCACACAGTGGTGCTGAACGTTTTGCACGTGGACTCGATAAATTGGACACACTAGGCATAGACCTGGGTAACCATCGTAGCCCATCAGCCTGTCTCCAGACAGCAGATAATCATGTCATTTGACAACTTTGTGAGTTTGATGCCGTCATAACATGTGGAAACCATGCAGTCAACTACAGACACTATACATGTACTGGATGGCACTTCAGGTCTATTACTGTCATGGTATACATCTCGTGACCTTCGTATTTTACCTGATAACTACCCTACTCAACAATGTTTACTGTCTACTGCCCCACCTGGAACGCTTCCCAATATACAGAACTCTCACATGGATACTGTAAGTAATGTTACAATAGACACACTTATCAGTGAATTTTCCTGAAGTTTTCGATGGCAATGTCAGGGCTATGCCCGGAGAGGAGTTTACCATTACATAGGAGGACAATGCCCTCCCTTACTGTGGAAAGGTTCCTCCCACTATCCCTTATGCGTACTGGGATAAGTTGAAGACAGAGTTGGATAGTTTGGTAGCAAAAAAGCATGATTGCCTCTGTTACCCAACCAACTATTAAAATGGTGCTCCCCCATAGTCATAACCCCAAAAAAGGACTCGGGATAACATTTGGTTGTGTGTAGACTTCACCAAACAAAACAAATATGTCAAACATGAACAGTACAAATCACCAACGCCACATGAGGCAGTAGTCAGACATTGCAGCAACCCATGCTAGTTGGTTTTCCACATTTGATGGCCCATGTGGATACTATCAGTGCCCCCAAGCAGCAAAGAGCCTAGAACTCACTACATTCATCATACCATTGGTCAATTTAAGTTCAAGCCTCTGCGCCGTTTGGGATAAGCTGTATATCTGAGTACTACAATCGACACATAGATGAAGGTCTCACTGACATACCACAGACCAGGAAAATTGTAGACAACTTTCTTGCATTTCTGACTCTAGCTACGCAAGTCATGTAACTCATGTGTGGCAAACTTTGCAACGTTGCACTGACAAAGGAATCTCACTCAAAAAGGATAAATTTGTGTTCGCCCAGAGACAAGGAAAATTTTCTGGTTATTTACTTTGTGACGACGGATACAGCATAAATCCTAGCATTACACAAGCCATCCATGATTTTCCCCAAGCCTACAAATATCACAGATCTACTACCCTTTTTCGAACTCATAAATCAACTGTCGGAGATCACTTGTTATAGCACCAAAAAGAGAACCCTTGCTTCCTTTGCTTAATAAAAGAAATTCTTTCAAATGGGACAGTGTGCAAGATCAAGCATTTAATGAGACAAAGCAGGCTCTCACAGACAGTCCAATATTGGCCTACCATAAGATCCAAACAAACCGACAGCTGTACACACAGATGCTAGCCCTCTGAAAGGACTTGGTTATGTCGTGTGACAAAAACCATCAGATGGAACTTGGCGCCTGGTGGAAGCAGGCTGCAGATTTTTATCTGAAACACTATGCAAGATAGAGTTGGAGATACTTGCCATAGTATGGGTGGTGAAAAAGTGTCGCACGCTACTTGAAGCACTACCGCACTTGCAGCTAGTTATCAATCATCAGCCACTGATCCCAATATTGAATCAGTACCAGCTCAACGAGATCGAGAATCCACAACTTCAATGCCTTAGTATGTAACAGTTGAAATATAACTTCACAGTTACATGGCGTAGTGGGACAGACCATGCATTATCTGATGTCCTTTGCCGTGCACCTATCACTAACCCAGAACCAGAGGAGGAAATTGCGGAGCAAAACTTGGATTTCCATTCACAAAGTATAGTGGCCAAATATCACTGCGAAGCAGGACATGACGTGAATTTCCTTGAACTAAAAACCTTGCAGACAGCAACATCGAATATCAAGAACTCATTGGCCAAGGTTTTGCAACAGATAAGGATAATTTGCCCATGTCCAGTCGTCCCTATTGGCAAATACGCAGTCGTTTAGCAATTGACGATGTTTACATCTTGTGTGGATGTCGCTTACTTATCCCCACACATAAGAGAAAATCAGTGCTCCAACAACTTCATGACAGCCATCAAGGCATGGCCAGGATGAAACGCCGAGCGAGACTAATAGTTTACTGGCCTGGCATAGATGCTCACATCGAAAAGACTGTATGTCCCTGCCAAGAATGTAACAAGGACTTACTGTCCCATCCAAAGGAACCACTTGAGTCTGATCATGAACCATCCTGTGTATTTGAAGATATGTGTTCGGATCTGTTTACATATGCTGGTCACAACTTTTTGTTTACCACAGACATTAAATCAGGATGGCCAACCATGTACAACTTAGGCAAAAATATAATAGTGCCAATGATGTCATACATATTATACGTGAAACATTCACTAACATTGTGGTACCTGTCATAATGTTTATGGACAGAGGCCCTCAATATACTTCCCGTGAAACTAAACAGTTCTTAGAACAGTGGGGCGTTTAGTATCGATCATCACCTCATTACCCCCAATCCAACAGGCATGCTGACGCCAGCATAAAGGCAATGAAATGCCTAGTAAAATGATGTTGGGCCTCAAACAAACATAATGTGGACATAGATAAATGGTCCAAAGCTATTTTGCAGTGGCGCAATACACCTCGCAACTATGGACTGTCTCCTGCACAGGTAGTCTGTGGACATCCAGCAAGGGATACTCTACTCATTCAAAAACATGCATTTACCCCAGAATGGCAAAAACTGATCAAAGACATAGACACTCATGCAGCAGAAGTAAAAAAAAGAAAAGAAAAAGACTTGCTCGTTGGTAAAATGCTTCTGCTCACTCCTTCCCACTGTTACATGTTGGCACTCCAGTAGCCGTTCAGCATCACACAACACAACAATGGGACAAGTATGGAACAATTGTCCAAGTGGGCCACAACCAGGACTATTTCATAAAATTAGCCAATGGGAGAGTCTGGCGACATAACCGCCAGTTCCTTCGTGAACGGTACCCCCTGCCTGTACCAGAGACTCTACCAAGTATACATGGCACTGCTCCTCAGCCCACAGAGACATCCACAGTAGAGCTAGCAGAGCCACTCCCAACCCCTATTGGCTGGTGCAGCCAACGTTCCCATAATGCCCCGAAGCAACTTATTCAAGAATTTTAATATCAAGAAGTCCCCCCCCCCTTGAACTTGCCCTCCATATGACCCTGAAGTGACATTTATATAATGGACAATAAGTCGTAACTTTTGTTAAATTTACATTGCAATTTACAAAAGTAGGAGGGAGGTGTTACAGACTAATTTGGACATCCAATGATGAGATGCATGTCACCAGGGTACCATGAACGTTTGTGCCGTTCGGGACAATTTATGGTTTTGTGAGTGGCATGAGGTGGCCTCATTCTGAGGTGGCTTCCTCTGCCATCATGCATGCTTCAGTTTCCAGGCACATGTACACATTGATGTCTCTGCCATTAAAAGACAGAGCTCATAAGCCGGTGTTGTGAACACTCAGTATATAACACAACAAAGGTACCTTCCCACCAAATTTGCAATGAATCTCACTGACACTTTTGGAGAAGAAATCAAAAACGTGAATTGTGGATGGACAGACAGACGACAGAAGATATTATACCCTCAGCTGATTTGTCACGTGAGGTAAAAACCTGCTGACCAACAGACTGACAAATTTGAGCACTGAATTGTTACACACTGCCAGGAATGATGATCATCTCAAGTTGACCACACAGTGTCAGAGTTTCATCGACAAAAATCCTGAGCCAAATATACATTTATATATTTGCAGAAACACACCCACTCAGGGCCAGAATTTCGGCGAGAATCTGTAAATCCATTCTCGTAAAGATTCTCCTAAATTTGTCTTTCTTTAAAAAGAAAACAAATTCCCAAAACCCCAAATAGATTCTCGCAAAATTTTGCGAAATTCTGGCCCTGCCACTGCTTCTTTAGCTAGAGTTCTGACAGCAGAATGAGAAGCCAGCTATGTGTCAATTTCTTTTGCTGTATTTCATTCATTATCATCAGCATTTGGGTTATGATAGAAGTGGTTGGCAATTTCATGTGTGTAGACTACCACAGTGACGGAGTTTTTTTGCCTGTCAGTGGTGTAATAAACTTTCAAAGGAGAGTTGCTTTAAATTCTATTTCTCTGTTTTCCCCCTGAGGGCCTCCACAAGGGTTCTCCATTTTCATCATAAAAGCAATATGACATATCTTTTAACAGATTAAAAATCAGACTAAAAAGTTCTTTCAAAAGAAACATTTGAAAACATCCAAATCCCAAACAAAATACCAGTTTGACATTTTGATTTCTATATTCTCCTTTGAAAAGTTGGAAGTAGTTCAACACAGGCAAAATGTTTGCAGCAATATTTTCAAAAGTTCAAAACTATTGAGATTCCATTGAGCTGATATGACGTGGTAAAAAAAAAATGCTAATTATAATCAGTTTGACTGGTGTGATTTACAGGTTTTAAACTTTACATACAATATCCCAAAGTATTTGGAACATGAACAACATTAACCATTGCCTCTACATGTCACATACAGCCATTTCCACACATGCCCAGACACAAACCACACCTGTACTCACCCTAACCTCCCCACACATGCTAACTATGGCAAAACAACACATCCACACACAGGCACACACTCCGACACATGCTCACTATATGAGACATGAACATCCTCACATTCTGGCATCCCTACGCACACTCCCTTTGGCAGACACAAAACATTCAAGCTTTCTTTGACACAAATCCACATGCATTCACTTTTTTTTTTTTTTTTTAATTTTATATTTTTTTGGATTTTTTTTTTTTTTTAATTTTTTTGGGGTATTTTTTACTACCTTTTTTAATGAATGACATGAAGCACACACACAACCATATGGTCACACATGCACCCACTCAGACATACACCATACAAAAATGGAGATGCAGTTCCACTTTTGTGTCATCTGAACAGAGGCCAAGTAAGTCAGGGTCAGCAGAATGCGGATACGGTGCAGGGAGATCAAGAAGTCCATCTACTCTAGGAGACAAGGAAGCTAGTCCATAGGGTAGGCCAAGAAATGTTAGCATCAGGTTTATTAGAACCAAAAAGTAAATAAACACTCCAAACATAAAATTTATGATACCAAACATAAAATTTACATTGATGCCAAATATTAAATCTACACTGATGCTAAAATATTTTAATCAACACTACAATACCTTTCAAAACAATAAAATCTACTGCTGCCAAAATAATGCTGCCAAACTATAAAATTTACACTGACGTCCAAAATATTAAATTTTTCATTTCTGCCAAATTGAATTTACATCTGTTTTAGAAATAAAGGTTTCATGGCCTACCCAACTGACTGATGGACCCTGCAGTCCATCCAGAGGGCGTGCATGCATACAGATGCACAACTGCAACTTACCAAACCAAGTCCCATCAGGTCTCCAAGAGTCTCACATCCAAGCCATGGGATACATGGTGATCAGGCGAGCTGGCTCGGCGACCCCCGGCAGCTTTCCAACGATCTACTCATTGGAATTGGGCAACAGAAACAGCTGAGCTGAAAGTGCTTCAGATGTCAAGCTCGGTATGCTAAAATGTGTGTATCTGAGGAATTTTTTTCAGTCTAGGAAAACATACTATTCTTCAAGTGTCATTCACATATTGGCACTCTATTATTGATTTTTGGTCAGCTACAAAGGAATACCTTTTCTCACCTGATTTCTTAAAACTGAACCCTCAAAGACAGATGTTTTGTTAAATATCGAGATCAAACACTATTCATCTATGTATGTTAATTTCTGACAATTAAGTCATTTGAATCACTATGAAGAGTGATGATAATAATATATTTGCCTGTAGTCACAATGTTTTCACAATGAAAACTAACATTGTTTAGGCATTGTCGTAGGAGGCTATGATACAAGACAGTGATGTCAAAGCACAGTAAAATGACAACATGTATGAGATGTGTCCTCTGGTTATACATAATAAATAACACATATGGAGTGCCAAGATGCAAAATAAACAAGAATCGCCTCATCTGACCCACCCTACAGGTACAGGTGGATTATGTATTCATCCTTACTCTTTTTTTTTTTACAAACTTTTGAGTAACCACAGTTCAAACCAGATTTTTCTGCCATTTGTTCATGTGTTATGAAAATGTGTTTAGCTGTTTGTTTTCATTTGGACAGGTCACTGTGATCATTCAGTGTGTGCCAGGTCAGTGAGTTCAATGAATACTGTGCACCAGGTCACTGCAGAGCCACTGAGTTGGCCTGTTTTGTGGGTGACTCGCATGTAATTGGTAACGTGGAATCAGCTAGAATGCTGACCTACATGCATATGAGGTGACCCAGACAGGTCTAAATGTGATGTGTGACTAATTGGAAAACACTGGAACAGTGTTGATATTTCTCTGTGTATCCATATAAAGCAGATATTTCCTGGGGAGAACAGGAGACAGCAGAGAAGAAGAGAGAATTCTGAAGAATTTGACAGAAGCTGTGTGTTTTCATCAAGCCATTGGGACTGTGATCCATTGTTTACATTGTATCTGCAGAGTGTGGACACTGTCTTGAGTGGACTTGTATATTTGGTGCTACCCATTTACACTTTGTGCGTGTGGAGTGTAGACCTTGACTGAGTGGACTGGTATATTGTACCTTATTGGAACCAAACTGTACCTCGATTCTGTGTGATTGGATAAGCACCCCATTTTTCAGTACCACATTGGACCCAAACTGTAACTCTGTGGGATTTGTACCAGAGCATTTGGCACCTGTCATAGGACTAGGAACTCTGGGACCGTACCTGTGGATAATCTCAGCAGGGATTAGGATTTATCTAAGAACTGTTTGACTGTTGAAATACCAGTGGAGATAAGTATAGATCCAAGTGTGTTGCTGGCTAATGAGGACATAACAGTCAAAGATTTTGATAAATTGGTAAAGGACGAACTTGAAAATGTGGCAAAATACTTAAATTTAGACGTACCATCAGGTATCAAGAAAATACCTTTGAAACAAATGATTATTTCACATTTGGTTAAAGAAAGTTTCCTTGAGGATGAAGGATCAGAGGATAAAAGTTTGGCAATTCAGCTGGAATTAGCTAAATTAAAATTTGAGAGTGAAAGAGAAGCAGCAGAGGCAGCAAAAGAAGCAAGAGAGCATGAGCTAAAATTAGCACAGGCTGCAAGAGAGGCTAGAGAACAAGAGTTAAAGCTAAGAGAGCTTGAACTTAGGCATTCTAGATCAGACCACTCAGCATAGTCAGGATCTATTGATGTAGCCAAGAATGCACGTTTAGTGCCAAAATTTGAAGAAAAAAAAGTGTCAAAATTCTTTCTGTCTTTCAAGAAAATAGCTGAAACTTTAGAATGGCCCAGAAGGGTGTGGCCTCTTCTGTTACAAAGTGTGTTTTTTGGAAAAGCACAAGAAGTTTATTCATCCCTCTCCATAGAACAAAGTTCTGAGTATGATGTGTTGAAAGATGCTGTTCTGAAAGCATACCAGTTAGTACCTGAGGCTTACAGACAAAAATCCAGTGACAGCCAAAAGGAACCAGGTGAAACTTATGTGGAATTTGCCAGAAAGAAAGAGAATCTGTTTGACAGTGGTGTGCCTCCAGGAAAATAGAAAGTGATTTTGACAAATTAAGGGAACTTCTTTTGGTAGAAGATTTTAAAGGCTGCATTGTGAAAGAAATTAAGACCTACCTGGATGAACGTAAGGCAGATAACTTACATGAAGCTGCAGTTTTAGCTGATGACTGCAAGTTGATACATAAAAGCTTCTTTGGAAAACCCAAACAGGGTCAGTTCAGATCTATATTTGGAAAAAACCAGAGGGAACAAGAAACTTCTCCCCCTGTCAAAAATCAGAAGAACAAAAGCCCAATACTTCTCCTCAGTCTGATAAACCTGCTAATCAGAAAACAGGGCAGAAGTTCTTTAATGGACCCACATGCAGTTACTGCCATAAAAGGGGTCATGTCAAGTCTGAGTGTTTTTTAATCCAGAGAAAGAAAAATAATACTGGGAAACCAGTTGGTTTAGCCAGCATGAAGGGGCACCTGCCTCTAAAAATGTCTGATGGACATCCTGATAATCTCCATGCTAAAATTGAAAACCCACCTGTTGGGGTAGCTGAGTCCATATTGGATGGCTATGAAAGTTTCAAATCAGAAGGGCTGGTGTCACAGAATGAAAATGCTGTTGACCAGAAGGCAGTTGTGATCCTAAGGGACACTGGTGCTGCCCAGTCTTTACTGTTGGAAGATGTACTTCCTTTGTCAGATGAAACTTATCAAAAAGGCAGTGTATTACTTCAGGGTGTTGAGGGAAATTACGTAACAGTCCCGCTTCACAAAGTTTACCTCAAGTCTGATTTCAAAATTGGACCAGTGATTGTAGGTATTGTACCTTAGTCCCGATAGAAGGTGCGACCTTCCTTCTAGGGAATGATATAGCAGGGGATAATGTGAAAGGTAAACCGGTACCATATTTAACGGATGAGCCAGTCACGAGAGAGGACACAGAGCATCTTCAGCAGAAATTTCCGGGCATTTTTCCCACCTGTGTTGTGACAAGGTCAATGGCTCTTGAAGCTTCTAAACAAGAAGCCAGTGACAAGGATGATGAATGTCTGGGGCTTGCAGAGACATTCTTTGCTGCTAATCAGGAGGACCAAGTGAGCAATGAAGGTAACTTGAGTCCAGAGGTAAGCCATGATGGTAACCTCTCTGACCAGGTAAACCAAAATGATCATCTGAGTCAAATGCCTCATTTGAATCAAAATAGGCTGATTAGGGAGCAAAAAACTGATTCTAAGTTAAGAAAATTGGCAAGTACAGCTTATTGTATTGTATTGTATTTCTATTTGCTGAAAATCATACATACATGAGAATACATATTGCACCAGAAAAAGACTCATACATCAAAATAAGGAAAAGAGTGTTATATAACTACAACAGGTTTAACGGAAGCAAGATTTTCAGCTGGAGGAATAAAACCCCTTGGGGCTTATATTCCCTCCATGCTTTAACTGAAGAAGAGGCACAAAAAGACCCAGTCTGTTATCATATTAAGTCAGGAGTGTTGATGAGGAAATGGAGACCTCCAGATGCTTCTACTGATGAAGAATGGAGAGTCATTCATCAAATAATGGTTCCTCCATCATATAGGGCAGAAGTTTTAAAGACAGCTCATGATGCGCCTATGGCGGGCCACATGGGTATTAGAGAGACTCAAGATAGAATATTACAACACTTCATTTGGCCCAGATTACATCAGGATGTGGCAGAGTTTTGTACGACATGTCATACATGTCAAGTGGCCGGAAAACCCAATCTGAAAATAAAACCTGCTCCTTTGATTAGTATCCCAGTTCTTGAAGAACCATTTAGCAGGGTTATTATAGATTGTGTGGGACCACTTCCGAAAACAAAAGCAGGATGCAAGTTTCTCCTTACTATCATGGATTCAGCCACTAGGTATCCTGAGGCCATCCCATTAAAAAACATTAAAGCTCCTACTATCAGTGATGCTTTAACAAAATTTTTCACTAGAGTAGGACTGCCCATACAGATACAAAGTGACTTAAGTTAAAATTTCATGTCTGCAGTGTTTCAGGAGGTTGCCCACCAGTTAGGCATTAAACAGATTAAATCTTCAGCCTACCACCCAGAAACACAAGGGGCTCTAGAAAGGTATCATCAAAAACTGAAGAATATGATGAGAACCTATTGTTTTGAAAATGAATGGGATAAAGGTATACATATGTTATTATTTGCCACCAGAGAGATACAAAATGAGTCACTGGGGTTCAGTCCATTTGAACTGATATGTGGACATACTGTGAGAGGCCCATTAAAACTTATGAAAGAAAAATGGTTGGTGGAGACACAAGATGAACCTATCTTGGAGTATGTGTCCAAATTCAAAGAAAGGTTGAAAAAAAGCTTGTGAGGTGGCACACTCAAATCTGATGAATGCACAGTGTAAAATGAAAACAAACAGCCAAACACATTTTCATAACATGTGGTTTGTGATAATTGATCCAAAGACAATGCAACAGAAAATACCCAATTATTCATGGAAAAATGAGGAGTTAGATGAGGCAAACTAAATCTACCAAGCAGGTTTTATGTATTATATCGGGCGAGAACTGTCGATTTGTCAAATGAAACCTGCCCAGGACAGGTGGCCACCTCCGTAACTTCAAGCACCCATCATTCCAAAACTACAGCCCCCGTCCCTGCATTTGTCAGCTGGGTTAACAGCAATATCACAATTACAAAAGGTCAAACTGACCAAATGCTGCTGAAAGTTGTGACTAGAAACTCCCTCTGTTCTTATATAGAAATTCTTGAAAACTCCCAAGTTTATGATGGTACTTTCACACACAAAAACCCTTCAACTCTGGCAATAAAGTTTTTAAACCTAGTCTCCTGTCTTGTCTGTCATGAGTCTGTCATGGGGTGGGCAAATTGTCACATATTTCCAGATGTAGGATGCGCCCACTCCTGCCGTCGGTCATGACCAGGACCACAACCACACATGTGTTCACCACACATGCAGAATTTCTACCGTTAGCAATCATGAGGGAGACCCAGATATACATGTAACAATTTGAAAACATACATATGGAACTTCATAATGACATAGTGCAAGGTGGCACTCTTAGAATATGAGGGACAAACAAGAAGACTGTGTAAACAGTCCTTCCTCAGCTGACCTGCATACATGTATATTTAACAAAAAATAATTCCCAACTGAACTGAGCTAATTGAGCTGAGCATCAGCTGGAACTTGAGCTGTGCTAAGATGAGCAAAGCTGAGTCTGACTCAACTTTGAGCTGTTAATATCTGGATATGAATCATCAAGATACATAGTTTCAGTAAGACACTCCCACAAAGTTTTAAGTGGATCTGGTGTTTGGTTTTTGAAGAAAATTACAAAAACATACATGTATACTAACACATATATCCCAATATTAATCAAGCTATGTTATCTTATCAATCATTACATAATTTAAAAAAAAACTGATCAAAACCAGGAAATGTTTTTGGGTAGAGATTGAGTCAAGCTTTTCTGTCAAGCTTAAAGAGAATACATGAGAAGTAAAAAATTACAAAGCACAAAAAATTGCAAGAAATCTTTACAAGAAGATCATGATGCTCCTGTGCTCCTCTGGCTGCAATCTGCTGCTTCTACAAGTGCAGATTTTACTGCTCTATACATGTACGGTATTGGTGCTAACCAATAGTAGACCAAAAGTTTAATACTACCATATCAGCAAATATGTCACTCAAGGCCCAAATTAACAACACCATACAAAGATGCATAAGTACAGCTGTACTATCCTATCAATATTTCATAGTAACCATGAGCCTTGGACCAACCATTGCTTAGACATCCAATATGTCATTTCTGCAGAGTCTAAAAAAAAAAAAACCCAAAACTTGAATTCTACTTAAAAGAAAAAAATGCTTGAATTCTACCAAACATTATATTGCATCCCCTGTCAAAGCACTCATAATAATTCCAGCATTATTTTCTTAATAAATTTGGCAACAGTCCAACTGGGGAATACCTCTTTGCCAAAACAAAGTTTTACATATAGACAGATTTTCACAACATTGCAATGCATGTAATGCATTCCTTATGCTGTAGCAGCACTTACTGAGGACACATTACACCAAAATTAAGGTCTAGTGCTACCCCAGAAGCATTCACCTACAATTTCAGCAACTGCCACATAGTTTCAGAGGAGACTTGGAACATTTGAAGAGATTACACCAAAGATAAACCAAACATTTTATATGACCAGAAAACATCAAAAAAGTAAACAGACCATTTCTTTTTGGATATATTTGCTAGAGATACACCCATGGTATGTCCCCGCCATGTTTGACAAGTTTGAGAGCAAAAGTCAAATTGGCTAATTTGACAGAATAACGGATGATGGACAAACAATGGATGTACAACATATGGCATACATCAGATGACAGACCATCCTAGAGCATCAGCTAATGACAAGTCTACTTAAGTAAAAATGCAGCCATAAGTATATTGACCCGTCGGCAAGAAGACTGTGACAGTCCTGCACTCAAACTCTCTAAACACATCATATCAAGCAGTAGAAATTGCAACCAGTTACTAGTAAAACATGTAACATTGGTTACAGTGAATTAGCTACTTAATTGTTGTACACAGATAAGCCTGTAGAAATTTGCATTTGCTTATCATGCTTACTGGAGACCGTTTCCATGCTAACTATCTACATGTAAGTAATGAATAATCCAGCCAGCTTTGCAGTAAAATTATGATGAAAAGGCATGAGCTTCACAACATTTTCTTTTACTGCAAATGGAAGGGAAGAATGCAAATTAAGGAATTTCATACCAAGACCCATTAGCAGGGCTCTCAGAGGGTGTTGAAGACACCATGTTGGATCATTAAATTGCTACAAAACATAACATAATCAACAGTTACATGTTATGATCTTCAGCATGAATTATAATATAAACTAACCTATGTCTTAAGTATATTCGATTTTGTTAATGATCAATTTTTTTAGTGTATTTAATGGGATATCAATTGTACAGTTTTGCCACAGCATTTCTTTCAAGATAAACAATGCACATAATCTGCATTGATCATTATAAATATATGATTTAAGATCTCACAAACAGGTAGCTATTGCAGAACTCATGTACATGTGGAATTACATTGTCATACTGTATATCATTTCTCTATATGTCTTTTTTAGGAGGGGAGGGGGCAGGAAGAGTGGTGAGTGTACATTATTGCCATCTGATGTTAACTAAGTGGAGTGCTCTCAACACAATGGCCTCAACTTTGTCAGTCATGTTGTAACATGGTGTCACAAGCTTGACCCAAAAATACCATGGGTGGGGGCTGCCAGAACTGGCCTAGCTTGGACCGAAAAGTGCTAATAGTTGGCGTATTTTGGAAAGGGTCTTTGAAATTTACATGGGTGCCTCAGGACTTGTAGACAAAGTCACCAAGAAACAGAAAATAATGCCTTAAGAGGTGAAGGCCACAAACTTTACAATGCACTCATGTGGGAAATGTAGGCAGACAGGTACAAAACTGACATTGTAATTGTAATATAGAAGCTTGTAGACTATTCTTAACAAAAAGACTCAGAGAGCATGTATCACCTCACCAAGAGAGATCATATGGCAAGCTGAAGGTGAGTCACCTGCCCAGCACATTACTGAACTGTGCAAACTGGCAGTAGATTGCAATGTTGCTAGCAAAGAAGAAAGCAAAGCAATATGGGGCCAACTGGTTGTGGGTGTATATATATGATCCAGATGGGAAGCTCCGACAGAAATTAATAGGAGAGTCATGCAGCCACAAATGGTCTATGCCTAGAAAAGGAAAAAAATTGTGTACATCTTCTGACATTACAAGAAATACACAGAAAGACTTTGAGAGATTAGGTATGTACGCCAGCAGGTGCCAATGGCAGTAATGAGATACACACATTAACCAGAAGACCACGTGGTAGTCTCAATTCCGACCAAAGAGGTTGCTGGAGCAGATGTTTAAGGTTGGGGACATGGGACCGGTTGTGGATGTGGCCATGCAAACTAACCAACCACCACATTGATGACCTCATATGTTATGGGACCCCGTGGCAAATGTGGCTACACCAGACACTTTAAAGGGCACTGCCCCACATGAAATCAACAGCTAACACACAGTCTGCCAAGGATATACACTAAATGCAAGCTGGTGTGCATCAGTGCACTTGATAGAAGAGACTTATGACCCAGGAACTCAAGACAACCTGGAACAACACCAATCTGATGACTTTGAAAATTTTGGGGATGGAATCCAATGAGACACAGGCACAAAACAAACTAAACAAACTGAATGGAAAATCAATCTCTTCATAAATAACATGCCAGACATTGTTAGCAGAACAAATACCCTGCCAAAACACTCATTTGAGAAAGTGAGAAAAACAAAAGACAAGATGTACAGCTCAAAAACAAGACTGATTGGCTACTTCAGCACAGCTCTAAAGCCAGTATGCAAGTGCACATTGATGACAGAATGCAAAAACAGCCTGAACCCAGTTGAACATCACATCACCAAGGCTCAAGTCACCCCAGTGCTGGAATTCAGCCAACGTGCATGGAGCCTCAGTTAGTAGACCAACTTTACCCTAAACACAGTCATGGCTGAGTCATTACACAGTGTGCAAAACGTCATGAAAGAGCTATCAGGATATTATTGAGCACCAGGTTGTTTACCTGGGGAGTATGAAATCCAGCTTATACCAGGTGCTAAGCCTGTTATACACCCACAAAGATGCATACCTCATGCCCTAAAAAGAAAACTGAAAAAAGTCCTAGATAATCTGTGTGAACAGAATTAAAAAATGGGTAAATTCAATCGTCATTGTAGAAAAATCAAATGGAAATTTGTGAGTCTGCCCAGACTTGAATATGCCATACTATTTGAGTATTATCCTACCAAGAAGGTAGAAAAGTTGCAGTGAACTTGGAAGGTGCAAGAATCTTTAGTTGATTAGATGCAAGCCAAGCATTCTATCAGTCAAAAATTGCTCTGAACAGCAGAGATTTGTTAGTCATTAATACACCTTGTGACTGACACAGATTCCTGCATATGCCATTTAATTGGCATATGTTCAGCCAGTGAAATTTGGCAATGTGCAGCTAAACAAGTATTACTAGGTAGTGGATTCTAAGAAACAAAGAATTAGCCAGATTGCTAGGGATGATCACCTATTTGGTGAAATTCATCCCAAATGCCTCCAAAAAGACAAAACTATTACAACATTTAAACATAATGGAAAAAGATGAATGGATCTGGACTAGCCAACATGACTCAGCATTCAAAGCCCTCCAAGGCACATTGACACGAGCCCCCAGTACTCTAATACCACAGTCACACGTACAGAACCTAGCTGTAACAGTATCTGTAGACGCAAGTATGCAAGGCTTTGGGACATACATATAATTCAAAATGACTACCCAGCACATGGTATATGCATACAAAAGACTGGCAAACACAAGAGACTGGGTACACACAAATAGAAAAAGAGATGCACTCAATACAATGGGGATGTGAATGCTTCGATGAATGCATATATGGCCGAAATGATGTGACTGTCGAAACAGACCATCAGCCAATCAAATGCATATACAAAAAAACACCCGCTGCTGCATAGCCCAGGATTTCAAAACTTATGCTGCAAGTGCAGAACTATAATTTGCTGTTATCTGGAAGCCAGGCACTACTCAACAACCTGGTCACAACTACCCAACAGTGACAGTGTATGTATGTATGTATGTATGTCATTTAGCACGTAGTGTGCAGGGATAACCCACAAAAGTCGATTTGACTTATTTCCAGTGGGGTCCTCTCTACAGACAGAAACCTGCTGCCGCCGCTAACGCAGCTTCTCTTCTTGATAAACAGCAAGGGGTCTTTAATATGCATTTCCCATACACAGGTCTACAATTAACATGGCCTTTGATAAACCAGTCATGGACCACTGGTGTAATTGAGAGCCAGAGACAAGTCTCTTGGTTTGGGCGGGGATTGAACCCGAGACCCCCCGCACATGAAGTGGATACGTAGCCACTAGGCCACGACGGCTCTCAGTATGAATTATGTGTATACGACGGATTTGCACTCAGAAAAAAAGGACTGGTACACTGGTACCTGCTCTAAAGACCACCTCTCACGAGAGACTGCATTAGTTTTTAAGACTGCCCTTTCAAGATATTGGACTCTCATTTCTTTGTTAATTTACCTGCAATTTAATACCTGCCATTTGTGACCACTTTTGGCTGGCACTGGGGGCGGACTTAAATAGTAGGTACTACTGTAGTACCATCAGCAATGAGAAAGGACATGCTAATTAATTCAGATCCACAGGCAAAGTATGGGGAAAGAAAAGACTTCAGGTTGAGTGAGACTTATTCAGTTGGCCAGACATGAATTCATGTGTAGCTGACATGTGTGATCAATGCACAATCTGCCTTCAATTCAGCCCAGCACAGCAGAAAGACAAATTGTACACACTGAGGTTCTGACAAGGCCGTGGCAGTGCCTGCCCAGTGATTTATTAACTGGAGGACGAATACTATATCATACCCACAGACTATTACTCAATATTCGTAGAGTTTTAGAAGTCAAAAACAAAAAATATCACAAGCAAAATGGTAATAGAATGGACGAAAGAACGATTCATAAGACATGGGATACCTGAAACTTGAACCACAGATAACGCTGGATGATTTCCAAGTGAAAAATTTAAAGTGTTCACAAGGGAGTGGCATTTTATAAATAAGACTTCAACACCACTATATTCACAGAGCAATGGATTTGCAGAAAGCCAAGTCAAGATTGTAAAGTGTAAGATCAAACAGTGTAAAATGGATAAGTCTGACATCCAATTAAAAATGTTAGAGCAAAGCAACATGCATCATGGCAAACTTGGCAGTCCAACTCAAGTGCTAATGGGACACAGAACCAAAACCACTGAACCAACCACACAAATACAGTTCATGCCCAAAGCAATAACTGTCAGTCTATATGATGTATCGGTGGACAAACACACAAAAAAAAAAAAAACAAGCTTATGACCAAAGAGCTGTAAAAACAGTACCTATCCAAAGTTGAAAGAGGGTGAGCAGGCTGTTACACCTACATAAAGACATGGGATGGCAACCAGCAACAGTAATTGCCAAAAAGTGGACAGCCTATTTGGTCAGTACCAGTGATAATGGGGTCCACTGACGAACTAAGAAAGACATAAAAGAGACAAAGGAAAGCCCCAAACCAACAACATGGGACCCAGTAGTGTGACACCAAACCATATGAACAACTCCTATAATGAGACAAATATGCTGAAACTGGACGAAACACATGTAGTGAATGGTGACCAGGTGAATGCCACAGTGTGAATAATTCACTAAATTCTGGTGATAGATGCAGGAACAATATGCCAAACTTGACAGTGAGCAAAACTATACAGACACAGTGGACCATCCAGGCAACCCATGCACCTAAAATCAGGTGCATCAGTGGAAGAGGTAATATACCAGCAGTTAAATATCGTAGTAAGTAACGGTAACACTCAATATCAACAGGGCGCACCATAGGCCACAATAATGCCTGCCCATGTTGATTAGATGCTAAGATGCATCCGATATACACATAATGTTTAAAGACAGTGCTAAAGAAACAATTACCAAAACCCCAACATGTTATTTACTTTTTGTACTCCTTTCGTTTCAATGCATGCATAAGCAAAAGGATACAACAGAACATTTTATTACTAGTCAGACAATATCAGTTCAAGTCAATGATGAACATTGGTTCAATATAATTTCTTAGTGCTAATATATGTACTCATCCATTTTTTAAACACCCTTCCATATAATCTTAATACAGTATTAAAAATACAGACAATAATGATTGCTGACCTTACAGGTCTGTGCATGAACAATGGGCATCACTCAAAGCTTCCAAGATTTATGATCCTTTTTACTTGAGAGAAAAGGGGAAAAGCACACAACAAGCTTAGTAAGGGGGACGATATGGATTGTGTGTTCAATATTGACATTGAATGTTCCAATAGTAATCAACTAGTCTTGTCTTGTATATTGTACACTATTGCCATATACTGTAAACAAAATAAAGTGCTCTTAATACAGTGGCCTCAACGTTGTCAGTCATCTTGTAACAGAGACTGACACACAACAGCAGACCACATTCAAGAGAAACCATGTAGCCATACATGAATAAGTGTTTTGGGGCTAAAGTACTCTACCACAACAAGTTTCAATTCAATGGTGATTTTATTCATTGGTTAGTACGTGGCACAGCCATGAGTTAACCAGGGCATCTTATGTTAATCATTTCATGATTGAGGTGAATCATATTCTTTCTTCCCCATTGAAACCTCAGGTATGTTCTCAATTTATTGAATTAACTTATATCAGACTTTTGGGGAAACACAAATTCTATAATTTTGTCACTTGATCACTTAGATCCATGCCATGATACAAATAAATTCACCACAGAATTTTATCATAACAAATTTCCATACTTGGACACACTTGTTCAACTTGATGATAATAACAATTAAACTGTACACCTCTCTGTACAGCAAACCCACAGATACACACACATACATGTATGTAAAGCTGTGTCTGCATTTCAGATCTTCACACCCAAAATGCTGCATGTAAAACAACAGGTTGTTTTGGTAAACTCATATTGGTAACAAGAATCTGCACAAGAAACTAAGACATCAAAAATGTCATTTACATAGAAGATTTTCAATATTATATGCTGTGAGATGCAATCCCTCCAAGTCAGTAAAGAAAATTTTACTCTAGTTTGGCATATACCTCTGCAAGACACAGCCACAAAAACAGATAATGAACTACAACAAAGCAAACTGTTTTTGGTCCCAAGGTATCACCTAACAATACACACATAAAAGAAAACAATAAAAGACAAGTGAGACATATGTATTTGAAGCTTTCATAAGGTCCCATTCTGAAAGACTAAGTTTATTTTGGCTGCTTATAGCTGACCAACCAACCTCAAGGATTTACTGGTGTAATCCTGCATTAATGCTATCCCTCCATACTCAACAGATACCCATCACAGGGTAACAGAAACCGATCCACACAATACTGGACACCAGATATTGTGAATACTCTTCCAAAACAGACACATAAGGTGTTGCTTAAAACAAAAACAAACAAAACAAAAACAACACAGAGACAACATACCATCCCGTGGCACAAGAAACTGAGACTTTAAAACTGTCATATACATGTACATGCCAGACATTTTGCCAGGCAACGTCATGCATATGGGACTATAGCCATATGCTCACACTAACTTTACAATTGATGGCAGGTCTCAATGCATGTGACCATGTTTAACCAGCTGTTATGTTGCAGCTCTTGGGTACATGAACCCATTTTTTTTAACCTGTTTGCAAAGTCCAAAGTTCAGTGTTGCAGAGTAAGATGCTTTCTTGTGGTTAGCCACCAGAGTCCTCTGGTGGCAGTTCTGCAAATAAAGAAGTTAAGGGGATTTGCATACTGTAATCCTAGACTGGCAGTGTGCAAATTGAGTATTTTGTCTCGGTGTATAAGACAAGGATCCCCATTTGACGCCTTCTTGCTGCAGCAACCCTTTGAATGACAAAGGGTTTATCCCCAGGTATTCCCCGGTCTAACAAAGGAACCTGAAGCCCCAAGCTTTAGGACCAGAGAAGTCACAAAAACTCTTCTCATCTTTGTAGGTGAGTGTTAGTCTTGACATTAGTCACCATTATGTCCACAATTACCATATTTATCTCCACTTTAAAGGTCCTTGTAAGTGATAGAGATCTCAGAGCACAAAGTCACTGAATTTTCTTTGGTCCTTAGGGGTAGGTCTCATAGAATGGATAAAAGGCAGATGAATGTACGAAGTAACCTGGAGAAGGAAATTCACAGCAGTTGGCAGGATTTTATTCTTGCACTTTTTTTTTTTAATTTTTCATGTTCCATGTTGAAATTGTTAATTGCTCTTAATTATGCATCAGAGTTCCAATTGTGCACCATGTATTAACTGCTGAGCAAAGTCTGGCAACTTGTACAGTTTTGTAGTTCATGGTTTGTATTTGTATTTTTATGCAGATCTGGCCAATTCTTTACAGGTCCCTATGATCTTGGTGTGTGAAATGGAAGTGCAGCTTCGGTTCCATCAGTGAATGGGACCTTTTGTAAATTAAATGAGCTATTTGAGTAACCATTGAGATAAAAAAAAAAAGTTTTATCTGTAAGTCCTAGAAAGTGAAATTTAGGTTTTGGCAGTAAAATGTACTTTGCACCACTTTGGCTGGACAAGCCACACTATCTTCTGTGTATAACTTGAGCATAATGGGAATGCAGATGGCAGATGCCACACCCACTGCTTGGCTTTTGACTGGTGCTGCCCCCAGTGGTGACTTGAGCACAATGTGGAATGCAGTTGGCAGATGCCACACCCAAGGCTTGGCTTTGACTGGTGCTGCCACCAGTGGTGACTTCAGTAAATAATTTTGTAAACATACATTTACATGAGACCAGAGATCCCCATTTGGCATCCTGTTGCTACTGTAACCCTTTGGATGACAAGAGATTTGTCCCCCACACAACCCCAGTCTGACAATGGAACCTGAAACCCCCAGTTTTAAAACCAGAAAAGTTACCAAAAAAAAAAAAAAAATCATATTATCTTTGCACAGCACCTAGCACACAGCTGCTGTAACCAAGACCCGTTTACAGACATCTCAAATTTATGGAGCTGTGTTATCACTGATGTATATAGGACAAATGAAATAAAAAAGGATTATCTGTCCACCAGTTACACACGTAGGCACACAAATAGTGCATGTTGTTTGGCTTTTACAGCTAACAAGGGACCACAACCACCATCCACCTACAATATGTGGAATCAGGCGGTTTACAAGTACATACTCACAATTTATACTTGGTTTTGTACATACATGTACTCCTCTTTATATATATATATATATATATATATATATATATATATATATATATATATATATATATATATAAAACACATACATTAACCTTTATTTACAGTTCTTGTATTCATAAGCATATTTATACGTGTGTAGCTTCATATGCTACTTCAGTACTATTCCATGTTCTTAAATTCTTTTAAAATAATACATGTGGGTCGTCTTGTTCATGTATTAAGAAAGGAGCTGCTATCAAAGATACACATCCTGGTATAATCCAGGCTGGTATAGCCTGCTTCAAAAATTATATGTTGAACATGTTTTAATAATATTGAAAACAAAAATTTAATTTAAAAAATCTGTATCTGTGTATTATTATTATTATTATTATTATTATTATTATTATTATTATTATTATTATTATTATTATTATTATTATTATTATTATTATTATTATTATTTTCAAGGTAGGCACTGACAGCAATGGACACGGAGAGTATGGAACTTGGCTGACAGGTTTTGGGTGCTGATGATGGTATGGAAGTGTTGCAGGAAATTTGACTTTTCGAGACAAATTTACACATATTCAACAGATGCACCTGTGTGCCAGTATACTGACTAGTGCATTATCAAATCATCATTCAGTTAAGCAAGCCTCAAAGTTCAATAGCTGACATGCATTATGCTGGAAGTTTGTAATGATAAGTGTGTATATTATACTAGATGTGCTGATAACTTTATATGATTTTTGTACATGTACATGAGTCTGCAGTAGTTCATTTTAATACAAAGAATGAACAAAGTGACAGAGAGATATACATCCCTGTTGATCTGGCTGACAATCTGTCAAAAGTCACAATGACATTTGTGGATGAACAACAGAAGGACAGGTATGACAGATTGCTACCCATCCACTAGCTCAGCTGACTGAGGAGTCAACTGAGCTTAAAATGTCAAATAATACTGCAATGAACCAATGACTATCAGAATATTAGATGTCATTGATCTTTGGTCAAAGTAAGCAATAATTATTTCATTGCACAATCACTTAATCATAATGACCTGTACACAAACTTAATACAGTGGTACCTGCTCTATGTGGCCACCCCTTCTGCCAAGAAAAAGTGGCCACATACAGCAGGTGACCTGTCACCACAGGTAAATTTATACAAAGAAATTGACTCCTATGTCTGAACCTGGTGACCACAAAAAGCACTGCGGCTGCTAACGGCAGTGGTTGCAAACCGCAGGTACCACTGTACAAGCAAAAATAACAGCAATTAAAGTCATCCTATAAGCTCAGCTACACATCACTGTACTTAGCCCACCTCAACCAGGCTCTCTCGTGAGTAAATTCATGTAAAAAACAAGCACATTCAAGAACCCTTAGATACATGTCACAGGGGGGCATGAGTGATGCAGGCAATCAGTATTTTAAAAAAAAT
>OZ026618.1:98523268-98551268 GCA_964020975.1 Hermodice carunculata | reverse complement strand
AGAAGCATTCACCTACAATTTCAGCAACTGCCACATAGTTTCAGAGGAGACTTGGAACATTTGAAGAGATTACACCAAAGATAAACCAAACATTTTATATGAACAGAAAACATCAAAAAAGTAAACAGACCATTTCTTTTTGGATATATTTGCTAGATATACACCCATGGTATGTCCCCGCCATGTTTGACAAGTTTGAGAGCAAAAGTCAAATTGGTTAATTTGACAGAATAATGGATGATGGACAAACAATGGATGTACAACATATGGCATACATCAGATGACAGACCATCCTGGAGCATCAGCTAATGACAAGTCTACTTAAGTAAAAATGCGGCCATAAGTATATTGACCCCGTCAGCAAGAGGACTGTGACAGTCCTGCACTCAAACTTTCTAAACACATCATATCAAGCAGTAGAAATTGCCACCAGTTACTAGTAAAACATGTAACATTGGTTACAGTGAATTAGCTACTTAATTGTTGTACACAGATAAGCCTGTAGAAATTTGCATTTGCTTATCATGCTAGCTTACTGGAGACCGTTTCCATGCTAACTATCTACATGTAAGTAATGAATAATCCAGCCAGCTTTGCAGTAAAATTATGATGAAAAGGCATGAGCTTCACAACATTTTCTTTTACTGCAAATGGAAGGGAAGAATGCAAATTAAGGAATTTCATACCAAGATCAGTTAGCAGGGCTCTCAGAGGGTGTTGAAGACACCATGTTGGATCATTAAATTGCTACAAAACATAACATAATCAACAGTTACATGTTATGATCTTCAGCATGAATTATAATATAAACTAACCTATGTCTTAAGTATATTCGATTTTGTTAATGATCAATTTTTTGTGTGTATTTAATGGGATATCAATTGTACAGTTTTGCCACAGCATTTCTTTCAAGATAAACAGTGCACATAATCTGCATTGATAATTATAAATATATGATTTAAGATCTCACAAACAGGTAGCTATTTCAGAACTCATGTACATGTGGAATTACATTGTCATACTGTATATCATTTCTCTATATGTCTTTTTTAGGAGGGGAGGGGGCAGGAAGAGTGGTGAGTGTACATTATTGCCATCTGATGTTAACTAAATGGAGTGCTCTCAACACAATGGCCTCAACTTTGTCAGTCATGTTGTAACATGGTGTCACAAGCTTGACCCAAAAATACCATGGGTGGGGGCTGCCAGAACTGGCCTAGCTTGGACCGAAAAGTGCCAATAGTTGGCGTATTTTGGAAAGGGTCTTTGAAATTTACATGGGTGCCTCAGGACTTGTAGACAAAGTCACCAAGAAACAGAAAATAATGCCTGAAGAGGTGAAGGCCACAAACTTTACAATGCACTCATGTGGGAAATGTAAGCAGACAGGTACAAAACTGACATTGTAATTGTAATGTAGAAGCTTGTAGACTATAATGTTAACAAAAAGACTCAGAGAGCATGTATCACCTCACCAAGAGAGATCATATGGCAAGCTGAAGGTAAGTCACCTACCCAGCACATTACTGAACTGTGCAAACTGGCAGTAGATTGCAATGTTGCTAGCAAAGAAGAAAGCAAAGCAATATGGGGCCAACTGGTTGTGGGTGTATATGATCCAGATGGGAAGCTCCGACAGAAATTAATAGGAGAGTCATGCAGCCACAAATGGTCTATGCCTAGAAAAGGAAAAAAATTGTGTACATCTTCTGACATTACAAGAAGTACACAGAAAGACTTTGAGAGATCAGGTATATACGCCAGCAGGTGCCAATGGCAGTAATGAGATACACACATTAACCAGGAGACCACGTGGTAGTCTCAATTCCCACCAAAGAGGTCGCTGGAGCAGATGTTTAAGGTTGGGGACATGGGACCGGTTGTGGATGTGGCCATGCAAACTAACCAACCACCACATTGATGACCTCATATGTTATGGGACCCCGTGGCAAATGTGGCTACATCAGACACTTTAAAGGGCACTGCCCCACATGAAATCAACAGCTAACACACAGTCTGCCAAGGATATACACTAAATGCAAGCTGGTGTGCATCAGTGCACTTGATAGAAGAGACTTATGACCCAGGAACTCAAGACAACCTGGAACAACACCAATATGATGACTTTGAAAATTTTGGGGATGGAATCCAATGAGACACAGGCACAAAAGAAACTAAACAAACTGAATGGAAAATCAATCTCTTCATAAATAACATGCCAGACATTGTTAGCAGAACAAATACCCTGCCAAAACACTCATTTGAGAAAGTGAGAAAAACAAAAGACAAGAGGTACAGCTCAAAAACAAGACTGATTGGCTACTTCAGCACAGCTCTAAAGCCAGTATGCAAGTGCACATTGATGACAGAATGCAAAAACAGCCTGAACCCAGTTGAACATCACATCACCAAGGCTCAAGTCACCCCAGTGCTGGAATTCAGCCAACATGCATGGAGCCTCAGTTAGTAGACCAACTTTACCCTAAACACAGTCATGGCTGAGTCATTACACAGTGTGCAAAACGTCATGAAAGAGCTATCAGGATATTATTGAGCACCAGGTTGTTTACCTGGGGAGTATGAAATCCAGCTTATACCAGGTGCTAAGCCTGTTATACACCCAGAAAGATGCATACCTCATGCCCTAAAAAGAAAACTGAAAAAAGTCCTAGATAATCTGTGTGAACAGAATTAAGAAATGGGTAAATTCAATCGTCATTGTAGAAAAATCAAATGGAAATTTGTGAGTCTGCCCAGACTTGAATATGCCATACTATTTGAATATTATCCTACCAAGAAGGTAGAAAAGTTGCAGTGAACTTGGAAGGTGCAAGAATCTTTAGTTGATTAGATGCAAGCCAAGCATTCTATCAGTCGAAAAATTGCTCTGAACAGCAGAGATTTGTTAGTCATTAATACACCTTGTGACTGACACAGATTCCTGCATATGCCATTTAATTGGCATATGTTCAGCCAGTGAAATTTGGCAATGTGCAGCTAAACAAGTATTACTAGGTAGCGGATTCTAAGAAACAAAGAATTAGCCAGATTGCTAGGGGTGATCACCTATTTGGTGAAATTCATCCCAAATGCCTCCAAAAAGACAAAACTATTACAACATTTAAACATAATGGAAAAAGATGAATGGATCTGGACTAGCCAACATGACTCAGCATTCAAAGCCCTCAAAGACACATTGACACGAGCCCCCAGTACTCTAATACTACAGTCACATGTACAGAACCTAGCTGTAACAGTATCTGTAGACGCAAGTATGCAAGGCTTTGGGACATACATATAATTCAAAATGACTGCCCAGCACATGGTATATGCATACAAAAGACTGGCAAACACAGAGACTGGGTACACACAAATAGAAAAAGAGATGCACTCAATACAATGGAGATGTGAATGCTTCAATGAATGCATATATGGCCGAAATGATGTGACTGTCGAAACAGACCATCAGCCAATCAAATGCATATACAAAAAAACACCCGCTGCTGCATAGCCCAGGATTTAAAAACTTATGCTGCAAGTGCAGAACTATAATTTGCTGTTATCTGGAAGCCAGGCACTACTCAACAACCTGGTCACAACTACCCAACAGTGACAGTGTATGTATGTATGTATGTATGTATGTATGTATGTATGTATGTATGTATGTATGTATGTATGTCATTTAGCACGTAGTGTGCAGGGATAACCCACGAAAGTCGATTTGACTTATTTCCAGTGGGGTCCTCTCTACAGACAGAAACCTGCTGCCGCCGCTAACGCAGATTCTCTTCTCGATAAACAGCAAGGGGTCTTTAATATGCATTTCCCATAGACAGGTCAAAACAAAGCATGGCCTTTGATAAACCAGTCATGGACCACTGGTGTAATTGAGAGCCAGAGACAAGTCTCTTGGTTTGGGCCGGGATTGAACGCGAGACCCCCCGCACATGAAGCGGACACGTAGCCACTAGGCCACAAGGCTCTCAGTATGAATTAAGTGTATATGACAGATTTGCACTCAGAAAAAAAGGACTGGTACACTGGTACCTGCTCTAAAGACCACCTCTCATGAGAGACTGCATTAGTTTTTAAGAGTGCCCTTTCAAGATATTGGATTCTCATTTCTTTGTTAATTTACCTGCAATTTAAGACCTGCCATTTGTGACCACTTTTGGCTGGCACTAGGGGCAGACTTAAATAGTAGGTACTACTGTAGTACCATAAGCAATGAGAAAGGACATGCTAATTAATTCAGATCCACAGGCAAAGTATGGGGAAAGAAAAGACTTCAGGTTGAGTGAGACTTATTCAGTTGGCCAGACTTGAATGGATGTGTAGCTGACATGTGTGATCAATGCACAATCTGCCTTCAATTCAGCCCAGCACAGCAGAAAGACACATGGCAGTGCCTGCCCAGTGATTTATTAACTGGAGGAAGAATACTATATCATACTCACGGACTATTACTCAATATTCGTAGAGTTTTAGAAGTCAAAAACAAAAAATATCACAAGCAAAATGGTAATAGAATGGATGAAAGAACGATTCATAAGACATGGGATACCTGAAAATTGAACCACAGATAACGCTGGATGATTTCCAAGTGAAAAATTTAAAGTGTTCACAAGGGAGTGGCATTTTATAAATGAGACTTCAACACCACTATATCCACAAAGCAATGGATTTGCAGAAAGCCAAGTCAAGATTGTAAAGTGTATGATCAAACAGTGTAAAATGGATAAGTCTGACATCCAATTAAAAATGTTAGAGCAAAGCAACATGCATCATGGCAAACTTGGCAGTCCAACTCAAGTGCTAATGGGACACAGAACCAAAACCACTGTACTAACCACACAAAAACAGTTCATGCCTAAACCAATAACTGCCAGTCTATATGATGCATCGGTGGACAAACAGAGAAAAAAAAAAACAGCTTATGGCCAAAGAGCTGTAAAAACAGTACCTATCCAAAGTTGAAAGAGGGTAAGCAGGCCATTACACCTACATAAAGACATGGGATGGCAACCAGCAACAGTAATTGCCAAAAGTGGACAGCCTATTTGGTCAGCTACAGTGATAATGTGGTCCACTGACAACTAAGAAAGACATAAAAGATACAAAGGAAAGCCCCAAACCGACAACATGGGACCTACTAGTGTGACACCAAACCATATGAACAACTATAATGAGACGAATATGCTGAAACTGGACAAAACACATGCAGTAAATGGTGACCAGGTGAATGCCACAGTGTGAATAATTCATTAAATTCTGGTGATAGATGCAGGAACAATATGCCAAACTTGACAGTGAGCAAAACTCTACAGACACAGTGGACCATCCAGGCAACCCATGCACCTAAAATCAGGTGTATCAGTGGAAGAGGTAATATACCAGCAGTTAACTACCGTGATAAGTAACGGTAACACTCAATATCAACAGGGCGCACCATAGGCCACAATAATGCCTGCCCACGTTGATTAGATGCTAAGATGCATCCGATATAAACATAATGTTTAAAGACAGTGCTAAAGAAACAATAAGCAAAAACCCCAACATGTTATTTACTTTTTGTACTCCTTTCGTTTCAATACATGCATAAGCAAGAAGATACAACAGAACATTTTGTTACTAGTCAGACAATATCAGTTCAAGTCAATGATGAACATTGGTTCGATATAATTTCTTAGCGCTAAAATATGTACTCGTCCATTTTTTAAACATCCTTCCATATAATCTTAATACAGTATTAAAAATACAGACAATAATGATTGCTGACCTTACAGGTCTGTGCATGAACAATGGGCATCACTCAAAGCTTCCAAGATTTTGAGTAACCATTGAGATAAAAAAAAAAAGTTTTATCTGTAAGTCCTAGAAAGTGAAATTTAGGTTTTGGCAGTAAAATGTACTTTGCACCACTTTGGCTGGACAAGCCACACTATCTTCTGTGTATAACTTGAGCATAATGGGAATGCAGATGGCAGATGCCACACCCACTGCTTGGCTTTTGACTGGTGCTGCCACCAGTGGTGACTTGAGCACAATGTGGAATGCAGTTGGCAGATGCCACACCCAAGGCTTGGCTTTGACTTGTGCTGCCACCAGTGGTGACTTCAGTAAATAATTTTGTAAACATACATTTACATGAGACCAGAGATCCCCATTTGGCATCCTGTTGCTACTGTAACCCTTTGGATGACAAGAGATTTGTCCCCCACACAACCCCAGTCTGACAATGGAACCTGAAACCCCCAGTTTTAAAACCAGAAAAGTTACCAAAAAAAAAAAAAAAAAAAAAAAAAATCATATTATCTTTGCACAGCACCTAGCACACAGCTGCTGTAACCAAGACCCGTTTACAGACATCTCAAATTTATGGAGCTGTGCTATCACTGATGTATATAGGACAAATGAAATAAAAAAGGATTATCTGTCCACCAGTTACACACGTAGGCACACAAATAGTGCATGTTGTTTGGCTTTTACAGCTAACAAGGGACCACATCCACCATCCACCTACAATATGTGGAATCAGGCGGTTTACAAGTACATACTCTCAATTTATACTTGGTTTTGTACATACATGTACTCCTCTTTATATATATATATATATATATATATATATATATATATATATATATATATATATATATATATATATAAAACATATACATTAACCTTTATTTACAGTTCTTGTATTTATAAGCATATTTATATGCGTGTAGCTTCATATGCTACTTCAGTACTATTCCATGTTCTTAAATTCTTTTAAAATAATACATGTGGGTCGTCTTGTTCATGTATTAAGAAAGGAGCTGCTATCAAAGATACACATTCTGGTATAATCCAGGCTGGTATAGCCTGCTTCAAAAATTATATGTTGAACATGTTTTAATAATATTGAAAACAAAAATTTAATTTAAAAAATCTGTATCTGTGTATTATTATTATTATTATTATTATTATTATTATTATTATTATTATTATTATTATTATTATTATTATTTTCAAGGTAGGCAGTGACAGCAATGGACACGGAGAGTATGGAACTTGGCTGACAGGTTTTGGGTGCTGATGATGGTATGGAAGTGTTGCAGGAAATTTGACTTTTCGAGACAAATTTATACATATTCAACAGCTGCACCTGTGTGCCAGTATACTGACTAGTGCATTATCAAATCATCATTCAGTTAAGCAAGCCTCAAAGTTCAATAGCTGACATGCATTATGCTGGAAGTTTGTAATGATAAGTGTGTATATTATACTAGATGTGCTGATAACTTTATATGATTTTTGTACATGTACATGAGTCTGCAGTAGTTCATTTTAATACAAAGAATGAACAAAGTGACAGAGAGATATACATCCCTGTTGATCTGGCTGACAATCTGTCAAAAGTCACAATGACATTTGTGGATGAACAACAGAAGGACAGGTATGACAGATTGCTACCCATCCACTAGCTCAGCTGACTGAGGAGTCAACTGAGCTTAAAATGTCAAATAATACTGCAATGAACCAATGACTATCAGAATATTAGATGTCATTGATCTTTGGTCAAAGTAAGCAATAATTATTTCATTGCACAATCACTTAATCATAATGACCTGTACACAAACTTAATACAGTGGTACCTGCTCTATGTGGCCACCCCTTCTGCCAAGAAAAAATGGCCACATACAGCAGGTGACCTGTCACCACAGGTAAATTTATACAAAGAAATTGACTCCTATGTCTGAACCTGGTGACCACAAAAAGCACTGCGGCTGCTAACGGCAGTGGTTGCAAACCGCAGGTACCACTGTACAAGCAAAAATAACAGCAATTAAAGTCATCCTATAAGCTCAGCTACACATCACTGTACTTAGCCCACCTCAACCAGGCTCTCTCCTGAGTAAATTCATGTAAAAAACAAGCACATTCAAGAACCCTTAGATACATGTCACAGGGGGGTGGGAGTGATGCAGGCAATCAGTATTTTAAAAAAAATGTATGTCCTAACATTGGTGACATAATTTCCATGATTTGACTCTTTCACCTAAAAGTACATTTTCAAGGAGTACAAATTTATACTTTTCATACAAAATATCAATATTCTGGCAAGCTTAAACATAGATTACACCAACATATATCCTTTTCTTCTTTCACATTATGCATGCATATATTGATACATATATGCTATTGTATTATATGTTTTTAAATTCACTGATTTTTTATATTCATACATGTGTTCACTTTCAATTGCATCGAAAACATTACAAAATAGCAGGACAGTTAAGCCAACTTAGGATTAAAAAGATTTTGTGCCTACCTAGTCGAACATGATGAGCAAAATGGAAAAGTCTTAACATACACATTGTATTAGGAACAAACCCACAACACAGCATTTAAGCTCAGTATTATAATGCTCAAGAGAATAATACCTCACACATTTATAAGGGACAACAATATGCAGACATGAGCTTAATTTAGGAAAAATTTCTGTGAAGTGTCATACAATGTACTGCTGACCCTCAATAAAAACAACAGTTTTGGCATTTTGAGGCAATAAAACAGTGATTTTATCAAGAAATTGAACCAAAAATCCAGGAAATCTGGGGAAAAAATCCAGGATTTCCTGGAATTCCAGGAAAAGGCTCATCCCTAAATATCAGTTCAACACTGCTGGATACGACTTGTCCTGACACAGCAGACCAGGCAGTAATAATAGCCATTGCAAAAAGTTAAAATTCATTAGCAGTTTACATGAATGTACGTCATCTGTGGACAGAGAGTGTCTGCCATAAATGCAATATTTATGGACATGAGAGCCTGGGTGTTTTTAGTGGGCCCCATTGGAAAAAGCCATTTGCAGAATAATGTACCCAGAATAAACATATTCTATTGTTGTTATTGTCATTATTATTATTATTATTATTATTATTATTATCATCATCATCATCATCATCATCATTATTATTATTATCATCATTATCATTATTATTATTATCATTATTTCCTAATCTGTGGCCACATGACACCAAAATAGCTGTTAATGCCTCATTTGTAGGCACAAGAACATTGATATCTCCTTTGTGGACATGATAAAGAGAGTAACTGTTGCTAACTTATCTGTGGATAGAAGAGAACTGGTATTGATGTTAATATCCAATTACCTTATCTGTGGACCTGGAATAGCCATCGGCTATTAATAGTGTATTCGAGAACCAGGACAATACCTTCCTGCCTTAAGTACACAAGACAGCAGTCGTACTACTGGCGATGAGACTTGTACAACCTTTAAGCATGCTGAAACCATCATATGCCACATTCAACACTGTGCCAGCAGCAAGTGCATCATTGTTCTCATTTCAATCAGTTACAGAATTTGGGCTTATGAGAATTACAAAAGCAGTCAGCAAAAACATAAACTCCAACTGCTCCATGTTACATGTCATCATCAATGAGTACAACTATCAAGTTTCTGGTCTTGGTAAATTGAAAATATTTCAACCAACTTTGAATGTGACCCTGTTAGTCCAAACAACTACACAACCTCACAGACACATACCAAAGGCAGAAAGTTTAACAAAAACCATAAGCTTCCTAAGCTATGAACTTTACAGAGAAAGCAGAAGATTCAAGACCAATAATTGTGGGAATGTTACAGCCAAAAGAAATAGACAGTGTCAACATATATCAGCTGATATATGTTTATCAAACAATGAAACAAAGCCATCAATTTCACATTTCAAGAAACTTTGAGACAATTACATGTAGCAGCAATATACCCAGTCAATGGATTTTGCAATGATGTTCTTCCTAATGAGATGAACAAAGCCACAACACAGCATTAGCTCAATATTATGATTCTAGAGAGACAAAAGGCCATAATATCAGTTCAACAATGCCAGATACAAGTTGTCCTTACACAGCATGACCAGGCAGTAATAATAGCCATTGTGAATGATTACAAGTCATTAGCAGTTTACATAAATGCTTCTTATCTGTGGACATGAGAGAGTCCACTGTTATTACATTATTTATGGACAGGAGAGCATGGGTGTCTATACCTTATCTGTGAACACAACAAAATAGCTGCTAATGCCTTATTTGCACACATAATAGGAGGGATCACGTGAACTGGTAGCCACAGCAGAACTGTAAGACAATATATATATACCAAAGGCAGAAAGTTGAAGCATAAACTTTTGAAGATATGGAATTTACACAGAGAGCAGAAGACCAAGATCAATCGTGGGAACATAAAGCCAAAAGAAACAAACAGGACACTTTGAGACAATTACCAGCAATATACCTGGTCAATGGATTTTGCAATGATGATCTTGCTTATGAGGAGGATGAACAAACTCACAACATAGCATTTAAGCTCAGTATTATAATGCTCAAGAGAAAAATACCTCACACATAACTTGACATAAGGGACAGCAATATCAGTTCAACACTGCTGGATACACAGCAGACCAGGCACTAATAATAGCCATTGCAAAAAGTTAAAAGTCAGTAGCAGTTTACATGAATGTACCTTATCTGTGGACAGAGAGTGTCTGCCGTTAATGCAATATTTATGGACACGAGAGCCTGGGTGTTTTTACTGCGCCCCACTGGAAAACACCATTTGCTGCATTCGATTCCCAGAATTATTATTATTATTATTATTATTATTATTATTATTATTATTATTATTATTATTATTATTATGGCCACATAACACCAAAATAGCTGTTAATACCTCATTAGTAGGCACAAGAGAGTACATGTTAATATCTCCTTTGTGGACTTGATGAAGAGAGTAACTGTTGCTAACTTATCTGAGGATAGAAGAGAACTGGTATTGATGTTAATATCCAATACCTTATCTTTGGACCAGGAATAGCCCGCAGCTATTAATAGAATTCAAGAACAAGGACACACAAGAGAACTTTCTTTAAGTGCACAAGACAGCAGTTGTACTACTGGCGATGAGACTTGTACAACCTTTAAGCATGCTGAAACCATCATATGCCACATTCAACACTGTACCAGCAGCAAATGCATCACTGCTCTCATTTCAATCAGCCGCAGAACTTGGGCTTATGAGAATTATAAAAGCAGTCAGCAAAAGATATAAACCCCAACTGCTCCACATTGCACATCCTCATTAATGAGTGCAACTATCAAGTTTCTTGACTCGGATAAATTCATTTGAAAACATTTCAACCAACTTTGAATGTGACCTTGTTAGTCCAACCAACTACACAACCTCAAAGACACATACCAAAGGCAGAAAGTTTAACAAAAACCATAAACTTCTTTAGGTATGAACTTTACAGAGAAAGCAGAAGACCCAAGACCAATAATTGTGGGAATGTTAAAGCCAAAAGAAATGGACAGTGTCCACACATATCAGATGATATGTGTTTATCAAACAATGATATACCATTGCGAACTGGTAGCCACAGCAGGACAGTAAGACCTCTTCATAATTTCCAAATTTTGCACTGCAAAGAGAGTTTTAAAGCACTGATATGCAAGGGCTTACATTGCTTTATACGCTGAAGAATACATTGGAAAGTGTGTTGAAACAAAACAAGATGTCTTTTTGGAAAGTAACTGGCAGGAGCTTTGGAGTTGTAGGCACCACAATATTTAAAATAGAAACCAATCAGCAGGAGGGTACAAGTAGCCCGGTCTGTGAAAGTACCTAGTATTTCAACGGAAATCACCGTTGCAGATACAAAGAGACAAGGACAGAGCACACAATGGATGGATCAAAGAGACAAGAATATAAGCATCTTAGTAATTATGAAATCGCCAAAATGGTGATGGGCATAAATTCTGTAGAAAAAAATGACAAGGTAGATATCAGTGGCAAACAAACTAACACTGTGAGTATGTACCTGATAGCCCAGGGTGCATTGAACATGAACATGCCTCAAACCAGACATGTGAACATCAGAACTTTTCGAGGTAAATAAATTTCACAATGAAGGTAGATAAACCACATTTGACTTATCTGGTGACCGTTGGATCATGAAAGTAATGGAGAGAATGATTTAAAAACAGTGCTGCCTCCTCATAATGCTGGTGTTGGGATCCCCAGAACAGACCATATTATAGCAAGACCTCCTTATAACAGAGGTACTTTTAACATGGAAATAATGGGAAAACTATTTCATTGGGAACCATGGTACACACTGTGTTATATCAGAAACCGCCTTGTAATAAGGGGTGTTAGCAAGAGGGAGCACTGTACATACAATCATGGTAACAAAGAGAACATACACAGAACCCATACACAGGCGAAAACATGACAATAATATTAAGCCCCTGTCAGGAAAATAGAGTCACTGCACAGACATCACCACTAATATTACGAGGCATGTACACCTCTCTCATTCAGAAGTGCCCGATTACAACACTGGTAAAAGTTCATCTGGTAAGCAAGCTGACAGATATGGATTTACCTTGACACAGCGGGGACTTGCCTTAGCTGTAAAGAACGTGTCAGCTATTTAATGAAGTGCATGGAATGCAATGATGTTCAGTGCAAACACTGCTATGAGCAGATCGCATCAAAACACAGAAGAAGGCATGAGACTGACTGCAAATTAAATGAACGGAGGGTCACAGACACTGGACTATATGGGATTGATAAGAATTATGATTCATAAATAGACACCACGCGTAAACTATTATTATTGTGATCCCAGTTTTGGCAAATTATTCAAAACTGATATTGTGTAATTAAATGAAATCGGATTTATTTTATTCATGGATACAATAAAACCTGCCAAGCCGAACACCTGTGATAGCCAAACATCTCTGTTACCCAAACACTTTTTGGGGTCCCAACTTTTTTTGTATGTTACTTGGCAGAAGAGCCAAGTGTTCGAACCTGTGTTCCCTGAACAACTCTCTACTCTGAATGCCAAACACTTGATTTGAGTCAAAAAGCATCATTTAACCTGTCAATGCTGAACACTTACGAAAAAAAAGAAGCAATTTTCTGGAAATTCATTGATACTTGATAAAAAACATCACATTTTTTTTTTTTTAATATCCAACACTTTCCTTGTCAGGTTGGTGGCAATAATGTATTTTAAGGGTGTCAATAATATATTGGCCTCATGGAAAATCTTTCTACAGCTGTACATACAATAGACTGGTTTGATTTTATCAAGTGAAATTGTAATTTTCATTTGTTTGGATAGTGTGCTCACATCTGGTAAAATATCCTTCTAAGGTATGCTTTGTATTGGAAGTGTCTGACACCTGGGTCTGACAGTGAGTAAATGTATTAATGATATTTTTTTCTGATTAGCCAATACTAGCTGTTTGTACATAATGCTGCCAAGGTGTAAACGGATAAACAAATTGTCCATTCATCTCTAGCAACTTACTGTAGAGTAAGTTATTCAGTCCAGTCACAGTCTTCAGTTTCAATCTGAATTTTGACCACTGAGCATCTAGTCAAGCTACTTGTATATCTGCTACTGTTCCTGTCTGCTGTCTTTATTCATCTTAAGACTTCTTTTGAAAGTTTTTGTGACAAACATACATATAAATGTATCATGGAGCTAGTATACCCCTATATATGTGCATGGAGAGGTGAAATCAAAAGTTTACACGTGCAGGATGTAGCCACAAGGCCATGCCCCCAACCCTCTGTTAGCGGAACACCTCTGATACCTGCATAAACACTTATTTGGCTGGGTCCCAAGGGCGTTTGGGCCTTGGCAGGTTTTACTGCATGTATATTATATTTTTTGTTACTTCAGGACACTTCAGTAATTCAAACTATATTTTTTATATTGTACCTGTAAGAGTATAAAAAAAAGATATATATATTTGTAGACAGAAGAGAGCACATGTAAATATCTCCTTTGTGAACTTGATGAAGAGAGTAACTGTTGCTAACTTAGAGGTTTATGTACATACAAGGGAGAGATAGGAAATTTAGAATGAACATTTTGTGAAGATGCAGATATTGTAGAAGTTAAATTCACATATGCATACCTCCTGCATAGTTTTCACCCCCCCCCCCCCCCCCCGGAAAAAAAAAGAAAAGAAAACTTGCTAAGGTCACATGAAAACAAGCATTCCTTGGAATGCATTGCCTTGCTTTTTCATGTTTTCCTTTTGACAAAGAAAGTAGATCAGCATAATTGAAAGGCCACTTCTCAGTGCAGCAAATGCAGCCTTTGCATTATATTGTCCCCCTCATGATAGGCACCCTACTATAAGGCCACATTTCTGGTGCATTTGGGGTATGTGGCCTTATTCCGGACCACTGTATCATCAGCATTGAGATTAAAAGTTGACCTCTGTGACTTTAACCTGCTGATGTCAGGTGATCTCATGACCCCAGCTGGCAAAAAAGTTGCATGATCCTGAGAATGATAATGATGCTGTGGATGACAATGGCCACACAAACCCTGTGGTGGGGGGGGGGGGGGGGAGTGTTAAGAGACGGCAAGACAAAATTCAGTATATATGTTCCTTTTATGTGTGCAATTAACATGCCCCTTGATTTTCACACAGTACATATGCTGCCCAGCCCCATGATTGAATGGATGGTAAATGCACTGAATGCAACACCTGTGACATGTATGCCCTGTACACGCCACTGTCTGGCATCCCGAGTCACCAGTTATTGGAATGCTGCCTCATGGAAAACAAGTAAATGCATGAACAAGAGGGATGTGCCGGGAGCAGCCCATCCTCAGCTGACTTATAGACATTCATCCAAAATAAGCCCCAGGCTGGCCTGAGATGAGTTGGGATGATCTGGGAAACAATTTTGGAAAAAATTATATAAACATACATGTACATGCTTTGGTATTCCTTACGTTCCAAATCAACAAAGGAATTTAGGTGCCCATGTGCATGTTGTTACATGTCCCTACAATAGTTGGATGTTAAGCTTTCCACCATTCAAGTGTTACAGTTTTAGGCAAGATGAAATGGATTCTTGCCGGCAGGGGAATAGATTATTTATTACATGGGTGATGTAATAATGGCAGCAGCTGTAAACCTTGCAGCACTTAATTTCTGAACCTACAAACATGATACACTGTTTTCATTTATTATAATTGGTGACTCGGCTGTTCACATTTGCACAGCCTCTTACTGCAGTGAACAGCCAGGCTGTGGAGAGCCCAGTCGCCCTCCAGCAGCCCCGGGCCGGGGCCGTGGGGGCAGTGGAGAGCCCGGTCGCCCTCCACCAGCCTGGGATGCCGTGGACACTCCTCTTCCCGCCATTGCACCTGCTCTCCCCACAGATGGAGGCACATCTGTTTGGATTTCACCACCCGGCCGCTGCCTGCCTGATGGTGGAATCCCCACAGATCTCCTCTCATCCATGGTAAAAACAGATGCAAGTGGCAGCATCCGAAGACGAGTACCCGAGACAGGACGTGCAGGAAAACATCTGCCTGGACTGGTGACCCCAGAGGGGTTACCATTGGAGGGAGATGGTACACGTCTACGTCGACTGGTAACCCACGAGGGGTTATCAGATGATGGAGACTGTGCACATCTCCCTCCATTGGTAACCTCCGAGGGGTTACCATTCAAGGGAGATGGTGCACGTCTACGTCGACTGGTAACCCACGAGGGGTTATCAGTTGACGGAGACTGTGCACATCTCCCTTGATTGGTAACCTCCAAGGGGTCATCAGTGGAGGCAGATGGTGCACGTCTCCGTCGCATGGTAACCCACGAGGGATTACCAGACGAGGGAGACGATGCACGTCTCCGTCGATTGGTAACACCCGAGGGGTTATCAATCAAAGGAGACACAGGGGATCGTGAGCGTTCACGTTCACCATCACTTCGGTCCTCTGAGGGTTGCCGCTGGGACGAACCAACAGAAGACCGGGAAGATGGTGAGCATGAACGTTCACGATCACCCCGGAAGGACCGATCACGGTCACTCTGCTCTGACGATGATGGAGAGCCTGGTGAGGAGAACAGGAGTGACCGTGACGACAGAGGCGTCACCACTGTCAAGTCAGAACCGGACGACGACGGAGATCCCAAGGGAGATCGTGAGCGTTCACGCCCACCATCTCGACCCTGCTCATCCGAGGAAGAGCGGGGAGATGATGAGTGAGAGCGCTTCCGATCACCCCTGCGGGACCGGTCACGGTCCTCCTGTTCATTAGGATGTGACATTGAAGAAACAGTACTTGTTCCGGCAGGAGCCTGAAAGGCTGCAAGCTGAGGGGGTCTTGCTACAGCAGCCTGCAAGGCTGCAGGCTCGGGAGGTCCCACCACAGCAGCCTGCAAGGCTGCAGGCTGTGGGGGTCCTACCACAGTAGCCTGTAAGGCTGCAAGCTGAGGGGGTCTTGCTACAGCAGCCTGCAAGGCTGCAGGCTGGGCAGGTCCCACCACAGCAGCCTGCAAGGCTGCAGGCTGTGGGGGTCCTACCACAGCAGCCTGTAAGGCTGCAAGCTGAGGGGGTCTTGCTACAGCAGCCTGCAAGGCTGCAGGCTGGGCAGGTCCCACCACAGCGGCCTGCAAGGCTGCAGGCTGCGGGGGTCCTACCACAGCAGCCTGTAAGGCTGCAAGCTGAGGGGGTCTTGCTACAGCAGCCTGCAAGGCTGCAGGCTGGGGAGGTACCACTACAGCGGCCTGCAAGGCTGCAGGCTGGGGGGCATGGGGTTGCTGACGAGGGCCACACTTATGCCACTGTGGGATATCCCCACGACAACTACGATAGCGATCCTCTGCATGGGACCTAACACAATAAGGTCGTGGTCGTACTGGTCTTCGTCGAGGTCGTGTCTGGTTAGCAGGTGGGGGTCGAGTTTCTTCACCTGGGGGCTTTGGAGGTGGACCTACCTGTACCTGATACCGAGCTGGCATCTGATGCCCATTCCTCTCAACTGCAACTCTTACCTCATCGTAAATTGTTGGAAACGCCTCGTAGAACACAGCTACCAGATCCTGCAGGTTGTCCTCAGCAACTCGCCTGCTCATCTTGTATCGTCCATTGGAGTACTTGGCAGTCGGACTCTTGAAGAGCTCCTCAGGGACCCAGCTTGGTTTCTTGCGAGCATCGTATGCAGCACGTCCTCTAGGAGAACCACTGGGTCGCATCAGCCAGTGAAGTAACTTCCGTGTCTCCGTTATGCAGAGAGACTCTATTAAAAAAAAAATTAAGATGCAATCAGAGATTGCTGGATCCATGCCCCCCCGTCACCTCATTTATAGCCCTGCTAATCAAAGGTCTCATTTTGGAATGACTGTAAAAATAGGCATGTTTATCAGAATTCTCAATAAACTTAACTCCAGCTGAACTGTGTTCCACCATGGGTTTTTTCGTTTTTTTTCTTTTTTTTTTAAATAGATTTTTACCTATTACGGTACCAATATCTTAATTGCACGCTGAACTACAATGCACTTGGTCACATCAGCCTATGATATATGCAACTTCAGAGTGCATAAAGTGTGTCTGGATGTCATGACAAAAGTGATATGTCTACTGGAAATACATACTGGTAACATCCCTTTAACACTCAATACAAAAACTGTCCACATTGAATTCCCTTTGGGACTCTCACATCACTGTTCAAACTAGTCAGGCACATATTGACCAGAATCTGAGTGGACAATGCATTTTACTTGTGCACCAGACACATCACAATAACCACATGGCCCCCAACACGGAAAATAACTCTTTATCAGGTTTAATTGGCATAACTACAAGGCAACAGAATAAAGTTACTTGTGGTACACACCTTAGCTGGCCTTTCAAGCACTCTGAATAGGATTTCTACAATGTTTCAGCATGCTGAATCCATCATGCCTTCTTTTGTTAAACCCATACCCCCCCCCCCCCCAATCCTGTACATTCTTTTCACTCAGAAATTGGTAAAAATTTGTAAGAATTCTAAAATTTACTGACAATTAGGCAAAGCTGTGCTGTAATATTCACCACATTTATCTGAACTTAAGACTTGCATTCTGAAAATTTCCTAACTGGCTGGGGTGCTCAATTGTCATCAAACCTGATCTTTCTGCCAAATCTGAGTTGGTATGTATATATAGCTTTTTGCTTTTGATTCCATTCTAATGGTCTTTAAAAAAAAATAAGCTACATTCAAGTCAACGATTTGTACAATGGTGACCACCTCTCTTAAAAAGATGCTGGATATTTTGAAATCACCCTTGGATTTACCTACAATTTACTAAATATCGCATGACCACAATTATTGCTGTCACCCTAAAGCTGACCATGTACTCTTCAGCTGCAACCAGTAAGTTGTGGTATTCTCCCGAGTGACCATTAGAGATGCAATTCACATCTGTACATGGAATATCAGGTAGGTAGTGTGTATATGTGACGCAATGTGGCATATGGTTATCTGTGGATGTGTACAATTAAGAAACAATGGTTGAGGTGTTCTTGCAGTCTGCTCTCTGAGACCTAGCAAGGCGATTGAATACAAAATCACAAGGTAAAAGTGAATAGGTTTGTTTGTTTACATTTTGGGCTGATAGTAATTATTTATACTGTAAATTACTTTAATTCCATGTATTATTATTTTCGCTTATCTTGCTGATAGCACAAAACTGTTAAAATAAGAACACAGTGAAATGGTACTTTAACGTTGTTTGAATAGGAATTATGTCCAAAACAGTGAAATCAAAACTACAGTGAAAACTCGTTATAATGACACCATCTGTTCCCTAAGAAATGTGTCAGATAACTGAATATGTCAGATAAATGAATTAAATAACAAAGAAAATGAACTTTTTCCCACGAAAATTTGTGTCATTATATCGAATATGTCGGATACTTGAGTGTCGTTATAATGAGGTTTCACTTTACATTGAAATGTCACAAATACAAAAACCGTGAAAATTTATACACGCAAAAGTAAAGCAATTTACAATACTACTATTGAAAGGTGTACCTCCAATGACAGAATATAGTCCCATGAACTGGCAAAAGGTCTTTTAAAAACCAGTAACCCCTGAAGGTCGGGTCAACTGATCCACAACTTTTGATCGAGTACTGAAAACTGTTGCTGTGTCTATTGCATGTTAATTTCACAGGAGCAGAGCATCCCAAATTAAATCCAATCATCATTTTGGATAGGAAAATACTTATCAACTGTGAGTTTTAGAAAGGCACTGCTACTCTAGAAATATTTTAAATCATTTGATAACTTTGTGTATTTTTGGAGACATATTTGGCGCAGAATGGTCAATCATGGAGGTAAGGTACACAAATGCACCTGTGAAAAAAAAAATCTAATCACATGACCCCCCATTTCCTTGGTATTAACTTGCAGCTACCGATATAAACTTGAAGTAGAATGCAAAGGAAGTTGTGGTTTTACGTTTGAAATAGGAGAAATAAGCCAGCGAATGTTGCTATTTTAACATGTAAATGCATTAGGCCTAGGTTACTGGTCCAAGACCTATAATAAAACCTGGCACATTTGATCCAGTCTGCATCAATTTTTTTTTTACATGATGACACTTTGAGTAAATTTATGGAGACATTTCCAAAATTTCAGTTGTTCAATATAACGTTTTCTAGCTTCCTCAGTCCTACTCTAGATCTTGTGTACACAAAGCGTAAAATCTTTCATGCATGGTCACCAGACAATTATACACCTGTGCATATCTGCTACAAGTACATGGGGCAGGAATTTTAACTCTTTCAGTGCCAAATTTTGGACCGAGTCAACAGCTTTTCTCGGCATGAATTGGGCGCAATGCGCACCAAGAAAAGCTGTTGACCTGGGGTATTCTCTATGGAGCTATACAGTGGTCCCCCTCTTCTATGGCCCCTCTCACCAGAGGCCACCCCTCTTGAAAGGCCAGCATTCTTGTGCAGAAAGTATGGTACTTCCACTATATTCTCCCCCTCAAGAGAGGCCACCCCTCTTACAAGGCCACCTTTTGGCTGCGTTTGGGGTGGACCACTGTATAGGCATACTGGTACTTGAATGAAAGGTCTTTTTATGAGGAATACAAATCTGGGATCCTTGTCAAAATTGAGACTAGTTTGACTTTTAAGTAGATCAACTTAAGTCACGCTTGGCACTGAAAGAGTTAAAAGTAATAAAGACTGATTAAGGCACCTACTGAGTATGTGAACTGCAAAATTTATACTTTTTTTTTTAAGAGCCTGTTGCTATTTGTCATGAAGAGCTCCTGAAATGTACATAAACAAAGACACATTTTCAAGCCAAACTTTGGATGAAATTCGATAAACTGATTTTCTTTTGTTGAAGGGGGGGGGGGTCATGTACTTGTGTGGTAGGTACATTTACATGTATAAACTAGTGAGATATGTCCATATATAAACTACTGATATGTACACATACCAGAAAAAAATTTTAAATTCACAATGCAGAAGAGTTCATTTCCTGCATTCTGAGCTCAACATTTTCTCAATTGACATAATCATTTTCTTACATGAAAAGTTGGTTGAAATCAACTGACTGAGTCGGCAGGGTTTTTTTCCTGTCGCTCAGATTTGACAGTGCAGCAAAACAGATGGTTGTGTCGCTCAGATTTGCGACATAGCAAGAAGCAAAGAGCCCTGGGTTGGCTTGTACATTGTACGTCTCTCAAATTTATGCTAAGAGAATTTATTGAATGCGCAGATCTGTTACCACAAACAGGCCCTACAAAAGCTGAGCAATGGTTGTCTGTAATACACATGTATTTATAATAAAATATTCCTGAATGGAATTCAATGGAAATTCCAATGTGCTCTAACTTGTGGAAAAACGTCTTATTTCTCCTGTCAGCTTTCAGTCTTATTTACGCTGTAATCTTCATTGTTCCCAATTTATTAGAGACTCTCCTTAAAAGCAATGTACAGAACTGATGTCCCTGATAATTTTTTGTGAAAACTAAATGACCTTAAATCAAACATAGACCATGGTGACTAAGTGGTGTATATTTTACCTGATGACAGACTCGGACGGCTACCCCTTACAGAGTCTGACACAAATGTACCTGCCTTTGAACTTAGCACTCCAATTGCATTGGTGCAGACAAATCTTCGTTCAAAATCGAACGATGCCTTGCCATTAAGCGTTAGAGAGCAAAACTATATATCTAGATTTGTAGCACACCATCTGCTGTCAAATTGGTACAAACGATATGCCAAACTAGTTTTGTTAAGTGATCATCTGATTCAAAGTACACTGGCAATCATATCGCGTGAACAGATGAAAGAGATATAACAAACGCGTAATGCTAATGATACACTTGTGCCAGACTCTGTCAGGGGTACCTATCCAAGTCTGTCTTCAGGAAATGTATTTTTCACTCATTTGTGAAACGCCCCAAGTGTTACCAAAGAACACTACTGTAACATTCATTTTACAAAACATATGATACCATAGGTTTTATACATTAGTTTAGCTACTTGCTTCATGAACTTACAAATACTACAAGTATAATGTCAAGGCACACTACATTTACATACATGTACGAAGTTTGCTTTACTGTTTCCTAAATGTCCCAAGCATTTCCAGACTCTTGCATTTGACCATACACATTTTGAACTTCTCTACAGATTTGTAATCACTGTGAAGACACCGCAAAATTTTCAGCAGTTACTGATCATCTGAACTCTTCACAAGAACTGACTCTCCACTTTTAAAGTTCAAATTTAACCAATTAGTTTTTCACAAATCCACCAGAAATACCTATACATGTGTTGCAGCAGCACCCTAGAGACTCTGTCCACAATAATCACTTGATTTCAAGTTCATGGTTCACTGCCCGTGGTTCACATCTGAGACACGGTCAAAAATTGAACTTTTCAAGAGAGTATACTGCACAATTATTGGTCTTGTGGCTTCCCTGTTCCTGTTTGAGCCCTCAGAAGCCATATTTTATTTCATCATACACATACACACCCCTGCCATTTAGGCAAAAACAGCTAGGGCCAGAAAAGGGTCTAAATCTCATAGGATTCAGTGTCATGCATCAGTTGCCTACAGGTGAAAGACAATATGTCAAGACTCTCGAATCTTGTCCTGGATAAGGCAAGGACCATTGGGCCAATCTAGGCAGGGGAAAGTTGCTGTTCTGTTGCATATGAGCCTTTGGTGTCAATCATCGCACCATAAATGACCTGCTGCGGAAGTTTCACCATCCCAATGCTATTGCAGATTTGACAGGGTGCAGGAGGTCTAGGATCAGCAGTAGACTATAAGACCGCTTCATCAACATCAAATATCCAAACAGACTGTATGGAATAGACTGCATGCCTGTGGTATCAAATCAAGATGTATGGTGAAGAAGCAGTGCCTCTCAACCGGACACAAGATTGCCAAGCTGATACACAGCATGAGGAAGAGGTTTCAATGGTGTATCCGACAACGTGATGGCTACACTACCTACTGATCAATTTAAGACTTTTTAAAAATGAAGGCTCATGGATACTGTATAGGCCAAATAATGAATGCGCGCTGCCGTCAGATGCTCTAGTGACACTATGCATACCAGAAAATGTAAACTGTGATAACTTATGCCCAGTCCATCACATACCCTGGGAACTGTGATACAAGAGATTGGTTTAAAAACAATGCAGTGTAGTGAAGCATAGCATCACTTTGTTACCCATTATTATGGGAACTGCAGGTCAAGAGCATGGAAATTAGATGGAAGTCAACAAATTTTCAAAATATGTGTTTGTTATTTTTTGGCACAAGGTATAATATGTGGAGAGTTATTTCTTGTGACGGAGTTTATTTCCCTACATAAATAAGACAAAATTTATTCCAGTTGACAACACACTTTTATATGCAAATTAACTAATAAGTAAATGTTTATTAAACTGGCCATGCTAGCAGCAAAATTGGGCTTTTTCTTTGCTAAAATACAAAAAAAGAAGAATTTTTGCTCCCATATCAAGCAATTTGTCACATTTAAAGACCTTATGCTGGAAAAGTTAAACCATATATTTTATTAATCCATAATCAGCTATCTGAAATGACATCTTCAAAAGCAATTTAGATAAGTTGATTTTTGGACCTATTGACCACACATTTGCTTCATTTTTTAACCCTACCCCTGGAACAAACCAAGAAGGGTCCCTCCACTCACAAGGACTGTTGGCAATCTGAATATGGCATGGTTCCAGCCATTGCTGCCCAACAGTGATCAATGCATGGTGCTCACTGTGAGATCAGCTCTGAACCCACCAGCAGCTCTTTTATTCTGACCAACAGTGATCAATGCATGGTGCTCACTGTGAGACCAGCTCTGAACCCACCAGTAGCTCTTTTATTCGACCTTGGTTTTGCACTGAAGTTGACACAAATGTCACAAATCATGTTTGATGAGACATTTCCAAAATTCCATGGCAAGGAAAAAAATGACAGTTTGCATTATTATTCACATCATAAACAAGTAAACAAGTGCACAGTGATCCAAAGGATCTATGTCCCCTGCCACAACATACAGAACATGCAGAAGAACGCTATACAATGTATACAGCGTGTCTGGTTGCACAAAAATGGATATGTTCTTGGGCCCTGTGACCTCGAAAATAAGTGAAGGTCAAAAGCAATACACGGCGCATATGCACTTGCTATGATGCATCTCCGACATAAATTTCATTATTCTATCTCTAACGGTTCTAGAGATATGCTGCCAGACACACGAAAGTGGATATGTTCTTGGGCCCTGTTTTCAAGGTCAAAAGCAATACACACTGCATATGCCCGTGGATGATGCATCTCTGGTACAAATTTCATTACTCTATCTCTTACACGGTTCTAGAGATATGCTCCCGGATGGACGGACGGACGGACATGGCCCCTATCCCCACTAACTCTTTGTCCCCCAAAGCCACCTTGGGGGGGGGGGGGGGGGGGACAATTATGGACCTGCAACCTGACCAGAAATTATCCTGCTGAGACAAATTTTTTTTCTATTTAAGTGAAGTGGATCAAACGGCTGGCAAGTCCTATGAACTATTTTTCTCAGAATGCACTTATGGGTGGGGACCTCAACATAACATGGCTATACCTAGAGTTCAGTTTCTCTGACAAACAAATACTAACATAAACAATGAAGTCTTGATAACTAAAACACGAACACTGATTTTTTTTAAACATCCATGGATTTCTGTGAAAGATAACAGGCTTTAACAGCATGAAAAATGAAAAGCCACTTTCTATTGGCATTATGCATGCATCAAAACATGGGCCAATCTACAACCTTTCATTTCCTGTGATGGAAGAAGAACAGAGGCATAACTAGAAAAGATGATTTGCTGCATATCAAACCAGAGTGTGTGTCTTCAAAGCTTATTGGTATGGCAATAGATACAGCTGGTACTTCCCTACTACAGTGAATTATCAGTACAACAATGTACAATGGGTACTTCCGTACTAAGTGTATGATCGGTACAACAATGTTGCAACAGTGTACATGGGTACTTCAGTATTACAGTCTATGATTGGTACAACAATGTTACGACAGTGTACAATGGGTACTTCAGTCCTACAGTGTATGATTGGTACAACAATGTTACGACAGTGTACAATGGGTACTTCAGTCCTACAGTGTATGATCAGTACGACAATGTACAATGGGTATTTCAGTACTACATTGTATAACAGATACAATCAGTTTGCGCAATCAAATGGTTTTCAGGAACAAAGTTGGAAAGCCACACTTGACACAAAGTATCCTCAGTGTAACAAGCTCCACGTCTTATTTCAATGCACCCAACTTATCTCTCGGATGATGGAAAATACTTTTTCAAATTGCCAGAAGGTACTCTAACTCAACTTAAGTTCAATTTTACTACATAAACCTCTGTGTAATCCCAACCATAAGTCTTACACAGCCCAGCCAAGCTCGTGTGCCAGTCTCTCTGGTGTATGTGATGCAGGCACAATCTGCCAGTGTGCATACAAAAGTTATGCAGTTTTTATGCATACTAATTGGCAACACCTAAAAATAGAGCTTTGTGACACTTGAGATACCTAGTAAGGAGGGAGATGGAGGGGTGGCCCCACCTGACTTTTTACCAGTGGTTGTGCATATGTGAATTAAGCTCCTTCTTGGATTTCATTTGTTATTATTCCTTTCAGTTAAAGACAACATATTACTCAAAGCCACATGGCATTGTCCACCATACCCTTAGGTTCCTTAATCCCTTAGGTTCCACTTTCACCAACATGTCTGGTCTGTTGCTAGGCAACTGGCCTTGCCCCAATCTGAGACAAGGAACTCCTAGTCTCAGCCCCAATAAGATCCCATCCATGTATATACATACACCCAGAAACTAGATTTGCTTTGTTTAATTTCATTTAACTGGATCAATCTGCTCCACAGTCATAGAAGATATTTATGGAAGTTAATGGTAGGTCTAACTATTATATTTTTGATGACAGAGTCAACCTTCAGACTCTATTGCATCCTGAATTCATCTCATCAGGTGTCATCACCTATCAGAGAGTTGAACAAATCTGTCTGTATGCATACTTTTGAAGATATTCAAGATTTGAAATTTCAAATGCCCTTAATTTGCATAATTAAATTTGTGCAGTGTTCATTACCAATTCACCAGATGTGTACTAGTCCATAACATAGGAACAGAAGCTGGAATGGCACCTCTATCTATTATAGCTTTGAAGTTATTCAAGATTTAAAAGTTCCAATGGTGCTACTTAGCATAATATAAATTGCTACAACTACTGTTTTTAAATCATTAAGTGCGCAATGGTCAACAACCCCCTAGTAGAAGTTGGAATGACACCCCTGTCTTTTATAGTGTTGAAGATATTCAAGATTGAAAATTCCGAATACTGCTAATTAGCATCATCTAAATTGTTACAACTTTTATTTTAGATTCATTACATGCGCAATGGTCAATAACCCCTAGCAGAAGTTGAAATGACATCTCTATCTATAATAGTTATGAAATTTCAAATGCTGCTAATTAACATAATTTAAATTGCTGCAACTTTTGTTTTAAATTCATTAGATGCACAATGGTCAATAACCCCCTCGTAGAAGTTGGAATGACATCTCTATCTATAGGGCCTGTATTTTTCCATTTGAAAATGCGTGTTTTTCCGTTTTGGGAAACTACAGATTCCGTTTCATTTCCGTTTCACTAATTCTAGGGCTTGATTTTAGCACTGGTCAATAAAAAAGGAAAAACAGTTGATCTTATCGCCTCTGGAAAATGTTGATCCATCGACGAACGGCAAAGTGACTCCATATTGTTTACTATGTACGTTGACAGCCTCCACCTACAGACTGCGCTATTATCATTGTACCTCTGTTGCGCGTTATATCTATATGCCATGCAAATGAATGGATATGGTAGTAATGGGGTCTATAGCGCAGTTGTCCGGCCTGTCGTTAAATTTTCTCCAAGTGGTATCGATAACACAGCCGACACGTCAAATTTGGATCCAAGTCCGTGTGTCTTGCTTTATGCGATGACATATGTGGTGATTTTGAATTATTTGAGAGGCAAAATTCACAAATTCCGCTTAATTTCCGTGGCATTTGCCGATTTCCGTTCCAAATCATAAATTCCGTTTGAGATCATAGATTCCGTAAATTCCATCCGTTTTCCGCGATCGCGGAAAAGTACTGGCCCTATATCTATTATAATTTTGAAGGTATTCAAGATTTAAAATTTCAAATGCCCCTAATTTGCATAATTTTAAACATCTTCATTCCTCTGTATAAAAAGGCCCAACTCCTTATATGGAGGTGCAATCATGCCAAGTTTGGAGTTTTTATGTATGAAAGTGTCAGAGAGAAAAAAAAGTTATCTTTTTTCACACCTAGTTTTATCTTTTTTCATATTTTTTTTCATACCTAATTATATCTTTTTTCATACCTAGTTATATTAAAGACACTAGTGATTTTGTCAAGAAGATAGAATCACTACCACCTGTACCTGAGGATACTTTATTGGTCACTTTGGATGTAAAATCTCTTTGTAACACAAACATACCAATAAATGAAGGACTACACAGTGCAGCCAGAGCCCTGCTACATAACAGGGACAGATCAGAAAAACCGGGCACAGCGGAACTGATCCAGCTGCTAAAAATGGTCCTGACATACAACAACTTTGAATTTAATGGAGACCACTATTTACAAGTTAGTGGCACAGTGATGGGCACACGTGTAGCTCCCTCTTTCACCAAAATATTCATGTCGGACCTAGAGGAAAACAAGCTCCTGAAATTCCCACTACACCTAAGGTGTGGTGGCGCTACATTGATGACATATTTTTTGCATCTGGACATATGGTGCAAGTCAACTCGGATCCATACTGATTCGCAACTCAATATGTGTCATCCAACCATCAAATTCTCTGTGGAAAGTTCTCCAACAGAGATCACATATCTGGACACTATAGTCAAGGTAGGAACTGATAGGAAGGCTCCCTATACACGAAAGCCACAGATACATACACATACCTACACTTCAGGTCAGCTCACCCGAAACATTGTAAACAGGGGGGCCCTTACAGTCAACTGTTACAGGGTTTAAAGAATTTGCACCCACACAGAGGACTTTGAAGCCAATGCCACAAAGATCCTCATCTTCTACAGGATGCGGGGATACCCCCCCCCCCCACACACACACTATCCTACAAGAAACACTGGACAAAGTCCATCTTCTTGATAGACAGACATTATTGGATCGAACCCATTCAGTCAACCTAGACGAAGAAACAAACAAGTTGTTTCTGAAGAGGATACATCCCAAGTTCAAGGGATTTATCTGGAATCCTGCTTTTTTAAGTCCCGGAGCGAAGCGTGGGGATTTAAAAATGCAGGATTCCAGATAAATCACGAGAACAAGGGATGTATCCTTTTTATACCATGCCCTCTTTGTTTTCATGAATATAAATGCATTTTAAAATGTATTCACCAAAGCAAATCAGTCCTGTGTTGAAATTTAGCCGCGGAAATAAAAGCAGGGATATATGTGTAAGCAGGTGACATATATATCCCTTGAGAAAACAAAGGAGGCATGGTAT
>OZ026618.1:98479068-98523068 GCA_964020975.1 Hermodice carunculata | reverse complement strand
GTATGTCCTAACATTGGTGACATAATTTCCATGATTTGACTCTTGTATTCACCTAAAAGTACATTTTCAAGGAGTACAAATTTATACTTTTCATACAAAATATCAATATTCTGGCAAGCTTAAGCATAGATTACACCAACATATATCCTTTTCTTCTTTCACATTATGCATGCATATATTGATACATATATGCTATTGTATTATATGTTTTTAAATTCACTGATTTTTTATATTCATACATGTGTGTTCACTTTCAATTGCATCGAAAACATTACAAAATAGCAGGACAGTTAAGCCAACTTAGGATTAAAAAGATTTTGTGCCTACCTAGTCGAACATGATGAGCAAAATGGAAAAGTCTTAACATACACATTGTATTAGGGAACTGAGAGGTTATCCTGCCACATTGCTCAGGGATAAAGGTGACAGTCCTGAATAAAGCCTCTCTATCAAAATAGAGGCAATATGTACTACACATAGACCATAAGAATGATAAGAATGTCAACTATTTAATATATGACTACAAGGTACACCCACCATTATTACACCCTTTGTGAAGAATCCCATTTCAGAAACAGGCTTCTTAAAGTAAGCCACAAGCCTGCGAGATAAAGACAGTCATATGTTCAGAAGAACAGAAATTTCAAAAGATATTTTGGTACAGTCACTTAATGACATTCTCAAACAAACTATTCTTGGTAAATTGAAAATATTTCAACCAACTTTGAATGTGAACCTGTCAGTCCAACCAACTGTCCAACCAACTACGCAACTTCATAGACACATAACAAAGGCAGAAAGTTTAAGCATAAACTTTTGAAGATATGGCATTTACATAGAGATCAATTGTGGAATTATAAAGCCAAAAGAAATAAACAGGAAACTTTGAGACAATTACCAGCAATATACCGGGTCAATGGATTTTGCAATGATGATCTTTCTAATGAGGAGGATGAACAAACCCACAACATAGCATTTAAGCTCAGTATTATAATGCTCAAGAGAAAAATACCTCACACATTTATAAGGGACAACAATATGCAGACATGAGCTTAATTTAGGAAAAATTTCTGTGAAGTGTCATACAATGTACTGCTGACCCTCAATAAAAACAACAGTTTTGGCATTTTGAGGCAATAAAACAGTGATTTTATCAAGAAATTGAACCAAAAATCCAGGAAATCTGGGGAAAAAATCCAGGATTTCCTGGAATTCCAGGAAAAGGCTCATCCCTAAATATCAGTTCAACACTGCTGGATACGACTTGTCCTGACACAGCAGACCAGGCAGTAATAATAGCCATTGCAAAAAGTTAAAATTCATTAGCAGTTTACATGAATGTACGTCATCTGTGGACAGAGAGTGTCTGCCATAAATGCAATATTTATGGACATGAGAGCCTGGGTGTTTTTACTGGGCCCCATTGGAAAAAGCCATTTGCAGAATAATGCTCCCAGAATAAACATATTCTATTGTTGTTATTATCATTATTATTATTATTATTATCATCATCATCATCATCATCATCATCATCATTATTATTATCATCATTATTATTATTATTATTATTATTATTATTATTATTATTATTATTATTTCCTAATCTGTGGCCACATGACACCAAAATAGCTGTTAATGCCTCATTTGTAGGCACAAGAACATTGATATCTCCTTTGTGGACATGATAAAGAGAGTAACTGTTGCTAACTTATCTGTGGATAGAAGAGAACTGGTATTGATGTTAATATCCAATTACCTTATCTGTGGACCTGGAATAGCCATCGGCTATAAATAGTGTATTCGAGAACCAGGACAATACCTTCCTGCCACAAGTACACAAGACAGCAGTCGTACTACTGGCGATGAGACTTGTACAACCTTTAAGCATGCTGAAACCATCATATGCCACATTCAACACTGTACCAGCAGCAAGTGCATCATTGCTCTCATTTCAATCCGTTACAGAATTTGGGCTTATGAGAATTATAAAAGCAGTCAGCAAAAAAATAAACTCCAACTGCTCCATGTTACATGTCATCATCAATGAGTACAACTATCAAGTTTCTGGTCTTGGTAAATTGAAAATATTTCAACCAACTTTGAATGTGACCCTGTTAGTCCAACTAACTACACAACCTCACAGACACATACCAAAGGCAGAAAGTTTAACAAAAACCATAAGCTTCCTAAGCTATGAACTTTACAGAGAAAGCAGAATATTCAAGACCAATAATTGTGGGAATGTTACAGCCAAAAGAAATAGACAGTGTCAACATATATCAGCTGATATATGTTTATCAAACAATGAAACAAAGCCATCAATTGAGAACATGGGGTTACATTGAAGATTAACTATATATCTGGGGGCTTAATGAAGCAAGCTGTATTGGTATACACTTTTGATTTGGGTGGACATATCCAGTGCCACAGAGACATTTCAAGAAACTTTGAGACAATTACATGTAGCAGCAATATACCCAGTCAATGGATTTTGTAATGATGTTCTTCCTAATGAGGAGATGAACAAAGCCACAACACAGCATTAGCTTAATATTATGATTCTAGAGAGACAAAAGACCATAATATCAGTTCAACAATGCCAGATACAAGTTGTCCTGACACAGCATGACCAGGCAGTAATAATAGCCATTGTGAATGATTTCAAGTCATTAGCAGTTTACATAAATGCTTCTTATCTGTGGACATGAGAGAGTCCACTGTTATTGCATTATTTATGGACAGGAGAGCATGGGTGTCTATACCTTATCTGTGAACACAACAAAATAGCTGCTAATGCCTTATTTGGACACATAATAGGAGAGGTCACGTGAACTGGTAGCCACAGCAGAACTGTAAGACAATATATATATACCAAAGGCAGAAAGTTTAAGCATAAACTTTTGAAGATATGGAATTTACACAGAGAGCAGAAGACCAAGATCAATCGTGGGAACATAAACCCAAAAGAAATAAACAGGAAACTTTGAGACAATTACCAGCAATATACCGGGTCAATGGATTTTGCAATGATGATCTTGCTTATGAGGAGGATGAACAAACTCACAACATAGCATTTAAGCTCAATATTATAATGCTCAAGAGAAAAATACCTCACACATAACTTGACATAAGGGACAGCAATATCAGTTCAACACTGCTGGATACGACTTGTCCTGACACAGCAGACCAGGCACTAATAATAGCCATTGCAAAAAGTTAAAATTCAGTAGCAGTTTACATGAATGTACCTTATCTGTGGACAGAGAGTGTCTGCCGTTATTGCAATATTTATGGACACAAGAGCCTGGGTGTTTTTACTGCGCCCCATTGGAAAACACCATTTGCTGCATTCGATTCCCAGAATTATTATTATTATTATTATTATTATTATTATTATTATTATTATTATTATTATTATTATTACCTTAACTATTGCCACATAACACCAAAATAGCTGTTAATGCCTCATTAGTAGGCACAAGAGAGCACATGTTAATATCTCCTTAGTGGACTTGATGAAGAGAGTAACTGTTGCTAACTTATCTGTGGATAGAAGAGAACTGGTATTGATGTTAATATCCAATACCTTATCTTTGGACCAGGAATAGCCAGCAGCTATTAATAGAATTCAAGAACAAAGACACACAGAGAACTTTCTTTAAGTGCACAAGACAGCAGTTGTACTACTGGCAATGAGACTTGCACAACCTTTAAGCATGTTGAAACCATCATATGCCACATTCAACACTGTACCAGCAGCAAGTGCATCACTGCTCTCATTTCAATCAGCCACAGAACTTGGGCTTATGAGAATTATAAAAGCAGTCAGCAAAAGATATAAACCCCAACTGCTCCACGTTGCATAGCCTCATTAATGAGTGCAACTATCAAGTTTCTTGACTGGGATAAATTCATTTGAAAACATTTCAACCAACTTTGAATGTGACCTTATTAGTCCAACCAACTACACAACCTCAAAGACACATACCAAAGGCAGAAAGTTTAACAAAAACCATAAACTTCCTAAGTTATGAACTTTACAGAGAAAGCAGAAGACCCAAGACCAATAATTGTGGGAATGTTAAAGCCAAAAGAAATGGACAGTGTCCACACACATCAGATGATATGTGTTTATCAAACAATGAAACAAAGCCATCAATTGAGAAAATTAACTATATATCTGGGAGCTTAATGTGGCAAACTTCATTAGTATACACTTTTGATTTGGGTGCATCCAGTGCCACTGAGACATTTCAGGAAACTTTGAGACTATTACATGTACCAGCAATATATACCATTGCGAACTGGTAGCCACAGCAGGACAGTAAGACCTCTTCATAATTTCCAAATTTTGCACTGCAAAGAGAGTTTTAAAGCACTGATATGCAACGGCTTACATTGCTTTATACGCTGAAGAATACATTGGAAAGTGTGTTGAAACAAAACAAGATGTCTTTTTGGAAAGTAACTGGCAGGAGCTTTGGAGTTGTAGGCAGTACAATATTTAAAATAGAAACCAATCAGCAGGAGGGTACAAGTAACCCGGTCTGTGAAGGTACCTAGTATTTCAACGGAAATCACCGTTGCAGATACAAAGAGACAAGGACAGAGCACACAATGGATGGATCAAAGAGACAAGAATATAAGCATCTTAGTAATTGTGAAATCGCCAAAATGGTGATGGGCATAAATTCTGTAGAAAAAAATGACAAGGTAGATATCAGTGGCAAACAAACTAACACTGTGAGTATGTACCTGATAGCCCAGGGTGCATTGAACATGAACATGCCTCAAAGCAGACATGTGAACATCAGAACTTTTCGAGGTCAATAAATTTCACAATGAAGGTAGATAAACCACATTTGGCTTATCTGGTGACCGTTGGATTATGAAAGTAATGGAGAGAATGATTTAAAAACAGTGCTGCCTCCTCATAATGCTGGTGTTGGGATCCCCAGAACAGACCATATTATAGCAAAACCTCCTTATAACAGAGGTACTTTTAACATGGAAATAATGGGGAAAACTATTTCATTGGGAACCATGGTACACACTGTGTTATATCAGAAACCGCCTTGTAATAAGGGGTGTTATCAAGAGGGAGCACTGTACATACAATCATGGTAACAAGAGAACATACACAGAAACAATACACAGGCGAAAACATGACAATAATATTAAGCCCCTGTCAGGAAAATAGAGTCACTGCACAGACATCACCACTATACGAGGCATGTACACCTCTCTCATTCAGAAGTGCCAGATTACAACAATGGTAAAAGTTCATCTGGTAAGCAAGCTGACAGATATGGATTTACCTTGAAACAGCGGAGACTTGCCTTAGCTGTAAAGAACGTGTCAGCTATTTAATGAAGTGCATGGAATGCAATGATGTTCAGTGCAAACACTGCTATGAGCAGATAAGATCAAAACACAGAAGAAGGCACGAGACTGACTGCAGATGAATGGAGGGTCACAGACACTGGACTATATGGGATTGATAAGAATTATGATTCATAAATAGACACCACGCGTAAACTATAATTATTGTGATCCCAGTTTTGGCAAATTATTCAAAACTGATATTGTGTAATTAAATGAAATCGGATTTATTTTATTCATGGATACAATAAAACCTGCCAAGCCGAACACCTGTGATAGCCAAACATCTCTGTTACCCGAACACTTTTTGGGGTCCCAACTTTTTTTGTATGTTACTTGACAGAAGAGCCAAGTGTTCGAACCTGTGTTCCCTGAAGAACTCTCTGCTCTGAATGCCGAACACTTGATTTGAGTCCTATAGCATCATTTAACCTGTCAATGCTGATCACTTACAAAAAAAAAAGAAGCAATTTTCTGGAAATTCATTGATACTTGACACAAAAACATCACATTTTTTTTTTTTTTTAATATCCAACACTTTCCTTATCAGGTTGGTGGCAATAATGTATTTTAAGGGTGTCAATAATATATTAGCCTCATGGAGAATCTTTCTACAGCTGTACATACAATAGACTGGTTTGATTTTATCAAGTGAAATAATTATTGTAATTTTCATTTGTTTGGATAGTGTGCTCACATCTGGTAAAATATCCTTCTAAGGTATGCTTTGTATTGGAAGTGTCTGACACCTGGGTCTGACGGTGAGTACATGTATTAATGATATTTTTTTCTGATTAGCCAATACTAGCTGTTTGTACATAATGCTGCCAAGGTGTAAACGGATAAACAAATTGTCCATTCATCTCTAGCAACTTACTGTAGAGTAAGTTATTCAGTCCAGTCACAGTCTTCAGTTTCAATCTGAGTTTTGACCACTGAGCATCTAGTCAAGCTACTTGTATATCTGCAACTTTATTATTCGTGTACAAGCCGTGAATTTAGTCTTCTGTTCTCGTCCATTGTGTATTGTATATATTCCTGTGCATCCTTTTATGTACTGGAGAGCCTCCAGATTAGTCTTTGTGTACTATTAGGCAATCCAGAGAAAATAAATATGTTTATACTATACTAACTGTTCCTGTCTGCTGTCTTTATTCATCTTAGACTTCTTTTGAAAGTTTTTGTGACAAACATACATATAAATGTATCATGGAGCTAGTATACCCCTATATATGTGCATGGAGTGGTGAAATCAAAGTTTACACGTGCAGGATGTAGCCACAAGGCCATGCCCTTAACCCTCTGTTAGCGGAACACCTCTGATACCTCATAAACACTTATTTGGCTGGGTCCCAAGGGCGTTTGGGCCTTGGCAGGTTTTACTGCATGTATATTATATTTTTTGTTACTTCAGGACACTTCAGTAATTCAAACTATATTTTTTATATTGTACGTGTACTTATATAGTATAAAAAAAAGATATATATATTTGCAGACACAAGAGAGCACATGTAAATATCTTCTTTGTGAACTTGATGAAGAGAGTAACTGTTGCTAACTTAGAGGTTTATGTACATACAAGGGAGAGATAGGAAATTTAGAATGTACATTTTGTGGAGATGCAGATATTGTAGAAGTTAAATTCACATATGCATACCTCCTGCATAGTTTTCAGCCCCCCCCCCCTCCCCCGGAAAAAAAAAGGAAAGAAAACTTGCTAAGGTCACATGAAAACAAGCATTCCTTGGAATGGATTGCCTTGCTTTTTCATGCTTTCCTTTTGACAAAGAAAGTAGATCAGCATAATTTTAAGAAAATCAAACATACAAGCACTCACTACAAGGTCTTAACTTCAGTGGTCCCCCTCTTGAAAGGCCCCCCTGATGAGAGACCACCCCCTCTTGAGAGGCCACTTCTCAGTGCAGCAAATGCAGCCTTTGCATTATATTGTCCCCCTCATGATAGGCACCCTACTATAAGGCCACATTTCTGGTGCATTTGGGGTACATGGCCTTATTCCGGACCACTGTATCATCAGCATTGAGATCAAAAGTTGACCTCGGTGACTTTAACCTGCTGATGTCGAGTGATCTCATTACCCCAGCTGGCAAAAAAGTTGCATGATCCTGAGAATGATAATGATGCTGTGGACGACAATGGCCACACAAACCCTGTGGGGGGGGGGGGGGGGGGGGGGGGGGGTTAAGAGAAGGCAAGACAAAAATTCAGTATATATGTTCCTTTTATGTGTGCAATTAACATGCCCCTTGATTTTCACACAGTACATATGCTGCCCAGCCCCATGATTGAATGGTTGGTAAATGCACTGAATGCAACACCTGTGACATGTATGCCCTGTACACGCCACTGTCTGGCATCCCGAGTCACCAGTTATTGGAATGCTGCCTCATGGAAAACAAGTAAATGCATGAACAAGAGGGATGTGCCGGGAACAGCCCATCCTCAGCTGACTTATAGACATTCATCCAAAATAAGCCCCAGGCTGGCCTGAGATGAGTTGGGATGATCTGGGAAACAATTTTGGAAAAAATTATATAAACATACATGTACATGCTTTGGTATTCCTTACGTTCCAAATCAACAAAGGAATTTAGGTGCCCATGTGCATGTTGCTACATGTCCCTACAATAGTTGGATGTTAAACTTTCCACCATTCAAGTGTTACAGTTTTAGGCAAGATGAAATGGATTCTTGCCGGCAGAGGAATAAATTATTTATCCATGGGTGATGTAATAATGGCAGCAGCTGTAAACCTTGCAGCACTTAATTTATGAAACTACAAACATGATACACTGTTTTCATTTATTATAATTGGTGACTCGGCTGTTCACATCTGCACAGCCTCTTACTGCAGTGAACAGCCAGGCTGTGGAGAGCCCAGTCGCCCTCCAGCAGCCCCGGGCCGGGGCCGTGGGGGCAGTGGAGAGCCCGGTCACCCTCCACCAGCCTGGGATGCCGTGGACACTCCTCTTCCCGCCATTGCACCTGTTCTCCCCACAGATGGAGGCACATCTGTTTGGATTTCACCACCTGGCCGCTGCCTGCCTGATGGTGGAATCCCCACAGATCTCCTCTCATCCATGGTAAAAACAGATGCAAGTGGCAGCATCCGAAGACGAGTACCCGAGACAGGACGTGTAGGAAAACATCTGCCTGGACTGGTGACCCCAGAGGGGTTACCATTGGAGGGAGATGGTACACGTCTACGTCGACTGGTAACCCAGGAGGGGTTATCAGATGATGGAGACTGTGCACATCTCCCTCCATTGGTAACCTCCGAGGGGTTACCATTCAAGGGAGATGGTGCACGTCTACGTCGACTGGTAACCCACGAGGGGTTATCAGTTGACGGAGACTGTGCACATCTCCCTTGATTGGTAACCTCCGAGGGGTCATCAGTGGAGGCAGATGGTGCACGTCTCCGTCGCATGGTAACCCACGAGGGATTACCAGACGAGGGAGACGATGCACGCCTCCGTCGATTGGTAACACCCGAGGGGTTATCAATCAAAGGAGACACAGGGGATCGTGAGCGTTCACGTTCACCATCACTTCGGTCCTCTGAGGGTTGCCGCTGGGACGAACCAACAGAAGACCGGGAAGATGGTGAGCATGAACGTTCACGATCACCCCGGATGGACCGATCACAGTCACTCTGCTCTGACGATGATGGAGAGCCTGGTGAGGAGAACAGGAGTGACCGTGACGACAGAGGCGTCACCACTGTCAAGTCAGAACCGGACGACGACGGAGATCCCAAGGGAGATCGTGAGCGTTCACGCCCACCATCTCGACCCTGCTCATCCGAGGAAGAGCGGGGAGATGATGAGCGAGAGCGCTTCCGATCATCCCTGCGGGACCGGTCACGGTCCTCCTGTTCATTAGGATGTGACACTGAAGAAACAGTACTTGTTCCGGCAGGAGCCTGCAAGGCTGCAAGCTGAGGGGGTCTTGCTACAGCAGCCTGCAAGGCTGCAGGCTCGGGAGGTCCCACCACAGCAGCCTGCAAGGCTGCAGGCTGGGGGGGTCCTACCACAGCAGCCTGTAAGGCTGCAAGCTGAGGGGGTCTTGCTACAGCAGCCTGCAAGGCTGCAGGCTGGGGAGGTCCCACTACAGCAGCCTGCAAGGCTGCAGGCTGGGGGGCATGGGGTTGCTGACGAGGGCCACACTTATGCCACTGTGGGATATCCCCACGACAACTACGATAGCGATCCTCTGCATGGGACCTAACACAATAAGGTCGTGGTCGTACTGGTCTTCGTCGAGGTCGTGTCTGGTTAGCAGGTGGGGGTCGAGTTTCTTCACCTGGAGGCTTTGGAGGTGGACCTACCTGTACCTGATACCGAGCTGGCATCTGATGCCCATTCCTCTCAACTGCAACTCTTACCTCATCGTAAATTGTTGGAAACGCCTGGTAGAACACAGCTACCAGATCCTGCAGGTTGTCCTCAGCAACTCGCCTGCTCATCTTGTATCGTCCATTGGAGTACTTGGCCGTCGGACTCTTGAAGAGCTCCTCAGGGACCCAGCTTGGTTTCTTGCGAGCATCGTATGCAGCACGTCCTCTAGGAGAACCACTGGGTCGCATCAGCCAGTGAAGTAACTTCCGTGTCTCCGTTATGCACAGAGACTCTATTAAAAAAAAAAATTAAGATGCAATCAGAGATTGCTGGATCCATGCCCCCCGTCACCTCATTTATAGCCCTGCTAATCAAAGGTCTCATTTTGGAATGACTGTAAAAATAGGCATGTTTATCAGAATTCTCAATAAACTTAACTCCAGCTGAACTGTGTTCCACCATGGGTTTTTTCGTTTTTTTTTTTTTTCTTAAAATAGATTTTTACCTATTACGGTACCAATATCTTGCACGCTGAACCACAATGCACTTGGTCACATCAGCCTATGATATATGCAACTTCAGAGTGCATAAAGTGTGTCTGGATGTCATGACCAAAGTGATATGTCTACTGGAAATACATACTGGTGACATCCCTTTAACACTCAATACAAAAACTGTCCACATTGAATTCCCTTTGGGACTCTCACATCACTGTTCAAACTAGTCAGGCACATATTGACCAGAATCTGAGTGGACAATGCATTTTACTTGTGCACCAGACGCATCACAATAACCACATGGCCCCAAACACGGAAAATAACTCTTTATCAGGTTTAATTGGCATAACTACAAGGCAACAGAATAAAGTTACTTGTGGTACACACCTTAGCTGGCCTTTCAAGCACTCTGAACAGGATTTCTACAATGTTTCAGCATGCTGAATCCATCATGCCTTCTTTTGTTAAACCCATACCCCCCCCCCCAATCCTGTACATTCTTTTCACTCAGAAAGTGGTAAAAATTTGTAAGAATTCTAAAATTTACTGACAATTAGGCAAAGCTGTGCTGTAATATTCACCACATTTATCTGAACTTAAGACTTGCATTCTGAAAATTTCCTAACTGACTGGGGTGCTCAATTGTCATCAAACCTGGTCTTTCTGCCAAATCTGAGTTGGTATGTATATATAGCTTTTTGCTTTTGATTCCTTTCTAATGTCTTTAGAAAAAAAATAAGCTACATTCAAGTCAATGATTTGTACAATGGGGACCACCTCTTAAAAAGATGCTGGATATTTTGAAATCACCCTTGGATTTACCTACAATTTACTAAATATCGCATGACCACAATTATTGCTGTCACCCTAAAGCTGACCATGTACTCTTCAGCTGCAACCAGTAAGTTGTGGTATTCTCCTGAGTGACCATTAGAGATGCAATTCACATCTGTACATGGAATATCAGGTGGGTAGTGTGTATATGTGACGCAATGTGGCATATGGTTATCTGTGGATGTAATTAAGAAACAATGGTTGAGGTGTTCTTGCAGTCTGCTCTCTGTGACCTGGCAAGGCGATTGAATATGAAATCACAAGGTAAAAGTGAATAGCTTTGTTTGTTTACGTTTTGGGCTGATAGTAATTATTTATACTATAAATATTATTACTTTAATTCCATGTATTATTATTTTCGCTTATCTTGCTGATAGCACAAAACTGTGAAAATAAGAACACAGTGAAATGGTACTTTAACGTTGTTTGAATAGGAATTATGTCCAAAACAGTGAAATCAAAACTACAGTGAAAACTCGTTATAATGACACCATCTGTTCCCTAAGAAATGTGTCAGATAACTGAATATGTCAGATAAATGAATTAAATAAAAAAGAAAATGAACTTTTTCCCACGATAATTTGTGTCATTATATCGAATATGTCGGATACTTGAGTGTCGTTATAATGAGGTTTCACTGTAAATTGAAATGTCATAAATACAAAAACCGTGAAAATTTATACACGCAAAAGTAAAGGAATTTGCAATACTACTACTGAAAGGTGTACCTCCAATGACAGAATATAGTCCCATGAACTGGCTATAGGTCTTAAACCAGTAACCCCTGAAGGTCGGGTCAACTGATCCACAACTTTTGATCGAGTACTGAATACTGTTGCTGTGTCTATTGGATGTTAATATCACAGGAGCAGAGCATCCCAAATTAAGTCCCATCATCATTTTGGATAGGAAAATACTTATCAACTGTGAGTTTAAGAAGGCACTGCTACTCTAGAAATATTTTAAATCATTTGATAACTTTGTGTATTTTTGGAGACATATTTGGCACAGAACGGTCAATCATGGAGGTAAGGTACACAAATGCACCTGTGAAAAAAAAATCTAATCACATGACCCCCCATTTCCTTGGTATTAACTTGCAGCTACCGATATAAACTTGAAGTAGAATGCAAAGGAAGTTGTGGTTTTACGTTTGAAATAGGAGAAATAAGTCAGCGAATGTCGCTATTTTAACATGTAAATGCATTAGGCCTAGGTTACTGGTCCAAGACCTATAATAAAACCTGGCACATTTGATCCAGTCTGCATTAATTTTTTTTTTTACATGATGACACTTTGAGTAAATTTATGGAGACATTTACAAAGTTTCAGTTGTTCAACACAACGTTTTCTAGCTTCCTCAGTCCTACTCTAGATCTTGTGTACACAAAGCGTAAAATCTTTCGTGCATGGTCACCAGACAATTTTACACCTGTGCATGTCTGCTACAAGTACATGGGGCAGGAATTTTAACTCTTTCAGTGCCAAATTTTGGACCGAGTCAACAGCTTTTCTCAGCATGAATTGGGCGCAATGCGCACCAAGAAAAGCTGTTGACCTGGCGTATTCTCTATGGAACTATACAGTGGTCCCCCTCTTCTATGGCCCCTCTCACCAGAGGCCACCCCTCTTGAAAGGCCAGCATTCTTGTGCAGAAAGTATGGTACTTCCATTATATTCTCCCCCTCAAGAGAGGCCACCCCTCTTACAAGCCCACCTTTTGGCTGTGTTTGGGGTGGACTTATAAGAGGAGGACCACTGTATAGGCATACTGGTACTTGAATGAAAGGCCTTTTTATGAGGAATACAAATCTGGGATCCTTGTCAAAATTGAGACTAGTTTGACTTTTAAGTAGATCAACTTAAGTCACGCTTGGCACTGAAAGAGTTAAAAGTAATAAAGACTGATTAAGGCACCTACTGAGTATGTGAACTTCAAAATTTATACTTTTTTTTTTAAGAGCCTGTTGCTATTTGTCATGAAGAGCTCCTGAAATGAACATAAACAAAGAAACATTTTCAAGCCAAACTTTGGATGAAATTCAATAAACTTATTTTCTTTTGTTGAAGGGGGGGGGGAGGGGTCATGTACTTGTGTGGTAGGTACATTTACATGTATAAACTAGTGAGATATGTCCATATATAAACTATTATAAACTACTGATATGTACATATACCAGACAAAATTTTAAATTCACAATGCAGAAGAGTTCATTTCCTGCATTCTGAGCTCAACATTTTCTCAATTGACATAATCATTTTCTTACATGAAAAGTTGGTTGAAATCAACTAACTAATCGGCAGGGTTTTTTTTCCTGTCGCTCAGATTTGACAGTGCAGCAAAACAGATGTATGTGTCGCTCAGATTTGCGACATAGAAAGAAGCAAAGAGCCCTGGGTTGGCTTGTACATTGTACGTCTCTCAAATTTATGCTAAGAGAATTTATTGAATGCGCAGATCTGTTACCACAAACAGGCCCTGCAAAAGCTGAGCAATGGCTGTCTGTAATACACATGTATTTATGATAAAATATTCCTGAATGGAATTCAATGGAAATTCCAATGTGCTCTAACTTGTGGAAAAACGTCTGATTTCTCCAGTCAGCTTTCAGTCTTATTTACACTGTAATCTTCATTGTTCCAAATTTATTAGAGACTCTCCTTAAAAGCAATGTACAGAACTGATGTCCCTGATAATTTTTTGTGAAAACTAAATGACCTTAAATCAAACATAGACCATGGTGACTAAGTGGTGTATATTTTACCTGATGACAGACTCGGACGGCTTCCCCTTACAGAGTCTGACACAAATGTACCTGCCTTTGAACTTAGCACTCCAATTGCATTGGTGCAGACAAATCTTCGTTCAAACTCGAACGATGCCTTGCCATTAAGCGTTAGAGAGCAAAACTATATTATATCTAGATTTGTAGCACACCATCTGCTGTCAAATTGGTACAAACGATATGCCAAACTAGTTTTGTTAAGTGATCATCTGATTCAAAGTACACTGGCAATCATATCGCGTGAACAGATTGGTTTCAGGAAAAGAGATATAACAAACGAGTAATGCTAATGATACACTTGTGCCAGACTCTGTCAGGGGTACCTATCCAAGTCTGTCTTCAGGAAACGTATTTTTCACTCATTTGTGAAACGCCCCAAGTGTTACCAAAGAACACTACTGTAACATTCATTTTACAAAACATATGATACCATAGGTTTTATACATTAGTTTAGCTACTTGCTTCATGAACTTACAAATACTACAAGTATAATGTCAAGGCACACTACATTTAGATACACGTACGAAGTTTGCTTTACTGTTTCCTAAATGTCCCAAGCATTTCCAGACTCTTGCATTTGACCATACACATTTTGAACTTCTCTACAGATTTGTAATCATTGTAAAGACACCGCAAAATTTTCAGCAGTTACTGATCATATAAACTCCTCACAAGCACTGACTCTCCACTTTTAAAGTTTAAATTTAACCAATTAGTTTTTCACAAATCCACCAGAAATACCTATACTTGTGTGGCAGGAGCACCCTAGAGACTCTATCCACAATAATCACTTGATTTCAAGTTCATGGTTCACTGCCCGTGGTTCACATCTGAGACAAGGTCAAAAATTGAACTTTTCAGTGAGAGTATACTGCACAATTATTGGTCTTGTGGCTACCCTGTTCCTGTTTGAGCCCTCAGAAGCAATATTTTATTTCATCATACACATACACACCCCTGCCATTTAGGCAAAAACAGGGCCAGAAAAGGGTCTAAACCTCATAGGATTCAGTGTCATGCATCAGTTGCCTACAGGTGAAAGACAATATGTCAAGACTCTCGAATCTTTTCCTGGATAAGGCAGGGACCATTGGGCGAATCTAGGCAGGGGAAAGTTGCTGTTCTGTTGCAAGAGCCTTTGGTGTCAATCATCGCACCATAAATGACCTGCTGCGGAAGTTTCACCACCCCAATGCTATTGCAGATTTGACAGGGTGCAGGAGGTCTAGGATCAGCAGTAGACTGTAAGACCGCTTCATCAACGTCAAATATCCAAACAGACTGTATGGCATAGACTGCATGCCTGTGGTATCAAATCAAGACGTATGGTGAAGAAGCAGTGCCTCTCAACCGCACACAAGATTGCCAAGCTGATAAACAGCATGAGGAAGAGGTTTCAACAGTGTATCCGACAACGTGATGGCTACACTTCCTACTGATCAATTTAAGACTTTTTAAAAATGAAGGCTCATGGATACTGTATAGGCCAAATAATGAATGTGCGCTGCCGTCAGATGCTTTAGTGACACTATGCATACCAGAAAGTGCATATTATGTCCAGACATAATTAACTTTATGCATGCCCACAACAGTAAAGGGAGTCGCTCAACCAGGCTTGTCCAATGAAAGACTGATAAAGATTTGGTGCGGAGCTGTGTGAATCAGGTCACATGACCGGAGTGGGCATTTCGAATGATAGCATTCAGCCGTTAGTCGCAGCAGGAGAAAGACCTGGGTATCGAATCTGATACAATTCTTGGCTTGAGAATTTTAATTTGAGATATTTTTTTTGGCTCTTCTCCATTGGAGATTTGTACGTATATATTTCCACTCGTCTGGAGTTTGGTCGCGGAAATCACCAAATCAACGGATCAACTCAGGCAGAGAAGGAACTTAGGCCATTTGAGGCCTAACTGAAGAAATTCAAATGGAGACCCGCGTGTGAGCTGTGGCACCAGAGGCTAAGTAAGTTTAAGCTCTCAATCCTTACCTTTCTCCTTGAGTTTGTGTCCCAATTTTGGGCACGCATGGCGCTCAGTACAGAGCAAAAACGGGTGTTGATTTACGGCCACAGCTATGTTCGCCGTCTAAGGGATTATGTCGCTGAGTCGAGGGACAAGAAGGTAAAAGCAAACTTCGGCCTGCCCCTAGACAAGTGCGAGGTGTATTTTGCAGGCTACGGTGGGGCCACAATTTCACACATGTACCGAGTAATGCATAGGGATATTAATTGGTACTGGCCGGACGCTGTGGTCTTACAGATTGGTTCTAACGACATCGCTGGTTCAAACGACGATCCTGAACTGCTGTCGAAAAAGATTCTGAACTTTGCCGATGTTTTGCATGTAGAATTGGGAGTGCCTCATGTGGTCATATCACAACTTTTCTTGCGCAATAAAGCGGTATGCAGTTATTATAACAGTCTGATCGAACAGGTCAATGAATGGATTAAATGGTACTTAGACAATTCGTCCTGCAGTTATATTTCATACTGGCGCCATTTTGGATTTTGGATAGCAGAGGTAAGGAAGCGTATACAGAACAAGGACAAGGTTCATTTTAACGATATAGGTAACTTGAAGTATTACCAAAGTATCAAGGGCGCGATTTTGGAGGCATTGAAGCATGTTTGAACGAATCAGGTTTACATAGCCAGTTCACAACCCAGCGGCAAGAAAACACGTGTTTAAAGAGGAACATTCAACATGCTGTGCATTTCTCTTACAGATGCCCACTAGGTGGCGCACATAAATCTGCAATTTTTGACCCATTGGGGCTCTGTGAACATTTTTTGGAGGGGCTGGTTTTTCTATGAGCCCTCTTTCTTAAGGTGCATTTTTGACCATTGGGGTCTTATTTAACTTTTGGGACAACCGCTCAGCCCATAAAGGGTGTCTTGCGTTTTTCCTGGGCACACAAATACTTCAACGAATTTGATTAAAGCTACATATTTTGTTTAAGCGATTAATTTTCTACCCAACATGTAGCACTGCGTCGATCATTACCAGCGTTACTGCATCAACTTCCACATCAACAGCTACAAAGCGAACAGAGAGTGTAAGCTACATTACGCCCCAGACCTCACCCCGTGCCTCTCATTCGAGGTGGGGGGATGAAATAGACGAGACAGAAGCTCTCATGTCTTCAGTCGCACAGGGGATTTCCCTAGTTGTGACATCAGCGTCATCCGGGTCAGCTGCCCCAGATCCACAATCGCCCAATCCGCGACAACCACGGAAAAGAGCTAGAAATAGCACAGAATCGGGTCAGGATAGGCGTGACAATCGATCACCATCACTTCACCCACCTCAGCCAAGCAGTGGAAATAGCAGCCGAGACCCGAGTTGGGAACTGCAAGAGGAAAACTTGATTTTACCGAAACCTCTCCAAAACTTTCGAAGCACACGAAACGCCTTAGTGAAGGTAGCAAAAAAGGAAATACGCATTCAGTATTATACGAAATGCATCGAGAATGATTTGATTCCACCGGAACTTGCGTATACTCCCAAGTTCCCACAAGGAATTATTCCACCTAGGAAATCCCTAGAGGCATGGAAACAGACTGCAGCGAATGCAAGCAAAGCTCAGCTGATTATCTTGAAGGAGACCCTACAAGAAATGCTGAAGCCCGACCAAGCGATTGCGACAAATGAACTAGCAAACTTACAGTATTGCTATGGGCCCGACAAGGCAGGCTTGCGTAAAGCCACGGACCTCTTAACCAAACTAATAGGACGACAGAAAGCAAAGCTGATCACCAAAATGGAAAAGAATATTTCTTTTCAAATCAAAAAAAAGCAGGAAAAGGAGAAAGAGAACAATGATCATCTTTTTCTGATGAAACGGGCGCCAAGGCGAGATTCCTCCCCAAGACGACCCGGCGGCAACGAGAATGCCTCTCTTTACCCAAAGCCGAACAGCAATGTAAACAAACAAAGACAAAACCAATCGAGCAGCACAGGCAATACCAGGAAGAGAAAGTTAGACAACTTTACTTCGAAGAGGTATCAGTCCCCGAGAGGGAAGAGCACCCAACGTGCGAGGTCACCCCAGAGAAGGGGGAGATCACCCCAGCGACGGAAAAGATCCCCATCGCCAAGCAACCTCAGATTAAGCTCCAGCCAAGCAGAAGCACTGACGAACTTATTGTCAAGTCTCACCAAGAACGACAGCCGTCGTCAAGGGCAAGGACGCAAATATGGTCGCCCCCAGCCAAAGAAGGGCCACGGCAACCGGAGATACTAAATACTCGTTCTTCACAGTTACAGTTCAGTTCAGAGTTGGATTTTTGTTCTACGTTGGAAGTTGGATTTACGTTTGACGCTATAAACTCTAAGGGACAACTTTTGTCTGCCCCTCATCATGTCAACCAGTCAGAACATGTTGTGACAGTGACAAGCAACCAAGGCACTCTCTATAAAGAGACCCAGTCAGAAGCTCATCATGAACAGCAGAACATGGTGAGTACAGTCAAACCTTTATTTAACCTTTGTAGTGCAAAAGTTAAATACATCCATACCTTTGATTTCAACAATTCAAACAACATCAGAGATAATAACGATTTACTTATCCCTGAAGATTTATTAGTCAATCTTTCTGACTATGAGCTTACAGAGTCACAGAAAAAAGTTCTCAACAAGGGTTTGAATTTTTGTCCAACTCCTAGAGAACCAGATATGGGGGAAATCAATAGTGACTTTGAAAGATTTTTCAGAACTATGAAACTTAAGTGTTTTTTTCAAAACCTTAAGGAAAGTCAGGGATCTCAAAATGCAGAACCTGCAACAACTTCCAATGTTAATGCCAGTCAAGCATCAGATATAGACTTATCTGCCCAACCCACCCACAAATTTAAAATACCAAGCTCCTTCACGCCTACTGAGGCTGAACTAGCAGACCCCAACCTAGAAGCTTTTTGTAGGTCGGTAAAATATGATCTGGCAAAATTCCAACCCAGAATTCCCAAGGTAGATAATCTATCTAGGGAAGAAAGAATAGGTCTTAAAGAGCTTAGGACTAACTCAGAAATAGTGATCAAAAAAGCAGATAAAGGTTCAGCCATCGTGATACAGAACACAGATGACTACATAGCAAGGGCTATGGACCATTTATCAAATACTGACCACTACAAGAGAATGGAAAACAATCTTACTTCTATACACAATGAACGAGTCAAATCAACCCTGAAAGGCATGCTAGACAATAAGAGCATAAGTTCAAAGTTGTATATAGCTATTTATACATTACTGAACCCAGGGTACCTAGTATGTATTTCCTACCGAAAATACATAAAGGAGTTTTACCTCCACCTGTTCGCCCAATACTCAGTGCAAACGAGTGTCCTACAGAACGTATATCAGCTTATGTTGATTTCTTTCTGAAACCACTAGTGAAGAAAATTCATAGTTATATCAAGGACACCACAGATTTCATAAACAAAATTGAGGCGTTACCAGCTCTACCAGAAAATGCTTTTCTGGTCACTTTAGATGTACAATCATTGTACACTAACATTCCAACCAATGAAGGCCTACACAGTGCTGCAAGGGCTCTGTTACACAACAGAGACCACACAGACAAACCTGGAACAGCGGAGTTGATAAGTCTATTACGACTTGTCCTCACCTGCAACAATTTTGAGTTCAACGGTGATCATTACCTCCAAGTCAGTGGTACCGCCATGGGTACCAAGGTAGCTCCATCATTTGCCAACCTATTTATGGCAGATTTGGAAGAAAACCGTTTACTCAAACATCCTCTTTCACCACTAGTCTGGTGGCGATTTATTGATGACATATTCTGTATATGGACTCACTCTGAAGAAGAATTAACAGATTTTGTCACTTTTCTGAATTCTTGTCATCCGACAATCAAATTCACATGCAATCGGTCAAAAAGTGAAATCAATTTTCTAGACACAACTGTGAAAATTGACTCACAACATAGAGCATACACCACGCTCTATGTTAAACCCACGGACACCCACACCTACCTACACTTTAGGTCAGCCCATCCCAGACACTCCAGAACTGGAGGGCCGTATAGTCAACTTCTGCGAATTAAGAGAATTTGCAGTAAACCAGAAGAATTTGAAGAGAATTCAAAGAAAATCCTAAAGTACTATGAGAAGAGAGAGTATCCACCTCAAATACTTAGAGAGTCAAAAAGCAAAGTTGACTCAGTCAGCAGAGCAGATCTTTTGACACCAAGCCAAGATGAAGAAAACACTGATCAAGAAAACTTTTTCTTAATCACATCATACAACCCTGCTCTCCCTCCAATTAGACAAATAATCCAACAAAATTGGAGGACTTTAGAAGCCTCTCGTCATGCTGAAACAATCTTCAGTAGACCAGTCACCATAGGTTTTAGACGCCCACAAAACCTACGAGACATGCTAGTCCACTCCAGAATTAGACACTCCAATGCTGAAAGAGAAAATCCAGCAATTTCAGGCAAGAAACAGAAGAATGAATGCAATCGCCAGAATTGCAAATACTGCATTCGGCTGAACACATCAGGAAGTGTCACCAGCACAGAAACAAAACGGACATACAAAGTCCCGAGGGGAGGTTGCTGTGAAAGCTCCAACTTAGTGTACCTCCTAACTTGCAAGACCTGTCATAAACAATATGTAGGACAGACGCAACGTCCACTGAAGGACAGGTTAAGAGAGCACTTTCGTTATATCAATAACAAAGTGACCACCCAACCCCTGGGAAGACACTTTTCCCAGGAAGGACATGATGGACTGAACATTGAAGTCCATATCCTAGAATACATCCCGACTCCTCCGAGATTAGCCCGCACCAGAGAGCTGCGACTAACTCGGGAGAAGCATTGGATGCACCAACTACGCTCGATTGAGCCATTCGGCCTCAATATCATGGGAAAGTGAGCTCCCTTGCTCAGTCTAATACTAAATTTTTATTGTCTGAGCTCATTTTCCCATGCTATGTACCACTCAATTAACACATATAGTGTTAATTTGAAAATAACTGCATATTTATTCACAAGGGAAATGTTCCCAAGTATTTCCATAGTCCCTATCCAGGGCCATTGGAACAACTATTCTGTTGTTCTAATTCTAAACAAGCCTAAGATAAGTACTGATTGACCCACAGTCATCAAACATCTAGGTGTTTCCATATTAGGAAAACACCTATTTTCAAAGAAAAATTCTTTGAATCAACGTAAACAATAGCACGTGTTTTACGTAGCAACCCAAACGTATATAAACAGGCACACGCAGTTTTTTCAACGGTCGGTTTCGTAACTGATGAGGTGAAGAGATCACCGAAACTAGTCTTACGTCGAAAAACCACAAAGCCTCTTCCATCTATGGTCTAGTCCCGTCAGATTTGCTAATTTTCTACCCAGCCCCACAGTTTTGACCCATTGTGGTTTTACCTGGGTTCCAATTTGGACCCATGGTTTTCGACACTCAAGTAGTGTTACATACCTTTTTGACCCATTGTGGTTTCTTTGTGCCCATGCGCACAATATTATTCAGTGCAACAGTCACAGCTACACATTTTGATTTCAGCAGTTAATTTTTCTGCCGAGCTTCACAGTTTTTGACCCATTGTGGTTTTACCTGGGTGCAAATTTGGGCCCATGGTTCGACACTCAAGTAGTGTTATATGTATATATATATATTACCACATTGTGGTTTCTCTGCACACGAGCATGATTATACTCAGCGCAACAGTTGAAGAATACAGTCATAAACATTGTATTCAAAGGATTTAACTTTTCAGAGTGGCTTTAATTTCCTACTTTATCATTTGATGTTGCATTTTTCGCTGTTACTCCTCGGTATGTTATAAACTTTTGCAGTCATGGAGACACGGGGGAGAAAGAATGCAACACCAGACGCCCTCATCCCACGCACCAGATCTGGATCTGCTGCTCCCACATCACAGGCATCCCTTGACCAGATACGGCAGGTTATTGCTGAAGAATTAGACAAGACACTGTCACAGAATACCACGCCTGTTTCAGTGGCACAAGATGCCGCAAAAGACAACAAACCGAAAGGGAGGCCCCGCAAAGCTGCCAAAACCAATGGTTGTGACATTGTTAACCTGGGGGCAAGCTCCTCCACGCAAGCACAAAGGGACAATGATCAAGACGATAGTTGCAGCGATAGTGAAAATGATGAGTGGGATCAAGAGTGCCTCCTCAATGCTCATGATTCATCAGATACAGACAATGTAAACACGGGACACTCAACAAGAAAGAGCACATCAGAACACAAATCCAAAAGATCTTGCAACAACAGAGGGCGCTCAAAGAAGCGCAGTAAGAGGGGCAAGAGATGGTGGAAACATGAATCATGGTCAGATTCAAGTAGTAGTAGTAGTTCTAGGTCGAGTAGCTCTTCCAGTTCCTCCTCATCGTCAGACGACGATGCCCCTCAAAGTAAGTTTAACACCATCAGGGTGCGTCTTGATCTTCCGGTCCCTGACAAGTTAAAGAAAAAAATATGGAACAACAAATATATTGATTTAACAGATTTGTTGCTGGCCGCAAGGCGGCCTGGAGCGTTGTTCGAAAAACGAAAGAAAAGGAAGCAACATAATTTTGCCATAAATTCAATCTTGGATTGGCTTTCAGCCTTTCATGTATACATTGCAGTGTATTCAATGAAATATCCCCAAGAATCTCCTAGCTTAATGCATTATGTGCATTGCATTATGGAACTGGCACATGCAGGTGGTGACTGGCAAAGTTATGACCATGAGTTCAGGGTGGCACGCTTAGACACATCAAAGCCTTGGCATGAGATGAATGCCGAATTGTATATGATGTACAGGTACACAAAATATCAAGGGAAGAAGCAAGCGAATCAGGGTGCTATTGGTTACAATCAAGCAAAGAAAAGCAAGGGTGATGATTGCATGCAATTTCCCAGTGGAACTTGTGGGCGTTACCACGCTGGGCGAAGTTGCAATGGAGCCACCTGCCCCTTTTCACATGTCTGCTACATATGTGACGGTATATCAGTGTGCACGGCGAGGCCAACATAACAACCAATCACATCATAACTCAAGTAGATCTCAGTATGAACAACAATACAATCCCCCGCAGGGTCCCAATTCCCATAGATGGCCCAGGCAGAATGGGAGCCACAAACAAAATGCCAACTCCCATACACGTGGAAACCCTTAATGCATACCTTGAAGGCTACGATGCCGAACTTAGAAAACAAATCGTAACAGGATTCGTAGAAGGTTTCAAGCTCGGTTTTGAAGGGTTGCACAAAAACATGCTCTCGAAGAACTTGAAATCAGCCATACAGTCACCAGATGTGGTCATGTCCAAATTACAGACTGAAGTACTGCTTGGTCGGATAGCAGGACCACTCTCGATACCTCCTTACCATTATTTCAGAACAAACCCACCAGGGGTGGTCCCAAAGAAATCGGGAGGCTTCAGGATGATAAATCACTTATCATACCCTTCCGGTGATTCCATCAATGATTTCATTCCACGAGAGCTATGTTCTGTGCAATATGCAACCATACAAGATGCCATTGCTGCCATTAAGAATCTAAAAGGGGATGTCTTCTTAGCCAAATCAGATATAGCAAACGCCTTCAGGATTGTACCCATGCACCCAGAAGATTACCCATTGTTAGGCATACAATGGAAAGGGCAGTTCTATGTAGACTGCTGTTTACCAATGGGAGGGGCAAGCTCCTGTGCAATATTCGAACGAATAAGCACAGCTCTAGAATGGATCATAAGGCGGCACTGTCCGAATTTGAAAATATACCACGTTCTGGACGATTTTATTTTCATTGGGCAATCTGTGGGGGCCTGTAACCATGGCCTCATCACATTCCAAAAGATTTGTCGTGACATTGGTATCCCAGTAGCTGGGGAAAAAACAGTTGGTCCAAGTCAGGTCCTTCCCTTTCTAGGTATAACATTGGACACGATAAAGAAAGAATCTAGACTTCCGGTCGAAAAACTCAAACAGTGTCAACAGGTAATCAAAGATATTTTAGGCTCAAAGAGAATAAGACTACGTGTCCTGCAGTCAGTGGTGGGGTTGCTAAATTTCTGTTTGTCAGTGGTGTTGCCAGGGCGTCCTTTTCCGAGACGGTTATATAACTTGACAATAGGCATAGCCAAACCATACCATTATGTCCGGGTGAACAAAGGAGCAAGAGAGGATTTAAGGCTCTGGTTGACTTTCATCAATAACTTCAACGGGAAGTCATTTTTTCACACTTCTGAACTCCTTTCCTCCTGCAAACTGCAGTTACATAGTGATGCATCCAAAATAGGGTATGCAGGCATGCTTGGCAACAGCTGGTTTGCCGGCCTTTGGCCACCTACGTGGACGAAACTAAACATAGCTGTTTTAGAATTTTATCCAATTGTAGCCATTTTGAAAGTTTGGGGGCAAGCGTTGGAAAACAAAAATGTTGTCTTTGTAACAGACAATCAGGCCCTGGTACATGTGATAAACAACCAAACTACCAAGGATAAATATTTGCTTTTTCTTCTTAGGATTTTAGTCCTGGAGTGTCTCAATCGTAACATTTGTTTCTCTGCTGTCCATGTACATGTAGCTTCTAAACAAAATGCAGCTTGTGATGCACAGTCAAGAGCTGATCTACATCGTTTTTTCAAGGTGCATCCAAAGGCAAACAAGCAGACAGTGGCAATCCCACAGGACTTTCAGCCAGAGAACTTGACAAACATGCCAAGTTCCTAATTAATTCTGCGCACACCAGTGCCACCAGGAGGACTAACAGGGCTTATAGAACTTAAGTTCAAGCATTTTGTGAGGCACACCTTGGGCAAAAATGTAGTTTTTCCTAGCGACCCAAAGGACATTCTTTTGTACATAGCTTTTTTACATAAAACAGGTTTAGCAGCGTCCACTCTGCTCATACACATGTCTGCTATTTCAAACACGCATAAACTCAATGGATGGACTGATCCCACAAGGTCCTTCACAGTGCAAAAAGCCATTGCAGGTGTTCGTAATTTGTCACCTAGTTGGGACACAAGACTGCTGATTACTCGCACAGTGCTAGAAACACTTGTAACTGCAATCCCTAAGGTAATTAAGAATAGCTATGAGAAAAGGCTGCTCAGATGTGCTTTCACCTTAGCATTTGCAGCATTTTTGAGAATCGGAGAAATTTTCAAAGACACCTTACGGTCAAAGAAATACACGCTTAGGCTTTCCGATGTAAATTCATCAGCAGACTGTGACAAGATTATTGTAACTTTGAGAAAGTTCAAGCATAGTGCAAAGCAGGGTGCTCAGAACATAGTAGTGAAAGCCCATCCTCATGGCAACAAACATTGTTGTCCAGTCAGATCTTTTAAGCGTTTTGTGAAGGCAAGGGGTAAACAGGAAGGTGCCCTGTTTATTGATGAAGCAGGTAATCACCACCTGCGCAGGCACTTTGACAAAAGCCTGAAGCTTTGCTTAAAGGCATGTGGTCTCAGCACATCCCTATATAAGGGACATAGCTTTCGCATTGGGGCGGTGACAGATGCTGCAGAATGAGGGTGTTCTGATGCTCAAATACGCAGTCTGGGCAGGTGGGCATCTGATGCATATAGGAAATATATAAGAGTGTCACAAGCACAATCTCTGAGTAGTGCTAGGTCATAAAGTTAGAGGGTCAGGATGAAGGTCCGCCTCATTTAGGGCACCAAGATCCCAAATTGGACTTGTCTTGTATATAGAGTGTTCACATGAGCACTAAATGTTTTAATTAAGCTGTAGGCCAAGTGGCAGACTTATTCATTTTATTTAACGATAGCTAGGCATGGTGTAATGGTAGAAAAACAGAGGTAATTTGAACAGGCACAGTATATAAGGTACAAAACCTGAGAGGGTCAGGACGAAGGTTTGCCTCATAGTTTTTGTACAAACAGGGGTCTAGAAGGAAGACCTTAGTAGTAGAGTTTGTACCACACGCAAATGAAGTTGGAACTTGGGTAAATGGGCCCAGAGGGTCAGGATGAAGGTCCGCCTCTGACATGAACAACTACAATTTTCTGGATTTTTCTTGCATGTAAGGTTACACGCTAATATTGCTTCAGTTAATGACAAAGGCAAAGACGAGAATTCATTAGTACTTTCTCAAACAGATAATCAACTGAAGTATTTATGTGATTGCTTTCCTCTCATTACTTTGTATTGGGCGTATCCCTTTGCAGGGATGTGTGGCGTTTTCACCCCCAATACAGTTAAATGGTTATCTGTTAACTGGTTTATATCATGTATGAAATGATCAACTGCTTGATGTCATGTATGAAATGAATATGTATGGTCAAATTTGCACAAAGTTGTGCACAGTCATGATTAATGTATCTCAGAAATAAATCTGGGGGTCGCGATATGCGATCTCGTCAAGCTGATCTCAGTCTTGAGTTGGAATGTTGTGGGCGTGGATAAGTGCATATTTTGTCCAGACATAATTAATTTTATGCATGCCCACAACATTAAAGGGAGTCGCTCAACCAGGCTTGTCCAATGAAAGACTGATAAAGATTTGGTGCGGAGCTGTGTGAATCAGGTCACATGACCGGAGTGGGCATTTCGAATGATAGCATTCAGCCGTTAGTCACAGCAGAAGAAAGACCTGGGTATCGAATCTGATACAATTCTTGGCTTGAGAATTTTAATTTCCCAGCTCCACCCTCAGCTCCACCTTTTTTATCTAATTTATAAACTTGTTCAATCCTACTGTTAAGTTTGTAAAGGGTAGCTTACATTGGTTACAATAACTTATCAGTCAATTTGCCATTTTCATTATACTATATACAAGTATAGAATTTTTTCCTTATCGCTTTTTCCATCCCATGCTACGGTTGTTTTTTTAGTGCGAAGGACAGGGTACGCAGACCATATTCAAGAATTACAAAGTACAATTTTGGGGCGTTTTCACCCCCGATACAGTTAAATGGTTATCTGTTAACTGGTTTATATCATGTATGAAATGATCAACTGCTTGATGTCATGTATGAAATGAATATGTAACAATTATGTATGGTCAAATTTGCACAAAGTTGTGCACAGTCATGATTAATGTACCTCAGAAATAAATCTGGGGGTCGCGATATGCGATCTCGTCAAGCCGATCTCAGTCTTGAGTTTGAATGTTGTGGGCGTGGATAAATGTAAACTGTGATAACTTATGCCCAGTCCATCACACACCCTGGGAACTGTGATACAAGAGATTGGTTTAAAAACAATGCAGTGTAGTGAAGCATAGCATCACTTTGTTACCCATTATTATGGGAACTGCAGGTCAAGAGCATGGAAATTAAATGGAAGTCAACAAATTTTCAAAATATGCATTTGTTATTTTTTGGCACAAAGTAAAATATGTGGAGAGCTATTTCTTGTGAGGAGTTTATTTCCCTACATAAATAAGACAAATTTTTTTTCAGTTGACAGCACACTTTTATATGCAAATTAACTAAAAAGTAAATGTTTATTAAACTGGCCATGTTAGCAGCAAAATTGGGCTTTTTCTTTGCTAAAATACAAAAAGAAGCATTTTTGCTCCCATATCAAGCAATTTGTCATATTTAAAGACCTTATGCTGGAAAACTTAAACCATATATTTTATCAATCCATAATCAGCTATCTGAAATGACATCTTCAAAAGCAATTTAGATAAGTTGATTTTTGGACCTATTGACCACAGATTTGCTCCGTTTTTTTAACCCTACCCCTGGAACAAACCAAGAAGGGTTACTCCACTGACAAGGACTGTTGACAATCTGAATATGGCATGGTTCCAGCCATTGCTGCCCAACAGTGATCAATGCATGGTGCTCACTGTGAAACCAGCTCTGAACCCACCAGTAGCTCTTTTATTCTGACCAACAGTGATCAATGCATGGTGCTCACTGTGAGACCAGCTCTGAACCCATCAGTAGCTCTTTTATTCTGACCAACTGTGATCAATGCATGGTGCTCACTGTGAGACCAGCTCTGAACCCACCAGTAGCTCTTTTATTCGACCTTGGTTTTGCACTGACGTTGACACAAATGTCACAAATCATGTTTGATAAGACATTTCCAAAATTCCATGGCAAGGAAAAAAAAATGACCGTTTGCATTATTATTCACATCATAAACAAGTAAACAAGTGCACAGTGATCCAAAGGATCTATGTCCCCTGCCACAACATACAGAACATGCAGAAGAAAGCTATACAATGTATACAGCATGTCTGGCTGCACAAAAATGGATATGTTCTTGGGCCCTGTGACCTCGAAAATAAGTGAAGGTCAAAAGCAATACATGGTGCATATGCACTTGCTATGATGCATCTCTGGCATAAATTTCATTATTCTATCTCTAACGGTTCTAGAGATATGCTGCCAGACACACAAAAATGGATATGTTCTTGGGCCCTGTTTTCAAGGTCAAAAGCAATACACACTGCATATGCCCGTGGATGATGCATCTCTGGTACAAATTTCATTACTCTATCTCTTACACGGTTCTAGAGATATGCTCCCGGATGGACGGATGGACGGACGGACGGACGGACGGACGGACGGACATGGCCCCTATCCCCACTAACTCTGTCCCCCAAAGCCACCTTTGGGGGGGGGGACAATTATGGACCTGCAACCTGACCAGAAATTATCCTGCTGAGACAACAATTTTTTTTTATTTAAGTGAAGTGGATCAAACGGCTGGCAAGTCCTATGAACTCTTTTTCTCAGAATGCACTTATGGGTGGGGACCTCAACATAACATGGCTATACCTAGAGTTCAGTTTCTCTGACAAACAAATACTAACATAAACAATGAAGTCTTGAGAACCAAAATGCGAACACTGATTTTTTTTTTACATCCATGGATTTCTGTGAAAGATAACAGGCTTTAACAGCATGAAAAATGAAAAGCCACTTTCTATTGGCATTATGCATGCATCAAAACATGGACCAATCTACAACCTTTCATTTCCTGTGATGGAAGAAGAACAGAGGCATAACTAGAAAAGATGATTTGCTGCATATCAAACCAGAGTGTGTGTCTTCAAAGCTTATTGGTATGGCAATATACAATTGGTATTTCCCTACTACAGTGTATTATCAGTACAACAATGTACAATGGGTACTTCCGTACTAAGTGTATGATCGGTACAACAATGTTATGACAGTGTACATGGGTACTTCAGTACTACAGTGTATGATCGGTACAACAATGTTACGACAGTGTACATGGGTACTACAGTGTATGATCGGTACAACAATGTTACGACAGTGTACATGGGTACTACAGTGTATGATCGGTACAACAATGTTATGACAGTGTACATAGGTACTTCAGTACTACAGTATATGATCGGTACAACAATGTTATGACAGTGTACATGGGTACTTCAGTACTACAGTATATGATCGGTACAACAATGTTACGACAGTGTACATGGGTACTACAGTGTATGATCGGTACAACAATGTTACGACAGTGTACATGGGTACTACAGTGTATGATCGGTACAACAATGTTACGACAGTGTACATGGGTACTACAGTGTATGATCGGTACAACAATGTTACGACAGTGTACATAGGTACTTCAGTCCTACAGTGTATGATCAGTAAGACAATGTTATGACAGTGTACATGGGTACTTCAGTACTACAGTATATGATTGTTACAACAATGTTATGACAGTGTACATGGGTACTACAGTGTATGATCGGTACAACAATGTTACGACAGTGTACATGGGTACTACAGTGTATGATCGGTACAACAATGTTACGACAGTGTACATGGGTACTACAGTGTATGATCGGTACAACAATGTTATGACAGTGTACATAGGTACTTCAGTACTACAGTATATGATCGGTACAACAATGTTATGACAGTGTACTTGGGTACTTCAGTACTACAGTATATGATCGGTACAACAATGTTACGACAGTGTACATGGGTACTACAGTGTATGATTGGTACAACAATGTTACGACAGTGTACATGGGTACTACAGTGTATGATCGGTACAACAATGTTACGACAGTGTACATGGGTACTACAGTGTATGATCGGTACAACAATGTTACGACAGTGTACATGGGTACTACAGTGTATGATCGGTACAACAATGTTATGACAGTGTACATAGGTACTTCAGTCCTACAGTGTATGATCAGTAAGACAATGTTATGACAGTGTACATGGGTACTTCAGTACTACAGTATATGATTGTTACAACAATGTTATGACAGTGTACATGGGTACTTCAGTACTACAGTATATGATTGGTACGACAGTGTACAATGGGTATTTCAGTACTACAGTGTATAACAGATACAAGGCTGGCCTTAAAAATATTTTTGTTTCGTATAACCCGGCCGGTGTGCGCAAAACGTTGCGGTTGGAATATTTTTTTCAACAGTGCAAAAAAAATTTTTTTTTCAGGCTTGATTTAACGCTACTCGCCCGCCCCGTTTTGCAGTTCTGTAAACGCATATCGTTTGCGTACCCACCATGAATGCTATCGCCGTATCCGTACATCGTAGTAAATTTGCGTATACAGTATTGGCAAGTTCCTTGCAATAAAACGTGTTCCTAAATCAAATTCAAACGAAAATTATAATATTTCAAATCAGAAATCGAGTGTGCGCAGATCGTTCCTGCAACTGTACACAAACAGCTGCTTTGGCCATGTGGTCTGACGCACAACACATCACCCAATTGGTCAATTGAGTCACATGCCAAAATGAGCCAATCCCGGCTCGTGTTACAATGTTTTCATCATGGCTTCCGCCCAGTGAACATGTGTGAATCAGTCGTAATTTACGGAGGGAACACACAAACGGGAAGCTTTGTTTATATTGCAGCATGCGTAAATAAAGATTCCAGTGTTAATTGCAACAATTATTTGGAGTCACAGGCAAATACGCAAAGGCAGGGGATAGTGGGAATAGCCGAATGTGTCCCAAATCAGTCCGTGAGACTTGGTCAGTTCACCGCAGATCCACTCCGCGCTGTCACTTGCATGTGACTGGAAGTCATGTCAAGGCACCTATTTTTTCCAACACTGTTATAGCCCACCGACAAATGGCATTTGATGTTAATTTGCAGATGAATTCGCCATGCAAATTTTATTGTATTTTGACCCTGCTTTGACATCGTTGGGGCAGATCACACTGACGGTGAGAAGTGTGACCCCGCCCAGGAAACCGATAATTACTGCCGTTACCTGTGCTATCGTAACGTAATCGTATGTAGTGTACGACAGTGAAAATGTCTGCTTGTGTTGACAGAGATAAAGTTCTGATGAATACAACTGCGGACCAACTAATTGTTTAAACTTGGAATGTTTATCAATTAGCGATTATTATCACCTATCGGCGTCCCACGCGCGTGCTTCGAAAGCTCTGATTTTTTAAGTGATTAGACCCCTCTAACCCCCTCCCCCCCGTAGCCAGCCTTGCAAACAACTGCACCTTGTAACTGTGTCATGAAAATTTGAGGAATAGAGTTCCCAGCGAAAAAAAGTTGGTTGCCCGACTGGGCAAGTACCTATTAATTTTAAATTGCTGGAGATTAAATCTGACTTGACCATAGAGCAATAAAACTCTTAATCCACGTCCCTGCACATACACACAAAAGAGGTGTGTTCATGACTTGTAATATTTACTCTCGGAACCCTCATCATACACCCCTCCCCTCCCCTGCTGTTGTCAAGTGAAAATTAAAACTGCACATTTGTATTTGATATCTTACTCTTTTTCTTCTGTGATATTTTAAAAAGGCAACTTTATAATTACGCTAATCCTTTGTTTCTTGAAGCCCTGTACATGTACATGTTTAAAATAGCAAAAGACCCACCCCAATTCAAGCCAAGCCGAGGTGTATTTACATTAGGGCTACTCTGTCTCAGCACCAGCAAACCAGCCTGAAGCATATATTGACCTGCTACAACCTCATCTGTGGCAGTCTCTTGCTTTAATACAGATTTAATAAAAAATTTTGAACCTGGAATCTTGTTTATCTTGTATCAATACTAAGTCCATCAGTCCCCGTACTGGCATGATGCCCATATTGCAGTAATACGTAGTAGGTATGTGTCGTTTAAAAAAAAAAATTAAAAAAAAAAAAAATTTCCTCCCTGCCTCATCAACTTTTTTGGGTGTATGTTATACAGAACAAACATTTTTTTAAGGCCAGCCCAATCAGTTTGCGCAATCAAATGGTTTTCAGGAACAAAGTTGGAAAGCCACACTTGACACAAAGTATCTTCAGTGTAACAAGCTCCACATCTTATTTCAATGCACCCAACTTATCTCTTGGATGATGGAAAATATTTTTTCAAATTGCCAGAAAGTACTCTAACTCAACTTAAGTTCAATTTTACTACATAAACCTCTGTGTAATCCCAGCCATATGTCTTACACAGCCCAGCCAAGCTTGTGTGCCAGTCTCTCTGGTGTATGTGATGCAGGCACAATCTGTCAGTGTGCATACAAAAGTTATGCAGTTTTTATGCATACTAATTGGCAACACCTAAAAATAGAGCTTTGTGACACCTGAGATACCTAGTAAGGAGGGAGATGGAGGGGTGGCCCCACCTGACTTTTTGCCAGTGGTTGTGCATATGTGAATGAAGCTCTTTCTTGGATTTCATTTGTTATTATTCCTTTCAGTTAAAGACAACATATTACTCAAAGCCACACTGCATCGTCCACCATACCCTTAGGTTCCTTAATCCTTAGGTTCCACTTTCATCAACATGTCTGGTCTGTTGCTAGGCAACTGGCCTTGCCCCAATCTGAGACAAGGAACTCCAAGTCTCAGCCCCAATAAGATCCCATCCATGTATATACATACACCCAGAAACTAGATTTGCTTCGTTTAATTTCATTTAACTGGATCAATCTGCTCCACAGTCATAGAAGATATTTATGGAAGTTAATGGTAGGTCTAACTATTATATTTTTGATGACAGAGTCAACCTTCAGACTCTATTGCATCTTGAATTCATCTCATCAGGTGTCATCACCTATCAGAGAGTTGAACAAATCTGTCTTTATGCATACTTTTGAAGATATTCAAGATTTGAAATTTCAAATGCCCCTAATTTGCATAATTTAAATTTGTGCAGCGTTCATTACCAATTCACCAGATGTGTACTAGTCCATAACATAGGAACAGAAGCTGGAATGGCACCACTATCTATTATAGCTTTGAAGTTATTCAAGATTTAAAATTTGCAATGGTGCTACTTAGCATAATATAAATTGCTACAACTATTGTTTTAATGGTCAACAACCCCCTAGTAGAAGTTGGAATGACATCTCTATCTATTATAATTCTGAAGGTATTCAAGATTTAATATTTCAAATGCCCCTAATTTGCATAATTTTAAACATCTTCATTCCTCTGTATAAAAAGGCCCAACTCCTTATATGGAGGTGCAATCATGCCAAGTTTGGAGTTTTTATGTATGAAAGTGTCAGGGAGAAAAAAAAGTTATCTTTTTTCACACCTAGTTTTATCTTTTTTCATACCTAATTATATCTTTTTTTCATACCTAGTTATATCAAAGACACTAGTGATTTTGTCAAGAAGATAGAATCACTACCACCTGTACCTGAGGATACTTTATTGGTCACTTTGGATGTGAAATCTCTTTGTAACACAAACATACCAATAAATGAAGGACTACACAGTGCAGCCAGAGCCCTGCTACATAACAGGGACAGATCAGAAAAACCGGGCACAGCAGAACTGATCCAGCTGCTAAGAATGGTCCTGACATACAACAACTTTGAATTTAATGGAGACCACTATTTACAAGTTAGTGGCACAGAGATGGGCACACATGTAGCTCCCTCTTTCGCCAAAATATTCATGTCGGACCTAGAGGAAAACAAGCTCCTGAAATTTCCACTACACCTAAGGTGTGGTGGCGCTACATTGATGACAAATTTTTTGCATCTGGACATATGGTGCAAGTCAACTCGGATCCATACTGATTCGCAACTCAATATGTGTCATCCAACCATCAAATTCTCTGTGGAAAGTTCTCCAACAGAGATCACATATCTGGACAGTATAGTCAAGGTAGGAACTGATAGGAAGGCATATACCTCCCTATACACGAAAGCCACAGATACATACACATACCTACACTTCAGGTCAGCTCACCCGAAACATTGTAAAGAGGGGGGCCCTTACAGTCAACTGTTACAGGGTTTAAAGAATTTGCACCCACACAGAGGACTTTGAAGCCAATGCCACAAAGATCCTCATCTTCTACAGGATGCGGGGATACCCCCCCCCCACACACACACACACACACACTATCCTACAAGAAACACTGGACAAAGTCCATCTTCTTGATAGACAGACATTATTGGATCAAACCCATTCAGTCAACCTAGATGAAGAAACAAACAAGTTGTTTCTGAAGAGGATACATCCCAAGTTCAAGGGATTTATCTGGAGTCCTGCTTTTTTAAATCCCGGAGCGAAGCGTAGGGATTTAAAAATGCAAGATTCCAGATAAATCACGAGAACAAGGGATGTATCCTTTTTATACCATGCCTTCTTTGTTTTCATGAATATAAATGCATTTTAAAATGTATTCACCAAAGCAAATCAGTCCTGTGTTGAAGTTTAGTCATGGAAATAATTTTTAAGCAGGGATATATGTGTAAGCAGGTGACATATGTATCCCTTGAGAAAACAAAGGAGGCATGGTATAATATCACAGACTACAATCCAGCATTGCCCCCTCTGAATGAGATTATTCAGAGAAACTGGGGCACCATCCAAGCTTCCAGGAATGCCTCTGTACTGGAGAACAAACAAGTAGTCATGGGGTTCAGATGAGCAAAAAATCTCAAAGATGAACTAATGATATCAAGGCTTAGGTATCCTCCCCAACACCTGGAGTTTCTGGTATCTCGGATAACAACCCCTGCAACAGGGATGGTTGCAGATATTGCCAGAAAATGGACACTGGGGGCATAGTCACGATTACACAAACAGAGCGTTCCTACCGAACGCCCACTTGAACTTGCCAGGTGTGCAACAAACAGTATGTGGACCAGACAGCTTGAACTCTGATGGATAGGATGCTTGAACATTTCTATTACATCACACAAAAAGACAAAAATCAACCCCGGGGCAGACACTATTGTCTCCCTAACCATGGGGGGGTCCAGAATTAAAAATACAGATTCTGGAGTATATTTGCACACCCCCAACACTACACAAGACTCTGAATCTCAGACTTGCCAAAGAATCACACTGGATACATCAATAACTCACCACAGAACCATTTGGCCTGAATGTTATGGGCAGGTGAATTCCTTGTTCATTCATATGCTAAAAACTCTTTGTTCGAGTTCACCTGTCCAAAGAGCATAAAACACGCCAAACCACTTTATGAAACCAGAGGTTTCATACAGCTAACAGACACAGATTCTCTCCCCCCCATGCTGCCAATTGACACTGCTGATCCCCATTTTTTAAAAATGAAAGTGGTGATATTAGGTCACACTGATGTTCAGGGCCAGCTGATGCATTCAGCCCCTGTCATTTACAAGCACACCCTGCTGCATGGGCCTGGCCGTACACTTATGTCTGTCGTGACTACCCATAGCCACCCACCATTACGGTTTTGACGTTACACAACATGCAACGTTCGCCACGTACACTTTGACACCCAGTATATATAGGACATGCGTACACGTGTCCGTTAGCTCAGTCCTGGCAAGTTACATCAGTAAAGAAACCTGTCAACTACATTTGGCAATCAATTGGAACAGTGGGTTACAGCATTCGGTCTTGGCCAGTTTTGTTTGCCTAGCATCAGAGAAAAGTGTCAGACAAATTCATTGGTAAAGAAAGAAAGAAAGAAAGAAAGAAAGAAAGAAAGAAAGAAAGAAAGAAAGAAAGAAAGGAAGGAAGGAAGGAAGGAAGGAAGGAAGGAAGGAAGGAAGGAAGGAAGGAAGGAAGGAAGGAAGGAAGGAAGGAAGGAAGGAAGGAAGGAAGGGAGAAAGAAAGAAAGAAAGAAAGGAAAGAAAGAAAAAGAGACAGAAAGAAAGAAAGAAAGAAAGAAAGAAAGAAAGAAAGAAAGAAAGGAAGGAAGGAAGGAAGGAAGGAAGGAAGGAAGGAAGGAAGGGAGAAAGAAAGAAAGAAAGGAAAGAAAGAAAAAGAGACAGAAAGAAAGAAAGAAAGAAAGAAAGAAAGAAAGAAAGAAAGAAAGAAAGAAAGAAAGAAAGAAAGAAAGAAAGAAAGAAAGAAAGAAAGAAAGAAAAAGAAAGATTTGCTTCACAGCTAATGATCTCTCTGGGTGCCTTCAAAATGAGCACAGTTTGAAATGCTACACTTTGCCATTGTTAAACATAATCTTAATTTTGTGTATTAGCCTAATTTTTATAGTTAAGTAGAATGCTACAACTTTGGTTCTTGGTTCATTGGATGTGGCCATGTCACCAACTTATAAAATGAGGTTTGAATGAAACTACTATCTATAATAGTTTTGAAGCTTTTCAACATTTTAATTTTGTGTATTTGCCCAATTTGAATAAATTGAAAGCCTGCAACTTTGGTTTATGGTTCATTGGACGGGGCTTTGCCACAAACCCATTAATTAAAGTAGGAATAGCACCTCTATCTATAATAGTTTTGAAGCTATACAAGGTATATATACATTTTGCATGTTCACCTAATTTGTATAAATTAAAATCCTACAACTTTGGTTCATGGTTTATTGGATGCGGCTTTGCCAGAAACTTATAAATAGAAGTTGGGATGGTATGTCTATGAATATATAATAGTTTTGGAGATACTTAACTTTGAAATTTTTCAAAGCCCCTTATTAACATAATTTGAAATTCAACAACTTATACTGTCAATTAGATTGGCAGGTGTCACAAACCTATACATGCTCATTAAAATATTGAGTATCTGCAATAGTTTGGAAGATATGGAGCGTTTAAAATTTTAATTGTCCCTAATTTGCATACTTTTAAACATCAACTTTTGACTATTCCAAATGCGATGCATAATTTCACTGGTTAGATTAGTCACCATAGAAAGAAAGAAAGAAAGAAAGAAAGAAAGAAAGAAAGAAAGAAAGAAAGAAAGAAAGAAAGAAAGAAAGAAAGAAAGAAAGAAAGAAAGAAAGAAAGAAAGAAAGAAAGAAAGAAAGAAAGAAAGAAAGAAAGAAAGAAAGAAAGAGGGAGGGAGGGAGGGAGGGAGGGAGGGAGGGAAGGAAGGAAGGAAGGAAGGAAGGAAGAGAAAGAAAGAAAGAAAGAAAGAAAGAAAGAAAGAAAGAAAGAAAGAAAGAAAGAAAGAAAGAAAAAGGAAAAACAGAAAAGTGTGTGTAGACACACACACTTTCATTGCACTATGCTCCATACCAATCCAGTGTTATGAATGTGTGTACGGCTGTTTGTTTTGATTTGGAGAGGTCGCTGTATTCATTGAGTGTGCAGAGTCACTGAGTTGGCCTTTTTTGTCATTGTGCTTTGTCGTAGTGAACAATAAAATGGTTTGAAGTGGTGAACTACATGTACAGTAGTAAACATGATGAAAGTCCAGAAACATCACAGGAGGTATGATGTGTAACTATTTAGAAAATTGTAGAATACTGGTAAGAGTAATTCTAAGCCTAGAAAAAGCTCCCTACATTTAACTGGGCGAGAGGACAATTCTGAGATCTGACAGGAGCTGTGTGACTTCAAGCCAGTGTGACTGTGAGCCATTGTTATTATCAAGATACTCGTTTATACATTGTACCGGTGGAGTGCAGACAGTGTCTTTGAGTGGACTGGTATATTTGGTGTAAATAACATATTGCGACCAAACTGCACCTCTATGGATGTGGATCAGCACTGAGCCTTTGAGTGCCACAGTGGAACCAAACCGTACCTCTGTGGGATTTGGATCAGCACCGTGCCTTTGAGTACCACATTGGAAACTAACTGTACCTCTGTGGGGATTGTACCAGACTCTTTAGCACCTGCCATAGACATGATAGAGCTTGGAACTGTGGGACAGTACGGTACCTGTGGATAATCTCTCACCAGGGATTAGGATTTACCTACATACTGTTTTAATACTATTAGAATATCAGCATAGCTAAATATATAATTTCATTTACCTACTTTGTACTGATTTTTTATTGTTAATACATTGTTATTGTTAAAGTTATATATCATTGTTGTCATTCTTTGTTGAGTTCTGCTACAATCTAGAATATTCAGAAGGTGGGCATCATAACATCAGGTCACTGTCTATGTACCCTACAACTATTAATTAATATTATCCATGCACTATATATCAAAAATTCAGGACTTCAACAGCCAAATAAATTTATAAAATATTTGACCTGTAAATGACATTTGACTTGAAATAGTGCATTAACCGCCAAATATGAAATATTTTTTATAAATCATCTGTTGCCTATATTGGATGAATAAACACATAACTTTTCTGTTGGATATACAAGCAAATTGAAGACGGAATGAAAGCCTGCGTTAAAATCGAGAAAACAAAACTCGTGAAATTCTGATTTGGGGTGTATTGGATAAATTTTGTGCATGGGAATAAAAATGTTTACACAGTATATCCAGGTCATCTAAACACCCTTTCAACCTAGCCTTTGTACTGGACTGTCATCATGCCCAATTTTAAAGGCAAAAGTCAAAAATAGATCTCAACTTATCAATCACAAACTATGTCTCCAAAAAATAAAATATTCATTCAGAATGACATTACCATTGTGTGACCTATCAGTAGGAGCACATCCTTGTTTTCCTTTGAGAAGTAAAACATGAGGTGTTCATGGACACAGGAATGACAGATGTAGACTTGTTCAATAATATGCACAACAGACTTAATTGTCACTCAGCTGAGCAACTCACTGATGCATGACCTATATTGAACTAACTTGGCTGAAACCCACCCAGGTTTGACCAATGTCTGTCAAACATCTTTCATGGAAGTTGAAAATGTAAACATTTAATGTGTGAACAAGCCTGCTTCAAGAAATATGGAATGGGTCAGTTGGACATTCAGGATTGTGTAATAGCTGATGACCAATGTTGGCAAACCAGGCTACTAAACAATTCTAAACTTAACAGTTTTGTTTTCTTTATGTACAGTTCATGGTTCATAAACCTGTCTGGCCACAAATTTCAAGACCTTTTCAAGACTTTTCCAGACTGATTTTTCCAAAATTCCAAACTAACTTTGAGTAACATCAGGGCCAACACGTAATGAAAACAACAGGTGTCATTCAACTAAACTTCCCACATTTCTGTTCCAAATCAATTAAAATACCCAAGCCTGAGTACAAAATATGATTTTCCAATCTTTTCAAGACACAAGAGTAAAATTCAAGACTTTTCAAGGCCTTGAAGGGCATGACCTGAAATTCCAAAATTCTCCAAACTTTTCAAGGCTTGTATGAATCCTGTATACTGGTTCTGCTTCATTCCTTCATGATCGAGACAGTTTTGGTCAAGGCGCTACACTATGTATCACAGATCTTAAATCTCTGTACTCACCCTTGGCCTCGCCTGCCTCGGCATACCTCCGGAGGAGGCCCTCACACCTTTGGTACGCCGCCGTAACCGCATTCTGTTGAGCCTGACTCACCCTGCCAGGGTCTGGAATGAGTACCCCTGGTTGCATTTGTGAATTGCTTTAGTCGGGTGAGTAATATTCTCTGTAAAGGACAAAATTGAAGTTAGTCACTGCACCATACAGATAAATATTTCACAAATTCATACAAGTCAAAGAATCAAGATGGTTCTGGCCTGCACCTAGCTATCCCCACCCCCACCCACCACCAAACAAAGTTTTAAAAGAGCTGCTGAAAAAAGAAATGATACAACTCTCCAGTGTATGCATGAAATAAGTCTCATTCATTAAAGGAAGTCTCAGACATTTCACAAATGACAAGAAGTTCCAGAGAAGAAACACTTGAAAGTTTATGGAAATTTGTTAATTGAGTCCCCGATGCTTTAGCTGGCATAAATCCTGGCATAGGAGGTATTTGTATTTAACTAGAATACAATTTACTGCAGACCTACTCTAGTCCCCTCAGTTGCTAGGCAACAGATTCAAAGTATGCTTCAGCCATGATGAAGACATACATGTACCAGTTACATCCATGATACATAACCATCCTAAAATAACACTTTTTCTACCACACAAACAAAATTTTTTGCACATGCTTAACATCCTGTATGTTTCTAAACTTGGTGAATGAGTTTTCTTGACCCTTTTGCTTTTTTGAGTTGTTACTTTTATCAAAGAAACTCTTTTTGCCCTGCCTTATTCATGCATCTGCCCTTTTTCCTGTTTAAGCTCCCTGCTGCAGCCTATAGGTGGCAGCACAGGATCCCAGTTAGTATACAGTAAAACCTGCCTATTGCGGACATCTGTGGTTCTGGCAAAAAGTGTCCGCAATAGACAGGTGTCCACAATAGGCAGGGGCTGAACTTTTGGGATCTCAGAGTATATTAAGCACACCTAGGGGAGGCCATAGTGACTGTTAAATGGCACAAACTGGCACAAAAATGAAATGTGACTCTGGAGATTGAGTGTTAACTCTGCAAAGCCTTTTTGCACAAGTGATCATACAGCATTTGCTCTCAGTTTTTTGTACATTATACCCGACACTTTATTCAAACTCATCTTAACTTGGGATTTTACAGTTTTTATCTTTTAAGGAAAAAAATGTGTATGTATGGGCTTACCAGGCTAAAGAAAGTTTGCGTAATTTCTTTTACTAACAGAAAAGAAACAAATATACCATAAGGATATCCTAGGAGTACAGTATAACTGTATGTGCCATTGCTACAAATTATGAATAACTTCACATGAGTCTCAGTGGGTCCTTTGTTTTAGGATTGATGATTGATCTATGGAGCTTAATTGTTTGATAGACAGAGAAAGTGTGAGCAACCTCACTCAACAGGAGCACGAGTGCTCAGAGACACCTGGCATGTTCGTTGAGGGATTGCAAACTAACTGCTTGGCAGAGTGAGCTTATTTTGTGTTACAGGCCACTGAACAATGGATTAATTAGTCTTTGATTCCAGTTTAACATGAACAGCATTGTTCAGGTATTACATAACAAGTTGCGAAAAATGCATTGATATATTGTGTCCACAATAGACAGGTTGGTTTTGCATTTGGTACCCCAAAAAGTGTCCGCGATACACAATAGACAGGTGTCCACTGTAGACAGGTATCACCAATGTGAAAATGACTTAAAAATATTCGGTTCTGGCCAAAACTGTCCGCATTAAGCAGGTGTCCACAGTAGACAGGTGTCCACAAGGACAGGTTTTACTGTACTTCCTATTATCAGGGGGGCAGGGATTGTGTTTCCAATCAGTATACAGTGAAACCTGTTTTGAGAGACTGCCCTTAGAGCAGGCCAAAAAGGATCACATAACGCAGGTGGTCTCTCAATAGAGGTGCAATAACATGGGAAAGATGGCAAAATGGACATGGTAAACATGGTCTTAAAAGGCAGGTGGTCTTTCCTCACAGTGATCTCTCAAAACAGGTTTCACTGTAGATTTTACCTGATGACATGGGTGGAATGAGTGTCGCATGTGCAAAGTCCTGCTGGAGAAAACTTGGGACATGCTCCCCAGACAAATTTTGCAAAAATGAGTACAATTCATATTCATCGCATGCTGATTTGTTTCAAGAACAAAATTAATGTTATCTGCTCACTCAGGATCACATGTATAAAAAGTGAAGCATACAACCCACATAACGCCCGACTTAGCAGCCATAAGGAGGCAGTAAAGTTGGGAAACAGCTTGCTCACCACTCATACAGGCACACATAGGTTCTTTGCTTTGTATGTGTTGGCAAGGCTGTGTGCGTCCTGCTAAACATTTCTGGCTTAAAGACGTTCGGTACACCGCGATATGCGCAACCATTTATGGTCCAATGCCTCTATACAGTTGGAGCTGGTATTTGTCGATACCTGCACTAGCTGCTGTTCGCTTTTCCTATTTTGCACAGTTCCGTTTGAGAAATATGGATTGTTTACGAAGAGTGAAAAGGAAAAAGAATGGGTGGTTTGTTAACAAATGCCAAAACAAAGGATTAAATGCTTTAAAACAAGGCAGAATACGCCGAAACATGGCAGTGGTAGACCAAAACGCAGGTACACAATCAGCGAATGCTGACCCAGCCACCGTCGAAAGTGCCACGCCCACCCCCCAAATGCAACATGCACATGTAAACACTGACAGTTATAACTGGGACGAAGGTCGTAGAATGGTGGAACTAAGTGTACTAGCTGATAATCTTGTATGCGAGGAATGTAAAAAAAGCAAAACATTGTCCCTAAAAAATATAGAATCAGAAAAACGATATGGCTTGGCCAGTGTACTTTATATATATCACTTCATTATTTTTCCAGACTCAAATTCCTCTTAAAGCTACCTACCTTTCATTCCAATATTAGCATGCCCTGTATTTCGAGAGGTCAAGACTTACCCACCCACCCACCCACCCCCCTCGGTGCCTTGTATTTCCAGAGCCCAATGCATCCAAAGCATGCCGAGGAAAAATGTTGACTTACCACCCAGGCTACACCAGCTTTGACAAATAAAGCCCAAAATGCAAATAATACAAACATCCGTGATCCATCACAGGAAAACCAATAAAAAGTTTATGTGTGCTAACAGAGACTTTATGTTTTTCCTTAGATACTTTATTCTTAATTTGTTTCCGTGTGAATTTTGTTCTCAGCTTTTTTTCTCGGACACTATTGTTTCCAAAAGTACCAATGGCAAGGTGATTGACCGAGTAGTTGAATGAAGAACCTGGTTTGGAATAGTCACCATGTTTAAAATTATACACAGTAGAGCCTTTCTAAATTTTAAGATGATGAATATTTTCAAAACTATCAAAGGTAGATGTACCATTCCAATTTTAATCTATAGGTTTGAGCTAGGCTCATCCAATGTGCACAAACAAAAGTTGTAGAATTTTAATTTATGCAAATTAGGAGAGCTAAACAGTTTAAATGTTGATCGAGTATCCTCGAAACTATTAAAGCCATTATAAGTACCATTCTACCTTTAATTCATAGGTTTGAGCAGGGACGTACGTTCTATTCAGAAATTGCATGTTCCTGGTTTGAGCTACACAGGCATCCAATGGATCAGAAACAAAGGTTGTGGAATTATGAATTATGCTAATTAGGGACACTTAAAAAGTCTACATATTGAATATCTTCCAAACTTTTGTAGGCAGAGGAACCATTAATTCCAAGTTCAATTTGTTGATTTGTGCTGTAGGTGCATCCAATGAACCACAAGCAAAAGTTGTAGAATTATAATTTATGCTAATCAGGGGCATTTGAAAAGTTGAAATGTTGAATATCTTCAAAACTATATTACAGAAGCGCCAGTCCAACTTCAATATGTATTAATTATGGTTTGTGCTGTTGGCACATCCAATGAACCACAAACAAAAGTTGCAGAATTTTTTTTCAATTTACAAGTGCAAATTAGCTACGAGTGCTTGTAAAGTTTAAATGCTGAATATCTCCAAAACTAGTAGATAGAAGTGCCCTTCCAACTTCAATAGGGAGGCCCTATAGGTTTGTGCCACCAAATGACCCACAAGCAAAAGTTGCAGAATTGATGAAATCAGGAACACTTGAAAAGTTTAAATGTTGAATATCATCAAAACTGTTGTAGGTCGACTTGACAGACTGGCAAGTCTCATTGTCCAGGACAAGTTAAATTTAACAAGGGACAAGTAAAATAGAATAAAACAACTAATACAAGCCTGAATGGACAACAAAATTATTTGGCACCTCTGGGGCTTCAATTAAATTTTATCTTGGAAAAAAAAATGCTATGGAAGGAAATACCTTGCAACCTTGAATAACACAAAGGGCATTTCAATTCGTAAAATTCAATTTCATTGTCAGAAACTCAACAAAGAAAACAAAACAAACAAAAACACGATGGGCAATAATGAGGGATTTTACATGCCGATATTTCACCAGAGCTTCAAATTTTCCCCTTACTCATACAGTAGTCCATTTTGTATGTTCATTGAACATATTTTCACTAAATCCTTTGAAGTGTATAATCCTGAAGCCC